>BSBK01000653.1:980000-1370000 GCA_027943335.1 Chamaecyparis obtusa
ATCAATTCAAAAAAGTGTGTCCATTCAAATATCAAGTAATTATTAATTCCTTTTTATGGGTAATTAGCTAAAGAGGGTAGATTTTAATTTAATTAGAAAGCACTTAGGACTTTATAATTAAATTAATTTATCATAGGGGTAATTTAGCCAATTAAGTCTAAGACTTTAGGAATTAATTTAGCGTTTGATTATTGCAATTTATGGTCTTTGCAATTGACATCAAGTCAAATTAGGTCAGGTAGGAGAGAGAAAATTTGCCTAGGGAACTAGGACTTTGGTGATGTAAAATCGAGATAATGCACCAAAATTGATGAAATTAAATAGGTGCCAATTTTGGGGTATTACAGGTGGAACCTTAAGATCTACACTTTCTTCCTCATCCTTGACTTGAACCAAGTTCATTCAGGGTTGTTCTCCTTGTCTCCATTCTGGCATGTGAATATTTGGAGATTCATATGCTCTATGACCCTCTTCATCACAACTAAAGCAAATGAATGTTCTTCGTGGGTTTTCCCATCCTCTACCGCCACCATATCCTCTTCCCCTTTGAAACACTCTCCCTCTTTGTTGATTTTGAAATTCTTGTTGAGTGTCATCTAATTTATCTACTCCTTGAGATGATTCTCCCATAGCATGATTAAAATCACCCCTCAATAGAGATTTCATACCTCTTTTTGCACCCCTATTCCTTTGGAAATATTGTCTAATATGTTTTTCTTCAGCCTCTAAAGCTAATTGGTATGCTATTTTAATAATATATAAGCTCAATTCATCTTGGATAGAAAATTTTCAACCATTCCATACCTTGCATTCAATCTACTCATTAGTTTCTTGGTGCTCCATGTGAATGAACAATTTAAAAAACTCATTTGTATAATCTTCCACAGTAGATAGATTTTGTTTCAAGTTCCAAAATCTATGAAAAGGGTATGTGCATAATCTACAAGCAAAATTTTCACTCTCAATGTCTTCTCCATCATATCTAGGTCCTAATTTTATCCATAACTTTTTTTCGTCGTTTATGTGAATGATCCCACCAAATCATTGCATGTCCCTTTAACTTGGTGCATGCAAAGTTTTTTTATTCTTCTATCATAGACTTCCACTCAAAAAATCTTCTCCATACAATTCAACCAATTTATCACCTCCTCTAGTTTGAGACTACTTGCATAATCAGTAACTTTAATTTTAATTCCATCATTTTCATTTCTTCCTTCTAGTGCTCTGAGTATCCTTTCTTCAAAAGTTAGATTCTCTAAATGTTCCCCCTCTTCATAATCTCCATGTTGATCTTAACCTCTTTCGCTCATTTCCTAATTCGAGTTATTTACCCTTATTGTTTGATTTTCTATCATGCCTGCAAGCTTTGCTATTTGTCACTGTAGATTTTGCATATATCTATAAATTTGGGTAAGACCTCTTCCTCTTCCTCTGACAACCATCTTCCTACTCTAATATCAGATGATGCAACTCAATTCATAACATCTAATTCACCATTAACATTTAGAAAAGAAAAGGAACAAATACAAGAAAAACTAAAAAACTGAGATTAATATCTTATTTTTTTCATTATTTTGCTCTCCAACTTCCTTACAATTGAAAATAAGAAACTTTATATCTCCTCTAGAATTCACTAAAAACTCTTCTTTAATATAAACTTGCAATTTTCTAATAATCAACTTTCTAAACCAATTACATGCAACTTGAAAACATCTCAAGAAACTACTAAAATCTCAAAACTTTCTAATTTACTTACATTCAACTTGAGAACATCTAAAGAAATTACTAAAATCTTGAAAACTATTAAAAGTTCCTGCATCACATAAGATAATGAAGTACTACTAAAAAACCATAATAATAACATGCACATAGCTTGGCCTAGCAATGGATGACCTATATCTCTCTAGCACGAGCAAGACATGGTGGTCAAGGTGAATGGTGAGGTAAAATCTGCATCTAGTGATGATGAAGGCAACTTTGAGGATGATGATGGTAATCTTGGCAACTCTTGTGAAGGCATGTTTGATGTTGTCTTTTCTGATGAAGATGTGTAGGCACACAATTGGGTTGTGAAGGATGAAAAATCCTTTGTTATTCCTACTAACCTACCACTAACAAGGCTACAAACTCTAGACGTGGGAAAAAATTCTTGCTCCCGTGATGACCCATTTGAAATGGGCATTCTTGAGGACAGTGATTTTGATACTATCTTTTCTAAGGATGTTTAGGCTAGAGAATGGGTTGAGGATGAAATTCTCCATAGTGTTTTTGAGGCTCATTTAAAGGCACAAAGGGTGCAAAGTTAATAGGAAGACTTTGGGGGAAGACCATAATGGAGTATCATTTTCATATCTATGTAAAGGATTTCTTATCCCTTTCTTAGTCCATGCCTAGTCTTTTGTTGTAGTAGACAATAGTTTGGTTGTTTCATCATCTCCTTATCTCCTTCATGTTCCTTCATCTCCTATTTTTGTTCCTATTTCCCCTAGGGTTTCAGGGAACTTTGTGAAGTTAAGGCTTTTGTGTTGATGGACTATGATGCTCCAAGGCAATAGTTAGAAGCCTATGATGTGGTTGTTGGAAGTTTTGGTAAGGAAAATTGTCCTAGCTAGCAATTAGATTACTACGATATGGCTGCTAGGAGATTTGGGAAGGGTGAATGCCCTAGGTTTCTATCAAGTGTGAGGTGGAAAGGTAGAATAAAATTGATATTTATGATTCTCTTGTTGTGAAGTCATCTACTTGGCTTAGAAATTCACTTGTTAGGAGATTCTAAGCAATCATCTCAACATTGATACTATTAGAAGATGGGTGCTATGGAACTAGAAGCTAAGAGGCTAGGTTGTGTTTGCTACTATATTGATTTTTTTTTTCCTTTTTTTTTTGGATAATTGTTCAAGGATCCTTCTTGATGACCCTTGGTTACTGGGAAATAATGACCTTTGTCTTAACTAATTGTCTTTTGATTTCAACCCAATGAACGATACCATCTTCAAGTTTCATGTTTGGGTTCATCTGTACGGGTTGTCATTGGAGTTTTGGGATGAAATGTTTTTATATTTATCGCTAATTCTTTTGGATAATATTGTGCTATTGATTCAATCACCAAATTCAAGAAGTGCATAATATTTGCTAGATTTTGTGTTTGTGGAGATGGACAAGGTACTCCGTACTGGGATTACCTTATCTTCAAAAAATGGTGAATGGATGTAGTAGATTGATTTTGAAGGCTCTCCTATTGTTTTCCATTCATGTGTAAAGTGTGCCAAGCTATTTCTACTTGCTTGAGAAACAAGAAATACCATTACATTCAAAGGAAAAAGGAACAAATTCTTACAACTAATGAGGAATCCATTACTACTGTCGAGGAGGTGTAGAAGGAAGATAATAAGAGGAAATCTCCTTTAGATCATACAATGATGGACAACTCTTTTTAAGCTTTAGGATTTGCAGTATTTTGAATGTTCCTTGTTACAAAAAAATAATCATAGGGAAGAAGGATTCTTGTAGTTTGGTAAAGCATAAATTTTTGGAACAATTTTTCAACCCAACTTTTGGTTGGTATATTGTTAGGTGTTGTAATGTGTTATATTTTGTAGTGTTGTAGTTGCTCCTCTTGGATGTATTATGGTGTCTTGTTGGCTTCATTCTACATCTATCTCTTTGTACAAGAGTTTAGGCCTTTTTAAGATGCTTGCTTACCTAGTCAACAATAATTCTAAAAGAAAATCCAAAAATCTGATATAGTTGATCAAGCTTTGAGAAAATTGCATCTCAAAATGCATAGTTAACAAGCTCTTCAAAACTTGTTGTTGCCTTAATAATAAACAAGCTCTTCAATTATTCTATTGGTGGAGTTTAGAAGGGTGTAGAGGGAAAACTTTATCAATATTTTGGATCCGCCGGTGTTATTCACTAGTTTATTTGAAACTCGTCACTATGCTAATTAATGGGGTTTCTTAAAGGTAGTACTTGACATAGGCTAAAATAATACAATTAATATGCAACTTATTGGCAATCATGTAGTAAGACTTCTGGCCTTGGTTTCCAAGTCACTACAAAATTTTTGAAGGTCATGAAAAATCTCTAGACCCTCTTTTTTTTTTCTCTATTGTGGATTTGCATTGACAAGGCAACAAATAAGAAAGGGGGATAATAATAAAACATGTTAATCATATATCAACAGGGCTATAGCGTAATCTAGCATACAATCACCAAGGTGCCACATAATCTCTTTGTTGGTCCAAACACCCACATTTGCAAAATAGTTCGCAACCCCATTGACTTTATGGTAGGAATGGGTTATATGCACTTTTTGGAATGTCCTTAAGATATCCAAAGAATTTTTTATCCATTTTTCATTCATCCATAAATTTTTTGGTGGACCTTTAAATATTGGATTGTATTATTAGAATCACCCTCTAACCACACCGTCTTGGCATTCATGACTTTAGCCAATTTCAAGCCATGGAAGTCAACAAAAGCTTCAACAAGGTGGCCGGTCTGACATCCCAAGAGGAGTGTCACTGCTGAAAGAAACCTTCCATTATCATTTCTAATCAGTCCCCCACACCCAATCAACCTTCTCTTCATATTTGTTTCTAAAAGTTTGCCTTGCAGTATTTATTATATAACTTCATAAGAAGCTTAGTTTATTTTCTTACAAACAAATAAATGAAATCACGTTAAAATGTCTAATGAGAACCATATAATAATTGCTCTACAAATGAAAGAAGTAAGAGAGACATGGACCATTTCTTGGCATTGTTTTCTATTAGATTAGGATGGAAAGGGTCTTGATCCCAATTACAAAACAACACGCAAAACCACATAGACAGAAACAAAAAAATGTCTTTAACCAGCCCCAAAAAACCACTTAGATGATCAAAGACAATAACTAGGACCCAAATAGAGCTAACTAAAGCAATCAATCATAATAGCACACTCAATAACCAAGCTCGCAGGCCCACCAAAACTAACCAAGTTCACCATATCACAATTCATCATAATATAAACCCTCGAGAAACTAATAAAGTCTTTATCAAATGATATACTTAACAAGGCACACACGCCCACCAAAAAAACTGCTAATAACTAAAAATATAAAGAAACTAATAATTTGTCTTTGGTATAAAAATATTGTCCCAATTCTTCTTTAGCTCTCCCAGTGCCTCTTTCCAACTTGTCATGGCAATGCCAGTCAAACTAGCACCTTTTTCCTCACCAATCTTTCTTGTTCTCTTTTGCTACTTTATTTTTGAGTACCGAGTAGAGGTACCCATAACCACCTTCTTCATATTGCCATCTATGATCATGATGAGAGAAATTATAGCATTTTCTAAGTCCTTTGCTTTATGTCTCTTGGAAATCTCCTCCAATTTACTTTCCACCATGTTCAACCTCATATGAAGGTCACTCATTTTAGCTTTGAGACTTTCCTCCTCAGTCATATTAGAATTGGCATGTGTCTTAGTCTCATTTTTTGAGTACTCTATTTCCTCATTTCCCAAATCTTCTTTTTCATAATTATCTTCATATCCTCCAAATCCATTATTTCTTTTTGAAACTCAAATTTGTCTTCATCATGTTCTTTCAGCTCCACCTCCTCACTATCTTCCTCATAGGTAGGGCAAGACTCCTCCTTAGGAGACAAATCCTCATCTTCATCCTCTAATACAATATTTTTACCTTTTGATTGTGGAGTCAAGGCCGCCTTAGCCAACCGAGTAGATTTGTAGCCCCTAAATATAGACCCACCCTGATTGTTTTGAATTTATTTTTAATTTTCAAGCTCTTCATCCTCATTATCTTTGATGAGAGTGATTGTCACACCATTTCTTTTAGCATCCTTCTGATTAGTCTTCCTTGTTTTATAGGTTCCTGGCAAAACCAAGGAGGGTTTGCATTTCTCTAGGTTTACCTTAAGAAGTTGTTTCACCTGGGGGGAAGGGGAATGAATTGGCTTGGGTTTTGTGGCCTTCTTGTAGACACATTACCAGTATCCAGTGTGAGGGATACTCTCAACAAGTTAAATTCGAGGTAGACAATACCATGTGAAGGTGTCTTGGCCAAGGAGCCTAGGGTTTCCACGAGGGTCCAAAGCAAGGGTATGTTTATACAGAGCCATTATTAGCCCATGGTGGAGCGAAGGAGAGACACCCTTTTCAATGCTTTGCTGAAGGGAAGAAAATAAATAATGAAGGATAATAAGTTTATCCCTATGCTTGACATGATTAAGAAGAGGAAAATGGTAGCCGTGTACATTGTATATCTACTTTCTAGAGTAAAATAATGCATAATGTGACAAATAACCAAGACATAAGGGGGGGGGGGGGGGGAGATTAAGACATCCATACCCATTTTGGAACCTTCATGTTGGCATAATGGTCAACGCTCCCCTCGAGATTTGTGGCATGAATTAACCACCTCCTACATCTTCTATAAGTCTAGTGGTTGTATCAGGCATTAATAGGTCGATCTTTTGGTGCAATGGAAACCACTAGTTGTAACAAGTGGTATCAGAGCTTGGTCACAGGTTTGAATCACCTTGGGTAGCATTGAGGGGGAGATTGTTGGCATAATGGTCAGTGCCCCACTTAGGATTTGTGATATGGCTTAACCGCCGCATGTGTCTTCTATAAGTCTAGTGGTTGTATCGGGCATTAATAGGTCAATCTTTTGGTGAAAGGACAACCACTACTTGTAACACTTTCTAGATGTTCCCCTTCCTCCAAAAAATTATCAATGAAAGTTTGGTATTTCCCCAAGCTTTTCTTAAGAATGTGAATCTTGTTGTTCTCTAACCTAGTAGCATTTGCTATTAGCTAGGGAGACATTGTAAATTGCAAACTCCCAATAGTAACATGGCCTTTAGCCCATGAATAAGTAAACTTGAAGAATAAGGTGTTGTTATAGCCCTGTATTACCAAGAAAAATTGAGGGAGGCTTGACTAGATGAACACGTTCCACAAGTCCACATTTTTCAAGAATTCACAACTAATAGGATTTGAAGGCTTGCAAGGACCACCCATTTGCTTCTCTATACCACAAACATATTACCAAGAAAAATTGACGGAGGCTTGACTAGATGAACAAGTTGCACAAGTCCACATTTTTCAAGAATTCACAGCTAATAGGATCCAAAGGCTTGCAAGGACCACCCATTTGCTTCTCCATACCACAAACACATGGGCTAGGAAATGACGCAATTACCAATAGAACCACAAATAACCTTGCTAAAACTCGGAGGATGACAAATAGAGATATTAGCAATCCAAGTTTTATAGTCAACACAAAGTGTCGCTATGATCTTTTTATACTTCCTTCAAAAATTGGAAATACCCGTATTGGCATTCATATATTTCCTTTTGTGTGCTAGCTCATATATTTGTGCCATAACATTTTCATGGTCACTCTATGTGTGAGGGATCATTGATAATTAAGAACAAATTTACAAGGCTTTTTGTTAATTATCTAACAGTTTGCCAATAAATGAGACTAACAATAGTCTTTTTGATAATATGGGAAGCACCTCCAGTACTACTTATGTCACCATGATTAAGAATTATAATTGTTGAAAAACATGTCATTGAAGCATACACAACAACATTATGCAATGCCATTTCTAATTTGGTTTTCATTTGAAATCGCCTTTTTGATATTTGGTAGGACATTGTCATTATTCCAATGGCCCCAAGTTTGAAATCTCAAACCTTCATTTGCAATTAAGTCTGCAAATCCATCACCCTCCCTATAAATGTAATGGACTTTGGACTAAAGAAAGCTCCAAACCATCTTTTTCATTGTCTTCCATGAGGTGTCTTATTTCCCAAGGCCCCTTTTCATTACCATTAAGGACATCTATGATAAGCTTTGAATTTCCTTCCACTATTAACCTTTGAAAATCCAAATATTTAACAAGTTTTATACTCTTCCAAGCTGTCATCGCTTTTTCTTTATTGTTTGTTGTACATCCAAGGATTTTGGTGCAACTTTCAATTAGGTTTCCCCTATGGTCTCTTAAAATTCCTCCAGAAATTGCAATTGCCAAATTACCTTAAGAAAATCCATCAAAATTACATTTAACCCAACCCAAAGTTGGAGGCCCCCAATCTATGCTTTTTCTCAAAAGAAGCTTTTGTAATTGATTTTGGTAAGCTCCCATTGAAGACCCCAAAGTTGTTTGATTCTAATTTCTTGGAGAGTGAGGTCTTTAGAGAATCCATAAGCAATTGCATTAATACTTTCCTTTATCCGATATTTTATTGCCATAAAGACCTCCCTATTGATTCTTGATTGATTCCTGAAAAATCCTATTATTTTTCTTTTTCCAGAGACCCCAAGCCACAAACAAAGAAATATTTTTCCAAAGATTAGTGATAACATTTTGTTTGGAAGGACAATAACTCTAGGAGCCTATAAATTGCATCAAGGATTGAGGGAAGGCCCAATAAACAAGGATCATTGGAAGGATTTGAGACTAAACTCCTTTAGCGAAATCACAATGAAAGTAAAGATGATCAATGTTCTCCCAACCAAAAGAAATTATCATATTATCAATAGTGAGAATATTATTATGAGAAGCAATCCACCAAAAGCAATTAATCTTTGGGATAAGTTTGGAATTCGAAACCTTCCTCCAATCAAAATCAGCTGTTTAAGAGGTTTTTCCAAAAAAGAATATAAAATTCTCACCAACTAATCACCTAAGGGAATAGACTTCCCAAATCTACTCATCTTGAGTTTCCTTGTCATAAAAAGAGAAATCCCCAAGCCTAAGGGACAAGTCTTAAAGATCAAACTCCCAGTTTAAATGAGTGTTGTTTCTGAACTATCTTTCATTTTACAACTATCCCCTAAAGTCTTTCCATTTAGGATCTTCATTGTCCCAGTGAATATAATCATATGACTTATTTCCCAAACATCTTAAGAGTCTTTTCTTTATGTTGTTTAACCTATTGAAGGAATTAAGAGGAGGACCAAAGCTCCAAGAGCACTACCAAAAGAAAGTATTTCTTCCAATTCCTATTCTTCTTCTAAGACCCTGTTTTAAAATGTTTCTAGTCTTAAGGATATTATTACAAATAACAAAACCATGAGGGAGATTAATATTATGGAGGAAGAAACTTTGATCTTCATCGTTTAAGTATTTAGCCTTCAAGACTTTAACCCAATCCTTCTTACCATCTAGAAATTGTCAATCAATCTTTGATAAGAGCGCCTTGTTGAACAACTTTAGTCTTATAATCCCCAGACCTCCATGTTGTTTTCAAACACAAACCTTCTCCCAACTAACAAGAGAAATTCTTGATTTTTCTTTAGTACCCAACCAAAGAAGTTCCCTTTAGATTTTCTCAAATTTTCCTACTTAAAATCAAGAATCTTGAACAACGTGAGGTGGTACACTTCAATGTTTTGAAGAGAGCCCTTAAGCAATTGTAGTTTTCCATCTGTATTGAGTATTTTCACTTTCCACCTTGCCAACATATTTTAAAATCTCTCAATAATGTTATTCTAAAAGGAATGAGAAGGGGGTTTAGAAATAAGTGGAAGACCCAAATAGGAAGCAAGGAGAGATGAAGATTGATGTCCAAGAATTTCCATTACTTTTTTCTATACAACACAACTTCCTTTTATTATAATTTATATGTTGTCCTGAGACAAAAACATAATTTGCTAAAATAGCTTTCCATTGTATCACCTCAAATACGGAAGCCTCTCCAAAAAGAATTGTATCATCAACAAATTGCTGATGATATTCTAGGGGAAATGAGAAAGCATCTTAGACCCCTTTGATCAGTTTTTGATCAAATTTTTGACAATTTCTTCCTAAAACCTTAGGCACAATAATGAAAAGATAGGGAGATAAAGGATTTGGGGGCAAAGAGAAAGCAATCTTAACCCCTTTTATTATTTTTTGAGCAAGCAATTTCTTACAATTTCTTCCTAAAACATTAGCCACAATAATGAAAAGATAGGGAGATAAAGGATCACACTATCAAAGCCCTCCACTACAAGAGAATTAGCCTCTAGGAACGTCATTGACTAAAATAGAACAAGAGGGGAGGTAACACAAGCAAAAATAAACTTTAGGAATCTTCCTCTGAAACCATTTTTTTGAAGAAAAAGCATTAGAAAAGGCCAAGGCACCCTGCCATATGCTTTATAAATATCTAATTTCATAACCATTCCTAGTCTCTTACTAAATTGAATGGAGTAAATTATTTCATGGATGGTAAGCAACATCCATTATATGCTTCCTTGAACAAACCCCTTCTGATTTGAGCATCATCTCACTAAGAATAGATTTTAGCCTATTAACAATCAACTTAGAAAGGCTCTTATAAATAGTGTTACAAAGACATATAGGCCTAAAAACCTGCATAGAAGAAACATCTTCTCTTTTGGGAATTAAAGCTATAAAAGTGTAGTTAATTTGATTCAAGAGTTTTTTGGACCTAAAGATATCCCTAGCCACATTCAAAATATCACCTAAAACTTATTCCCATAAATCTTGAAAAAAGGCTAGAGGAAACTTGTTTAATCCAAGAGTTTTGAAAGCACCAAAGGAAAAGACATCATTTTTACTTCTAAGGACACAAGTTTAAGCATATCTTTAAGATCTTGATTAGTAACCATTTTAGGAATAACTTTAAGCTATTCATTTTTAGGGATTTTTATATGTATTTGATAATGATTAATTTGTTCAATTGTGGTGGACAATTAAGTATCCATCCATAGTTCTGAGACTCACCAAAACTCACCAAGATTCGGCGAGACTCAAGCTGGGTGACCCTCTGCGAGTTTGGGGGACCTAATCTCGAACTCGACCGAGTCTAGGCGAGACTCGCTAGACTCGTCGAGTTTGAGCAAGTCTAGATGCTCAAACTTAGCCAAAACAAGTCAATCTCATTCTCTTCAATAGAATATATACATGAAATATAACATTTAAGTATAAGTTACATTTCAATATGTGTTTATCATTGTATTCAAATAGAAAATACACCTTAAGTAATATTTCATGTATATATTGTTAGGATATTTCAGAGTGTTTTAGATCTCTAGGAGTTACAATGCAAATTATAGGTTTTAGAAGACCTTATAACTTTTCAGACTTAGTCAAATTTCAGTAATCAACAAGCTCATATCAACATTCTCTCACTCTGTCTATCTGACACAACAAATTGAACTCTAGACCTATCTCTCTCCCTATCACTCTTCCTCTATCCCCTCTCTTTACCTCTTTTTATCTCGCTCTCTCCTCTCTCCCCTAGATCTAGACCTATCTCTTTACCTCTCTTTCTCACCCTCAAACTCCCACAAGGGATGCTACCCTCAACCTCATTTTGGTGTTCCCCTAAACCCCCATCAAACTATAAATCTAAGCAAGTAAAATGTTAGTAATAAACCATGATCATAAAAATCTACATAATACATATCCCTTGTAAATATTTGCAAATTCATAGTTAGAAATATATTATGGCTACTGTATCATCCGGTACCTATGTTAGATGCCTTCATAAGAAGGATTCGAGCTCCTCTGAGTGGTTGAGCCATAGAATTGTAGTTTTTCTTTTGATATTTGTTTGGAACATTTGATGTAATGGATTTCATATTCCATGAGTTTTGTATACATTTGGGAATATTTATAAATCAAGTGTGTTATTACCTGAACCTACAGTTTGTGTTTATACTTATGTGATTGATGTAAACTTGTGTATGTGATCAAAATAGCTTCTATTTGATGATGTTATTGTGTCTTTAAGATTTATTTAATATAGGGTGCATGAATCAAGTTTCAAATCCTTAAAAACCTCTAAATTTCTTAGGTTTTTCACTTTGCCGAGTTTTTTTCCCAAGTTCGAGGCGGCTCACCCTTGCTGAGTCCATGCCAAGTCCAAGTCTCGTTTCTATGATCCTATCTGTTTACATAGTTTGGAGTTCTTCATACACCATATTTAAACATAACTGTATTTTTCCTTTGAACTGAATCCTGGTAATGATTCTTGGCTTTTCAAATAAAAGAAAGCATTATAAAATTATAGATGAGATTAAAATATTTTCAAATTGCAGGAATTGTTCTAAACTACAACAAATAATTAGATGCACAATCTACTAAATTTCCCATTTAAAAACTTAACACTAGTTCCAAAATAATTTATCTGAAGTTGAAGAATGTAAAGTGAAAAAAGAGAAAATTACTAAGATCTTAGCTTAAGAAATTTTACCAACCTGTGGAAGATTCATTAGCTCAAAAACAGCTTTCTTTGGTGTTAATTCATTATCAAGAATACGGGCAACAGCAGTCAATACAGGCAATTTCACATGATACTTCTGTGCTAAAGCAATAACAGCTCCTGCTGTGGCTACACCTTCTGCAACCTATGGAATTCATTGTGAATGGCAGGAAAACACAAGGCATTACATTTTGACTAGATAGAGTCATGAAGCTCACGTTCCCAAGACAAAGGCCTTCTCTTTATGCAACAAAATAAAGAATCACCTGATTCATGGATGCAAGAATATCATCAAGTTTCTCCCCAGATCCAAGTCTCACACCTACAGTTCGGTTTCTTGAAAGTTTGACAAAACATGTAAGCATGATATCTCCAGTGCCTGAAAGGCCGGTGAGTGTGGTTGCTTTGGCACCCATCTGCAGCCCAACACCACATGATATTATCATCTAAACAATTAAACATAGTTGTAGCAGAAGTAGACTCCAAAAATTTATAAGTTTCACCCAGCCTTGTATAAACTTCCACTACATGTCTTTTCTCAAATGCAGGAAAGCCTGTAGGGATATTTATGTACAATGCAAAGGTCAATTTCTTACATTATTTCTTAAGGAAGATTAAAAAAAGCTGCAAACAGATAAAATCATTGAAGATTTTTCTCAGATCATGCGAGATCAACTATTTGTGCCACAATATAAAGAAGTTATCTCTAGTGGAGCCAATGTACTCTGACCACGTGCATATGAATGTCTGTCCTGATAGTATTATTTATAAAGGGTGAGCACTTTCCATTCTAGTGACTATACCTGAAATAGCCAGTAAGATGGGTATTTATATGTGTAGAGGGAACATAAACTTCAGCTTGTGGCATACACACTCTTACATAATTAAGATTGTGAGACAATGTATGCTCATTTTGAAAATTGTCAAAAATAAAATCATAAGATTGTAGATATGATCCACTTGATATGTTGTGTTTCAATTTTTCAAAGTCTTTTTTTCTATCTCAAGTAAGCTATTGAGGACACAAATTTGTGCAGACCAAGGACAGGGTCAGGTATAATGTAAAGGTACTCCAAAGAAAGACTGGTTCGCATTGTAAGCACTAACCAAGAAAAATGATCATTCAAACAAATAAGAGATTTTTTTTACTTAATTTGGAAGATAAGAAATAAAGATGCTAACATGGGGTTGAAAGATTTAGATGAATTGTTGCAGTCTTTCCAAGAAGCATTTCGTACTCCCAAAGGTACGCAACTAAAGAAAGAAGATAACAAGGTTCATGTACCACCTGATTCTCCTCTTCCAAACATTGGTTTGTATAAGCAGTCCCTTTTGGAGAGTAATGCAATGAAGATACTACTCCAAGATTTGTTGAAGTGAGATCATACACCCAATATCTTCACCATATGAGTCGTGCATTGTTATAGTACAAAAGAAAGATGGCTCTTGGAAAACATGCATAGATAATATTGCCTTGAACAAAGTCACCATCAATAACAAGCATCCACTCTTGTGGATTGATAACTTGTAGTACCAACTTCAACATGCCAGTTATTTTACATAAGTGGATCTCAAATCTAGGTAGTATCAAGTTCACATAAAGAAGAATGTATTAATTCCATGTAAGAAGAACAAGTACAAAACTCACAATTTGGTAAAACTTGCTGGATAAAATTTTGATTCGGACTTGGCAGCTTCCAAAAACTTGAATAAAAAAATTATAAATTTCCTAAAAATAATAAACCTTATATAAAATATGGTTGCACACTTATGAAATGAGTTTGTAGGATGACGGGGAAGTGTTTTCTACCAGATTTGAATAAAAAAGAGTATAATATCACGTCAACATTCAAATACACCATAAAATAACATGACATTAATCTTCTGATGTTTGAAAATCATCAGTGATTGCAATTTAATGCAAGGTACAACAATTTATAATTTTCTCTTCCTTGCATACGACGTAGAGATGAATGGAATCCTATTCCTTGATCTAAAAGGTAATAGCTACTCAAGATCGATGTCATCCAATCCATAGTTCAAACTTCATACTCAAACTTAATAGACCAAAAATCGTCTTACTTGGCAAAACTTGGCAACTTAAAAACAATGCTGAAATACTAGACTGCCTATGCTTATAAAGATAGACATATTTTCAATGGCTTTTTTTACATTTTTCTCATGTTCAAATGTTCTGCCTACACATCATGAGTTATTCTATGAACTTGATAAGTACTAGCCATTAACTTGCTGCCTGACTCACTTAAACTCACCAAGAACTCGCCAAAAAGATTTGGTGAGTTTCTCTTGCAAAAAAATTACAAGCATTTGGCAAGAAGTTAAACTATTATTCAATCTGACACCCTCTAATTTTTCTTCCACTACTCTCTCCTCTTCTTCTCATCTTTTGTATACACGGGGTCCTCATCCTAGGTTATCCAACCATTAAATGGATATAATGTCATCCAAGTCAACTAATTCATGACTGTTAATATTATAGCCTGTCGGCCTTGATCAAACCGCACTGCAGAATTAATAATGGTGTATTATTAATTAATTCCCTAACGATATAATTTATATTAAGGGTCGGCCCTCCTGGTACAGGTCGGCCCCCCTCTTTGGAGTTTTGTCCTTGTAACTCCTACATATAGGAGATCGAATCTTGAGGGAAGACACAGAAAACATAACGTGCTCTTCCCTCCTCAAATTCGCATAAGGCAGCAGTCTACACAGGCAGCAGTGAATATTATTCAAGGTAGCAGCGAATTCATTAGGAAGCTGTGATTTTCTTCCCTGCCCTAATAACAGTGCATCAAGGGCGAACTTCTGTACATAATCAGAGATATAAAGGTGCATTCATTCAAGGGCAGATTTGGAGCAGTCAACAGAGGTCATTGTGCAGATCTATGACACCATAGAATTCCAGCTTGGATCACATCTGGAAGATCAGTTCTGAAGACTTCATAGATAGTCAACAAGTGCTATATTCCGGGTACTATCTCTCCTTTGCATTAAGTTAATTCTGTGCTTAGTAAAGTCTGAAATATACCACCAATGACTAATGAACTCTTCACCTTTTCTGAGATACGGAAAAGGTAGTATTACACGAAGAGGTCATTGAGATGCTCTTGTGTCAACTTGTTGCACTTCTTTGTGCAAATGGAATTAAAAAACTCCAATTAAATTCACATCCAAAATCATTAAGGGCTATCTTTTCAAGATTTAGGTTTTCTGTGCCTCAATGTTCCTACCAATCAACTACAAAGAAAACATTAACAAATTTGTACGTATGCAAAAGTTGTGTTACATTAAACAATTGAAGTAAAGTGAAGATTGCTATTTTTCATTATTTGGTGCTTAGATGGTTCTCCCTTTGATAACTTGTGGTAAAAAGAAGAGTCTCTACAACTCTACTATATTATAGTTCCCAACCTCTTCCTCAAGTGTCATCCTCTCAATGGATGTTGTTAAGTTATCCATGACCTCCCTATTAGCAACCCAAATGTCCTTTCTATAAATTATTTTTGGGTTTAGGTAGTATATTGCTACTTGAATTGGTTGGCGGAGTTAATTGTTACACCTCTCATTAGTAATATTCGTAATAAGTTTGAATTTTCCTTCCCCCATTTAACCTCATACAAATACCCCATAGGGTTTCACTTCCATCCACTGAGCACAAAACCCTGACTAAAGGCTCTGACACCTACAAACAAATAAAAGTTGCAATTAAGTATTAAAACTTAAAGGAATTGAACAATATCTAGTGCTTAGAATTATGAAAAAAGTGAACTGATGAGTTGAAATACCCCCCTATGGATATTCGCTCCAAATTTAACCAAATGTTCCACGACAATTTAAACAAACAATTTACATGCAACTGATTTTTATTTATTGAACAGATTATACTGAAAATCATTTAGTATCAAACTAAAATAGAGATATGAATATTGTCATTAAAATAGATAAATCATCACAACCTTATTTCCAAACAGATATAAAATACCTCTACCATTGCAAGTATTGTCTTCAAATGAAGACTTCACAATTTTGATCAGCTGTGAACTCCGCCGTCAACCCACCAAAGAAATGAATTGGGTTTATATCCAATCCACCAAGAAATCCTAAAGGTTTCCGTCCTCAGGTTTCAGAATTGAAAGCTTGAAGCTCCCAAAACTCTCCAAGAGAAAGTAATAAACCAAGCATAAATTAGAATGAGCCTCTCAATGTTCTTTTAAGCACATCCCAATGACTCTTCATTTTCCCTATACCTGTCTCTCCATCTTCCCTTCATTTGCCTTTTTTAAATTTCCCCCCCTTTTAATTTAATTTGAACTGAGAGAATAATAATAAAATGACTTTATTAATTTTTTATTGAGCTCATTAAAGTCGTTTTAATACTTAATTAAATAATCAAATTAAGTTGTCATTAAATTATTACACTTCGACAACTTGAAATAATTAATTTCTAATGTCCCAAAAAGGGGACATTACAATTCTCCCTCCTTAGAGATTGCTTGTCCTCAAGCAATCATAAATCTGCATACCAATACCAGGATCTCAAATAAATCTGCAAACAGCTCCATTGCACATTCTGGTACAACTGAACTCAAAATTAAAACATGCCACACCGCGAAACAATTTGCTCATGCCCGCAAAGAAAAGCCCAAGAAAAGTTATTGTATAATGCACCTTCTATTCATCTTATATGAATGCTAGTGGATTGAAAGCTTTGAATAGTCAGAATTGAATATTGTCATGTGTGGACTATTGTAAGGAGATATTACTGTTTCTTTTAGCAATATCCCACAACAGCATTAAATCTGAGCTCAGAAAACACGATACTTTAAAATGCCAACAAATTGGTAGACAAAATTTATCTGAGCAAATTGGAAAGGTCTGGTTGGAATTCAGTTTGGGATATTACAAAACCAAATGATTGGTATAAAGAGGGTTATACCTCATCATGGTATGAGATGTACTCTCCTTTGGAAAGAGAATTTGCAGCCCACGAGATTCTCAGTATGCATTTTCTAAATGACAGTTTTGATGGGTTACAAAAATGTAAAACTAAGAATGAGTTGAAGTCTTCAGGTGATGGGAGTGACAGTTCTCTAAATTGGCCTTGGGATCTAGGGATCTTATTGATGAATGAGTTGCATCTAAGAAAATTGTTTTGATTAAGGGAAAAACAGGAATATCTGAAACAATGTGGCAAAACAATAACTTTTCTTGGGCTTTTCTTTACGGGCAATTGGACCTTAGCTGGAAGTATTTATCTTTGCTGTCCGCTGGAAGTCTCAGGGCTGCTGGACTTAATTGTTCTATTCTTTTATGCAGTGGCTTTTCTTGTTGGGGTTCCAGATTTCTTCTTCTGGTACTTTTTTTTCCAGGTTGTGGGAGCCTGTTGTAAAACCCTTGATGTGGTCTTGATCTGTCCCATGTAAGAGTTCTTTTTTGAATATCCTTTCTGACCATTTTGTACAAGGTTTCTTGCCTATGCTGCTCACAAGAAATTCAAAGTATACCAGATGGATGTCAAGTCTGCATTTTTAAATGGAATATTGGAGGAGGAAGTTTACATTGAACCAGAGGGCTTCACATCTATACAAAAAGGTGGTATGGTCTGTAAACTGAAAAAGGCTCTCTATGGGCTAAAGCAAGCTCCAAGAGCTTGGTATGAGAGGCTGCACTCATACCTCCTGACCATAGGATTCACAAGAACCAGGGACAACAACAATATGTATCTCAAAACCGAAAAAGATGGGAATTTGATTGCAGAAATCTTTGTGGATGACATCATCTTTGGAGGAGATGACAGGATGAGCAAAGCCTTTGTTGAAGAAATGAAGCAAAAATTTGAGATGTCTATGATAGGAACCATAAAATTCTTCACTGGACTACAGGTCCATCAGCTAAAAGAAGGTATTTTTATCTCTCAATCCAAATATATAAAAGAAATTTTTAAGACTTTTGGACTTGAAGAATCCAAACCAGTTGGTACACCGATGATAACTAACCTCAAATTATCAAAGGAAGATGATGCAAAAGAAGTGAATGAAACACTGTATCAGTCCATGATAGGGAAATTACAGTATGCAGTACATAGTAGACCGAACATTGCATATGCTGTTGGAATAGTTGCAAGATTCTCTGCAAACCCCAAAGAGACACATCTGATAGCAGTAAAGAGAATTTTCAGATACCTAAAGGGTACTGAGGAGTATGGCTTGTGGTTTCCTCACAAGGGAGGCTTCCAAGTAAAGGTTTACACCGATGCAAACTGGGCTGGCAACATTGATGACAGAAAGAGCACAAGTGGTGGTGCATTCTTTCTCGGTGGGAGGATTGTGTCTTGGACAGGTAAGAAACAGAACTGCATTTAACAGTCAACTGCAGAAGTTGAATATGTTGTTGCTGCAATCAATTGCACATAGGTGATCTGGATCAAACAACTACTGGAAGGAATCCAAGAACATATACCTGAACCGATTGCAATCTACTGTGATAGCACAAGTGCAATAAACATATCCAAAAACCCTGTCATGCACTCCAAGACAAAGCACATTGTCATCAAGTATCATTACTTGAGAGAGCTGGTACAAGACAAAGAGGTAAACTAAGGGTGATACCCCTTCCTGATCATCAGTAAACTAGCAAAGGTGATCATCAGTTCATTATGCTTCAACAGAAGGTTTCACCTCATCTTTCATGGATTGATGAAAAGGACTGTTGCTCGAAGGGGGAGCAAAATTCATTAAGGTAGTCTTTCTAACTAGCCTTTGGCATTATTGTCAAAAAGGGGGAGAGTTTGGGAATAGCAATGGACCGGTAGATAACCGGCAGTGGCAATTGCAGTAATTCAGAGGTACAAGCACATAGGACAGGTGACATGTTTTCCCATTAAAGTTTTGCCATCAATGCCAAAGGGGGAGATTGTTGGCATCAAGAGATGGTAACTGGTAAGCCTGCTACCAGTACATGGCAATTAAGTATTGTCATTGATTGGCAAAAGAGAAAAGAAAAAGGAGATGTTTTGTCATCTCAATCCTAGGTCCAAAGATCTAAGGAGATCTGTATGTAAAGAGGCTGGTTTGGCAACCGGTGGCACTATGCAAGGAAGAAAAGACTACATCTGCTCATCAAGAGCAACCGGTCACTAAGCAAAATGCATCTGCAACCGAGTAAAGGATATAGCCAAGGACAAGGATACAACCGGTGTCAACAATGCAACCGAGGAAAATGGTGCAACCAGTAAGTAAAGAAAGGAAAAGTGATAGGTCAAAGTTCTTACCTGTTCACAACATGAGGATCTCAACCGATCAAGTGAAGACTTCGGTGTGATACGATGAACCGGGAAAGCCATAGTCAACTATCTGTTTGAACCAACTCTTTGACCAAGATTTATTGCACTAAATCTGGATGACTTTGAGTTATCATGGTGATCGGTTCAAGGCGTGTTTAAAGGTTTTAAAGCCGAAGTCTGTGGCTTTAAAACAAGGAGTTATCTCTTGTGAAGGAACGGTGCTTGACACGCATCTATTGTTTTTCCTCATAAGCAAATAAAGCAAGAGCATGCATCGGATGTTTCCTCAATGAACTAATACTCCACTAAGTGATGTATCCGAAAGAGATCTGTAATTAGGTCATGCATGAGAGGCGCAATTAGGGCAAGAACTCTATATATTCTTCTGCCTGTTGAAAATAGAGTTTGCCTTTTGTCAAAGAAAAGAGTGAACTTGTACGCTAAAGAAGCTAGGGTAAACAGAAAATAGAAGAAGAAAGAGAAGAGTGTGCAGAGAAGCACAACAGTAAAGGAGAACACACCTGCGGCGACTAGTGATGCTTCTCAGTTGAGCATAATAGAGATCTTATTAGGCTAAGCAAAGCCATTTGTAAAAGGTCAATCCCTCTATTGTTTTCTAACAACTACAATAGTTAAATCTCAGTATTTGGGTGGACTCTAACAGGTCCCTTGTATCAAATCCCTTAACCGGGTGACATCTTGTAAGGTGTTCTAAGTTGGAATCATTTGCCGTTGCACCAAAAGCTCGAACTGTCAATGCCCAATACAAATGTCAGATTTAACCCGATCCATGGGAGGCGGTTAAGCCATGTCACAAATCTCCAAGGAGGTGCTGACCACCAAGTCAACAATCTCCCCCTCAGCACCGACTGAGCCTTCAGCACCCACTGAAGGGAGACTCGAACCCGTGACCCAAGGCTTTGATACCAATTGTTGGAATCATTTGCCGTTGCACCGAAAGCTCGAACTGTCAATGCCCGATACAAATGTCAGATTTAACCCGATCCACGGGAGGCTGTTAAGCCATGTCACGAATCTCGAAGGAGGTGCTGACCACCAAGTCAACACTAAGTCCTCTAACTAGGTAGGCACTAACCGGCCTTATTGTAATAAATCCCTTAACCGAGTCGCATCTAATAGTGCGTTGTAATCCTCTAACAGGGAAGGCTCCTAACAGGGTGCATTTCAGAAGAGTGCAGAATTTGTGAGGTCTCCTCACACCGTGGTTTTCACCCAAATTGGGTTTCCACGTATAAATCTGGTGTCACTGTGTGATTGATTGCTTAATGTTATTTTATGCTTGAATCTGTTTACCTTACAGTTAAGTATACTTCATCAGATTTATCCAGGGAAGTTTTATAGGTGCTGATTCACCCCTCCCCTCTCAGCACCGGTTGGGATTGTCAAATTTATCTATTTTAATGGTAGTATTCATATCTCTATTTTGGTCTGATATTAAATGATTTTCAGTATAATCTGTTGGATAAATAAAAATCAGTTGCATGTAAATTGTTGTGGGATATTAGGTAAAATCTAGAGCAAACATCCATAGGGGGATATTTCAGTGGTATCAAAGCTGGTTCTCCTGCCAGCCTATGAGATTTTACGAGAGATAAAATTTACAGTCATAAGGTATTTACATCTAAAGTGCATTTTATCTATTATTGGGGAATAAAGATTATTTATTTCAGATAGTATATCGGTACCAAAGTTTGTATTCTGTTTAAAATAATAATGTTGGTCGTGATTAAGTTTTGAGCAGAGAATAATGACGATCTTTGTAGACCGTCACCTTGAGGCGCTTGTTCTGGGTACCAAGACTCGTCCTACCAACCTGACTCTGCCTTTTACGCCTTTTAAGGATTCACTTGCAGACTTTTGTTTTGAAGTTAGATTGACCATTAAGGGAGGGTATTAAAGTTAAATCTCTCTATTTTTGTTTCTCTCTTCCGTAGATTTATTTCTATTTCTAATGGTCACTCTTCTTCTATGTTTCCATATTCTCTCTGTTCAATATGGAGACTTTCTCTTTCTCTCTTTAGAATGTTTCTATTTCTCTCTCTTTGTTCGTTATAGAAACATTCTTGTGTATACTTGTATATATAGATCATTTATGATCTTTGTTTAATAACACATTCATTAGTTTACCATAACATGGTATCAAAGCCGATGAGATTTTTCAAAATCTAGTGAATTTTTTAAAATAAAATTCGTGGCCTCTTATTTTTTGCGAATTTTTTATTTAAAATTCGTGAGGTTTTTTGTTCTTGATTTTTTTTCTTCATCTCCTCTGTTTAATACAACACATTCATTATTTTACCATAACACCCTTTAGTCAAGAGGACAATATAATTCAGTCAAAATGGCATATATCAGATTTCGGCTTGTTAATGGGCCTTCTTGGGTTAATCCAAAAGTACAGGAAAAGAAATTCGTTGAATGGATCGCACTAGCAAAAGGATGGGTCAAAATCAACTGTGATTGAGCCTTGAAGGTAACCCGGGCCCTTCAAAGGCAGGTTATGTTGCTCGGCTGGCATTATTGTTGCAATGGGTGCCAATAGGTTTGAGGAAGGTACGAATAGTAAGGTTGAAGCTCAAGCAGCACTATTGGCTATTCAAATGATGAGAAACTTACCAGTTTCAAAGCTACATTTGGAAAGTGGTTCTTTACTTATTATTAATGCAATTATTAAGGGGGAAGTTGTAGAACAGAAAATAAATAAATATATTAAAATTATTAGAAATAATTTATTTGATTTTTAAGAATTTAAAGTCTTGCACATTCGAAGAGAGGGGAAGATGGTGGTAGACACTATTATGGTAAAATAATGAATGTGTTGTTAAACAATGATCATGAATGATCTATATATACAAGATACAAGAGAATGTTTCTATAACGAACAGGAGAGAGGAAATAGAAACATTCTTGTAGAGTGAAAGATAAAGTTTCCATTACGAATAGGAGTTTATGAAAACATTACAAAAAGAGTGATAATTAGAAATAGACGAAAGAGAGAGAGATAAAATTAGAAACTATCTATTATCGTAATACCCTCCCTTAATGGTCAATCTATCTTCAAAAAAACAGAAATTTGCATGTCCTCAGAAAGCGTAAAAGGCAGCCTCGGGTTGATCAGAGAGGTCTGCAGAAAGAAGGCTCTTCTTTTATCTGATGTTTCATGGAGATCCTTCAATATTGTCCAGATCTCTGCAGTTGTCTTGCCAGATGGGATTTGAGGCAGTTGATCATTAGTAACTGAAAGCTTAATGAGCATAACTACTTCACGATTACATTCATCAAACTTGTCTTGAGTCGCATCAGCTATGGTAGGACGAGTCTCGGTAGCCTGAACAAGCGCCTCAAGGCAACGGTACTTGAAAATCGTCAACATGCGTTGCTTCCAGGTGTAGTAGTTCTTTCTGTTGAAACACTAACTGCCTTCTAGCATAAGACTGGTGAGAGATGCCATAGCACGTTTTTCAAAGAAAAAACGTGAAAAATTAGAAAAAGGGCACGAACTTCAAGGCAAATTAACGGAAGACCAAAAAATTTGAAGAGACACCTAGTGAAGAACTCAAAAAACTCAGATAGAATCTACTGTCAAATACTGAATCCACTAGCTCAAAAATTGAGCCACGGAAAATGATGCACCCAGAAAAAAGCGAGACTGGCCCAGTTGAGATCTACAAAAACCCACCAGGAATATGCTGGCAGATTTTGGATCCGCTGGCTTGAAAATTGAGGCGCAAAAATCAAGGCACCCAGAAAAAACGAATGACAACCTAGTTGAGCTCTCGAAAAACCCACAAAGAACCTGCAAACAAAAAAAATTTGACTTGAACTGAAGGGTTAAAACCCTAGTCGAAAATGTAGAAACCCTAGATGGGTGGGTGAGGAAAAAAAAATGCAAATTTTGAACACACTTGGGGCAAAAAAGCTTCGAAAATCTAGATCTAATAATTTCAAAAAAGAAATTAAAAATTTTCGAAGAGGCTAGGAATTTGCTTTGATACCATATTGTTGTAAAATAATGAATGTGTTATTAAACAATGATCATGAATGATATATATATACAAGATACAAGAGAATGTTTCTATAACGAACAGGAGAAAGGAAATAGAAACATTCTTGTAGAGTGAGTGAAAGTTTCCCTAACGAACAGAAGGAGTTTATGGAAACATTACAAAGAGAGTGACCATTAGAGAGAGACAAAATTAGAAACTATCTATTATCGTAATAGACACCCTATCCAAGTTGGGAATGACAATTCATGAGGGACAAATGGAGGAGTTGTGGTATGATTTTCAAGGCATCTCGATCAAGGAATATGATAGTTAGCATGTCATCAATCATAGAGATCACCATGGCAAATAAAGGAGTAAAATAAAAGTTTGCCTTGAAATGGGAGATCATATTAAAAACAGCGATATCATTTCATTGTTATTGCTGGTAGAAGTGTTAAGGTCCATGTTTAGAGTGGGGGATAGAAGGCAGTGTTAGCCTGAGAATGGAAGCCAACTTCACTTTGATCACGTTGATCACGCAAAAGCAACAGTTGACTTTCATGGGAAAGATCTCAAAGAAGAGAATGAGAAAAGTTTTCAAATTAGAAGATCCACTTTTTGTGCAGATTGTCAAAATCTTGCTTGAGGAATATCTAAAATCCAAGTATCACTACCGTTCCAATATTGATATTGCATCCATTTTTATGGTCTGGGGGCTTGGTGTTGGGAATGAAGGAAGATGTGCAATGGGTAATTAGGGAATGCGTGAAGGGTGAACTAATGCATAGAATGGGTGCCCTTTTGACAATGGTGAGACAGGCTGAAGGATTCATTGTAAGCAATGGTGACTAGTTGCATGTAGGAGAGTTCAAACTACTATTGTGTCCTTTCTTCGTGTGGAGTGCTATAAGAAAAAAAGAGGAAAGACGGGCATAAGCCCAAATTGGATGGGATGCGCTAAAGGATTTCCTGTGCAAGAGGGAGAAGACGCACAATGTAGCTATTGTAGAGGCAGAGAAGAAAGGGAGGAAACACCTAAAATTGACTCAGAGGACTACTAGGTGAGTGAGCTGAAGAAGACAAAGGAAAATTGAAGAAAAAAGAAATTTATTTTGAATTTGTATAGACTTTTGCTCTTGAGTTAGTATGGATATATGTAAACTTTGTATGTTCTTCAGTAGCAAATTGCCAAATATGTCAATTAGCGTTTTGTTTTAGAAAGATGTAGTTTTGAATATTATTTCACGGTGGGGATGATTGAAGAACAGACAATGCTTTATTTTTTGGTTTGTGTATTAGCTATAGCTGTTTATATGGTTTAGTCTAGAAACTCTTTTTCTATAATCATCTCTATTTCTATTAATAACATAATGTGATTAAAAAAACTAATGCCCAAATGCAAATTTTGCTAGTTAAATAGTATGAAAATGGTGTGGCTAAATCATTCAGGATAATCTTGGAGTTTTCTCTGTGATATATGATGCAATTTTTCACCATTTTTGACACCATTACAACCAAAAAGCATGTTGAAAAATGAAGGTCAAAGGTTTTTTTTTAATGTATTTTTGGGGGTTTAAACAGCAAAACTTTTCAATTTCCAATTTTTAAAATTAATCACGTTTTGGCTTCTTTGGCCCACACTAATTTACACCTTCCAATGAATAAACATATAGATAGTTGGTAGTTTGACCTATTTTATATCCTCTCAACTAAATCTAGGTTTTTTCGTCAACTACCTTTCTTGATTTCTATCGAAAATGAAATTAGTCCACTGGAAAGCAGCAAATGGGTCCTCCGACATGTCAAGGTATCCTTGACTTTGGCATCTTGTACCAGCAATCTTGAAAGCTCAAGCTAACTGTTAATGTTTGTAGCCTCAGTCGGATAATTACTATCAGAGTGTTAGATCATTATTGTAGAAATACATACATACATACATACATACATACATACATATATATATATATATATATATATATATATATATTATGTTATTAATAAACATACTAATCAATATACATGCCAACTAATTAAATCAAACAAGTCGATGAGTATCAACTAAACTGAACTTGTTATCAAAGGATACGATTAAAGGAGACAATGCATCGTGGAGTCATGCTCCATCGTGGGCATGACTCCCCACGATAGCCTTTGGTATATATATAGAGAGATCGGCGGCTGTTCTATTCACAGCGATACATACAAAAACAGTTTCAAAGTGATAACAACGATCTTCATCAAAACAGTAAAGTACGATCTCGTACTCATATATATATATATATAGAACAATATTAAATATATTCTATATTAATATATATATATATATATATATATATATAATTACGTCAATAATATATATATATATATATATATATATATATATATATTATTACGTCAATAATATATATATATATATACGTATAAATCATTGTAAATATATATGTGTGATAAATTGAGAATCCATATATAAATATAATAAAAAGTTTTAGAAGAATTAACAGTCTACAATTTGACCTAAAACTTAACATGGTATCAGAGCCACGTTGAGAAACGATCAAGATCAGATTTTAAAATATATATATATATATATATATATATATATATATATATTCCATTAAAATTCTTGTACCTACAAAATGGCGAATGGAATCAGACTTGAAGGTGCTTCAAATTTTGAATCTTGGAAACTGCGAATGATGCTAATACTAAGAAAGCATGAGTTAAAAACAATCATAGAAAATCCTCCTAAATCTAATGAGAATGACAAGAAGAGTCAATGGGAAAAGGACAACACCAGAGCAATGGAATTATTAGTAGACGGAGTAAAAGATCATCTACTACCCATTATCACAAAATTAGACTCTGCATATGATATGTTCAAAGCCCTGGAAAACATGTTTGAGATCAACAACACTAGCAGGATTCTTACTCTTAAAAATCAATTCTCTAACATTAAAATGAAAGGAGAGACCATCACCTCATACTTTATGAGGATAACAGAATTGAGAAACCAACTCTCAACAATTGGTCACATCTATGATAATAAAGAGTTAACTATGATAACTTTAAATGGACTCCCTATCTCATGGGAAAACATTAGACATGGAATAAGTGCTCGTTCCAAACTCCCCAAATTTGATCAACTAAACGATGACTGCATTCAAGAAGAGTGCGATCTAATATCTAGAGGAGTTGGGGTGGAATCCAAAAATGAAGACATTCAGATTCTCACCACTAGTTTGAAAAGGAAAAGGGGCAAGAACTCAGATGGTAAATATGATGGACATATTGTCATTGATGTCAAAATTAGAGTTCGATGACATTAATCTATTGATAAATAAAGAAGTTAATAAAGCGGCAATCTTACAGAGATTTATACATTAAATAGCACAGAGATAATCAGCATATGGACACAACATATATATAGAGATATGCACGGCATATACACAGAGGTATACAGCGGTAATCATAACTGTGATAATCAGCATACGAAGCATACACGGTAAAAGGAAGATACAGGAGATGATGTTATATGGAACAGAGATAGCAAATATATATATCGAATATCCCAAAGATATTATAAACAGAGATAAACAGCGATACATAATACAGCAATACTATTTGATATATATCAATGGCAAGCATATAAACAGCGATGGCAAGCATATATATAAACAGCAGTTAAAGGAACGATGGTATAAATAACAGCATATACGTATATAATAGATATACGGCAATTATACTGTACAATGGTGAACGGGATACTACATACGGCAAATATACATAAATGGCAAAGTTGATATAGTAAATCCGATATAATCAGTAACAGCGATATATAGTAACAGTAATAGCGATGGTATATGAACAAGCGATCTGTATTATGAAGATTGTTCTCAGCGGTTGAATACTATAAAGTTTCCAGCGGATAAAAGTTTTCATGCGATAAAAGTTTGCTATCGAAGTTTTTAAAGAGAATAAAGTAATGATAATTAAAAATTTTAATCAAAACTATTAGTTGCGATGTTTGAAAAGTTGCGGTGAATAAAGACAAAGGATATAATAATGATTATTTTATTATTAATATAAACAAAGAGTCATAACTTTTAAAAAGAGACATATCGTTTCTTTAAAGATATGAATGTATAAATATTGAATCTACCATTTTGAAAAAGAAAAAAAAGTCAGCTGTAAGAAAGAATAAAAGAAGATTTGAGAGGCAGTTTGTATGTATTAGAAAGAATGAAGAACTAATTAAAATATATATAATCAGAATAAAATCTGATATATATGAATATACAATGTGGTGTCAATAAAAAAAGATTATACTTAAAATATTCTTACTGAAATAAATATTATATATTTTAAAGGCTGACTTTGGAAAGTAATAAAGGAGTATGTACTGAAATTAAAGATACTAAAATGACCATCATCAGTTGAAGATAGCAACATTTCCAAGGTGGAAGAAAAATTTGTATACAACAAGTTGGTGCTCAGAATTCAGACAGAGGGAGTTGGTGCTTCCAGTGGGTCGGTGCCTGCGAAGTGTGGGAGTTGGAGCTTCCAGTGAGTCGGTGCTCATAAATATAGGGGTTGGAGCCTCTAGTAGGTCGGAGCCTACAAATCATTGTAAAAGAACAAGTTTATATAAAAGCAAATTATTTTGTGGTTTTCTCCCGTATTTGGTTTCCACGTAAATATTGTGTTCATGTGCATGATTGTTTATTTGAGTATTTGAAGTTATTATTGGGTAAAAGTTTTTAAATTGAAAAATAGTCATTATACTGATTCACCCCCCCCCCCCCCTCTCAGTATAATTGTGTGCTCTTCCATTGGTATCAAAGCGGGTTCCTTCTATATAGCCTAACCGCTTGAAGGTAGATCTAAAGAGCAAAAATGGTTGAAAGTTTTCAAAACAAGACACCAATTTTTGATGGGACAAATTATGCATTTTGGAGTATAAAGATGGAAGCATATTTAAATGCTATTGGATTCGATGTTTGGCAATCAATACTAGATGGTTATACACCACCAGCGACACCACCAACAGATTCAGCCGAAAAGAGAAGTGAAAATAATGCCAAAGCAAAACATGCTATTTTATGTAATCTAGCCGACTCGGAGTTCACAAAAGTTATGCATTGTAAATTTGCAAAGAGATATGGGGCAAGTTGAAAAATATATATGAAGGGACCGACAATGTAAAGAAAGCCAAACTTCAAACCCACCGAAGCACATTCGAAAGCCTGAAAATGAAGGAAGATGAAGACATAGCTTCATTTCTCTTTCGTGTTGATGAAGTGGTCAATTCAATAAAAGCCCTTGGAGAAGATGTAGAGGAACAGTTTGTGGTTGAAAAGATCTTGAGATCCCTACCCATTAAATTTGATTCTAAAGCATCAGCAATCGAGGAGAGGAAAGATCTGGACAAACTTACAAAAGATGAGTTACATGGAATTCTTACCGCTTATGAAATGAGGGTTGGAGGCAAGGAACCAAAAAAGGAAATATCATTCAAAGTATCTAAAAAGGGTAAAAGCAAAAAACAAATCTCAAGTGATAGCTCAAGTAGCGAAACCGATGAAGCTGAAGCTCATTTCTTAAGAAAATTGAAAAAGGGAAGTGGAAAATATAAGGGGAAATTCCCTTTCAAATGCTTTAATTGTGGAAAGGTAGGACACTATGCTTCAAACCCAAGTGATGAGGAGGATGAAATTCTATTTATGGCTGAAGCAGATACGAGTGATAGTTATGAAGAAGAAGAAGACGAATCATGCAATGAGGAAGAGAATGTTGATCTTAAAGAAGAACTTCATTATGCATACAAACAAAATGAAAAATTGAAAAGAAAATTAGTGAAACTCAAAGAAGAAGCTATGGAGAATCTAGAAGCAGCAAAGAAATTAGAACAAACAATTGAAGATCTAAAGATCCAATTAGAAGAAACCAAACAAGCTGAAACTGATCTAAAACTAAAAATTGAAAAACTAAAAAGGGAGTTGAAGGAAAGCACCATCAATAGTCTCAAGTTTGAAAAGAGTTCAAAAATCCTAAATGACATCATTGATAGTCAAAAGCCTTCATCCAGCAAAACAGGGGTTAGTTTTGAAAGAAACTCAAATAACAACAATGCATTCAAAGGCTTCATAAAAGAAGGAAACAACATGGTCGTAAATGAACCATCCAAAGAAGACAAGCTTAAAGAAAAGAACTATAAGAAGAATGAAGAGAATAATGTTCATAAAACTCGTCATAATTTTCATGGCTATTGCTACTCTTGCAATTGTTTTGGTCACAAAGCACTAGAATGTAGAATACCAAAACAAAATATGAATGAATGGAAAAGGCCATATTATAGACAGCATTTTTCTTACCCATTCAATGGATATTGCTACTCCTGTAACAAATTTGTTCATAAAGCACTAAATTGCAGAAGCAAAGAGAAGAACACCCAAAATTTCAGAACTCAAAATCCTTTTGCTCCATTGGTTAATTTTGATATTCTATGTTCAAAGTGTAACAATTTTGGACATGCAGCCTGTTGGTTCCCAAAACCACAGATTGGAAATCCTAGAGCCTGCCAACTCTCCAATAGAATTCCAAATCAATTCTGGCCAACGAACGGGAATATTTCAAACTCCCCTGCACTTTAGGCTTCGCTACACCTAGGCGGGTAAACCTTTACTTCAAACTTGATCACCTGGTTCAAAGCTCTTCTATAGCGAATTTAAGCTTGTAAGTTCCGCGGTTGGCGAAATCCTTGAACTCGATCAAAATAAAGTTGAATGCTGAATGTTTGAATTAAAATGTTGTGTAATGATTAATAAGGTTTGTAGGAAGGATTTGATAGATTTTCTGACTTCATATATAAACCCAATATTTCAACAATAATAAGACCAGTGCCTCTGCTTATTCGGGCAATAGAGTCAACTTTAATGAAGGTTTACGTAAAACTTTATAATGTTCAACGCATTTATACTACTAATCAATTAAATAATCAAGATGCGACAAATCAAATATTTATGCAATCCTAAATTATTTCAGCATGAGTTTAGGATGCTATCTGATTGTATCCACTTATCCGATATTTAAATTGCACATAATATTCAAAAATAATAATTATAAAGGACAGTTCATCAATAGTTTAATTCTCTGTGCCTTTAATAAATAACAAAGGATGTTTTATTTTATTAATAAAATAAATTTATATTTATAAAATCATATTATTTCCTTTATCCCTCCATACAAAATATATAAAAATGCTTCTCCTTCGAATCTCTGTCCCCTTTTGAAAATAAGACTTCCACTATTTATATTATACATATATGAGCATATGACGTTTCAAAATTTAAGTCATAATTCTCAATCATACCGCTTCATGTCTTTTAACAAATTATCCTTAAATTAACTTTCTTTTAATAATACTCATAGCATGCGATATCTGAAATGCTTATTGTAATATATTTCAATAATCGTAGTCTCCAAAGATTGTCGTATATCATTTGAATTGACTTTGTGCTGAGTCATACGGTGATTTGGCAAATTACTTATTCAATCCAATGATAAGTCGATTGTCTTTTATATCAATGCTGTCACAATACCTATGTTTATCGTGGCATCTGTACATCTTCCTTTTTATGGACACAAATGCCATTTATCATATCTCGATAAATATATTTGAACTTATCGCTTTCCCTGTATAACACTCCAAACACCTTGACTCACTCTATATGCGTTCTAAGACTTTCAACTTTTGTCCTCTAACGCGACTTTGTGTAACCCGTGCATACATGATTTTGATACATATTTGTCTAGTTTGATATTCGAACACACACACGGCATATCTGAATCCACGTCACTTCATTTGCTTTTGACATTTCATGGTCTTCGCACTGTCAGACTTATGATGGTATGGATTGGGTCATATTTTTATAAGATTATATCCGACGCACACAGGGCTTCTATGGATAAAGATATCGTCAATCATCCTGAATGATCAGTGTCAAGTCTTTAGATGCTGAACGTCACCGTCTTCTTCTGATCAAAATAACCTTCTCTAGAATCTTCACCACCAATCGCATATTTCAGGCCTTCTAGTAACCTCCAGCAATTTTCACAGGGACTCTTGAATGCATTTCCTGTAGATAGTCACTACTTATTTAGATATTAATATTTCTGCATATATGTCAAACTATCATAATCGCACAGTATGTCTCCCTGCATGAGCGGCTATTATAGACATTGCTTGGTCTTGGTTCTGTACGTGTTGGAGATGTTTGTTTGTCACTATTTATGATTACTCTGTAATATTCTTTCACAAGTTTTGGTTCCCCGAACACAAAGCTGAGCATCTGCACCAAATGATACAAGCATTTTTTGCACTTTAGAAAAGGCAAGACCTGTTTCTCTCTTTTGATGTCCCTTCAGTTTGTACTTCACTTCATCCACGCGAACATTGAATCAAGGAGTCTCCTATGCCAATAGCAATTATATTGTTGTCCTGTTATGAATTTGAAGAATAAGCTTTGATTCAGATGGTGAATAGAATGATCTTTAAATGGAGGCCCTGATTTATAAAATCAGGGCTCCATCACAGCCCACAAATGTAGAACAATCTTTCCTACAAATCAAGCAAAGAAAGATCCCCCTAAAAAGAAGGTTTGGAAAAAGAAAGAAAAATCGCTATTTGTTCAAATAGCTTTACATGCTCAAAATAAGAAAGATTGGTGGTATGTTGATAGTGGATGTTCTAGACACATGACAGGAGACAAGAGCAAATTCATCACTTTTGAACTAGCTAATGGAGGATCAGTAAGATTTGGTGACAACTCAAAATGATATATAAAGGGAAAAGGAACTCTTAGTCTAGATCATGGAAAAACAAAAACAACAGATGTGTGGTATGTAAAAGAGCTAAAAGAAAACTTACTAAGTGTAAGTCAGCTTTGTGATCAAGGGCATAATGTAACATTTTATCCTAAAGGTTGTGAAATTAAAAAAGATGGAAAATTAATAGCTAATGCTTGTAGGACTGCAAACAATTTGTATGTTTTACAAGAAATGAATGATGAAAAATGTTTCTTTGTACAAGAAGATGAAAATTGGCTATGGCACAAAAGATTGGGGCACTTAAACTTTGACAACATTGTCAAAATCAGTCAAAAAGGGGCTGTAAGAGATATACCAAAGTTATCAAAACCTACAAATATCATTTGCAAACAATGTCAACTAAGGAAGCAAACAAGAAGTACATTCAAAACCAAGGAATACTCTACATCAAAACCACTTGAACTCATTCATTCAGACCTTTGTGGACCAACCAGGACAAAAAGCCTACAAGGAGAAAAATACTTCATACTATTGATTGATGACTACTCTAGGATGACTTTGGTAGCTTTCCTAAAAGAGAAATCAAAAGCTCTTGACAAATTTAAAGCTTTCAAGGAACTAGTTGAAAATGAAATGGATACAAAAATAAAATGTCTTAGAACGGATAGAGGTGGAGAGTTTACTTCCCATGAATTTGATGAATATTGTGAAAAGAATGGTATAAAAAGACAACTTTCAGCACCTAGAACTCCCCAACAAAATGGAGTTGTAGAACGAAAGAATAGAACTATTCAAGAAATGGCAAGGGCAATGCTAAATGAATCAAAGATAGCTGATTCCTTTTGGAAAGAGGCAGTACATACAGCAGTCTACATTTTGAACCGTGCACAAATAAGAGTAAATCATGATAAGACACCTTACGAGCTATGGAAAAGAAGACCAGCAACAGTCAAGTATTTCAGAGTCTTTGGAAGCACATGCTATATAAGAAGGGATGAAGATGACTTGGGTAAATTTGAAGCTAGAGCAGATGAAGGGATCTTTCTTGGATATTCCTCTAAGAGTAAAGCATATAGATGTTACAACAAAAGACTCCACAAGATTGTAGAAAGCGCAAATGTAAGGATTGATGAAGGAAAACAATTTGAAAAGGTAAAAGAAAATGTTGAAATACCAAGTATATGTGAAGAAGAAGAAGATCCAAAAGATGAAGAAGAAAAAGAACTAGAACCAAAGGGCTCCAAAACCCCTTTGAAAGCAAAAACTCCCTTGAAGACACCAGCAAAGACTCCATCAAAATTTGTTCAAAGAAATCATCCTGAAGACTTGATAATTGGAGACCTAGATAAGGAAGTCCAAACAAGAAGGAAATTTGTCAACACTACTAAGCATGCACACTTTTGTCTTTTATCTAAAATAGAACCAAAGAACTTCAAAGAAGCAAGTGAAGACAAGCTTTGGGTAAAAGCAATGGAGGAAGAATTGAACCAAATCGAAAAGAATAATACTTGGGAAATTGTTCCAAGACCAAAAGACAAAAATGTCATTGGAACTAAATGGGTGTTTTGGAATAAAATGAATGAAAATGGAGAAGTCACAAGAAACAAAGCTAGACTTGTTTGTAAAGGCTATGCTCAAGTAGGAGTGGATTTTGAAGAGACATTTGCCCCAGTTGCAAGACTAGAAGCAATCCGGATGTTCTTAGCATTTGCAAGTCATAAAGCATTCAAGGTTTACCAAATGGATGTAAAATCAGCTTTCCTAAATAGAGACTTAGAAGAGGAAGTGTATGTTGAATTACTTGAAGGGTTTACATATTCAGAAACGGAAGATCATGTGTGTAGACTAAGAAAAGCACTTTATGGGCTAAAACAAGCTCCAAGAGCTTGGTACTCAAGATTGGACAAGTATCTTCTAGATCAAGGTTTCAAAAGAGGAATGGTAGATAGTAATCTATACATTAAATCTGAAAATGACAAACTTTTGGTAGTAGTAGTATATGTGGATGACATAATATTTGGAGGTAGTGACAAAATGTGTAAAGAATTTTCCATGAATATGCAATAAGAATTTGAGATGTCCATGCTTGGAGAATTATCTTTCTTTCTTGGATTGCAAATTGAGCAATCAAGTAAAGGAATATTCATTTATCAAAGCAAGTATATCAAAGAAATATTAAAAGAGTTTGGGATGGAAGATTGTAATCCAGTCAACACTCCCATGATTATAGGATGCAAGCTTAGCAAAAATGATGAATCCCCCGATGTAAATCAAACTCAATATAGATCTATGATTGGAAGGTTGTTGTACCTAACCGCCACAAGACCTGACATCTTGCAAGCAGTTGTAGTTGTAGCTCGATTCCAAGCAATGCCAAAAGAAACTCATGTTCTAGCAGTTAAAAGAATAATTAAGTACCTAAAAGGCACTATGGATCTTGGTTTATGGTATCCAAGAGGAAAAGACATTTCACTCATAGCCTATACAGATGCAGATTTGGGAGGCAATATTGATGATAGAAGAAGTACAAGTGGAGGAGCATTCTTCCTTGGTAACAGTCTAGTATCATGGTTAAGCAAGAAACAAGGATCGGTAACTTTATCGACTGCAAAATCTGAGTATGTTGCAGCAGTTGCAAGCTGTACACACATGCTTTGGATGAAGCAAACTCTAGGAGATATCAAGATTGATTTTGAGAATCCTATTCCCATCTTTTGTGACAACACAAGTGCAATCAGCATATCAAAGAATCCAGTCATGCATTCCAAAACAAAGCATATTTCTATCAAATACCACTTCCTGAGAGAACAAGTACTTGAGAAGCAAGTCAAGTTGGAATACATTAATATAAAGGAGCAAATAGCGGATATCTTCACAAAACCACTTCCAAAGGAAACTTTTGAGTACCTAAGGGAGAAATTGGGAGTAGTGTCACTCTCATCCATTCATTAAAGGTTTCATGAGAAGCATGTGTTCAGGGGGAGCTAGTCTCTAGCCCTGGAGACCCTTTGCCATTGATGACAAAGGGGGAGAGATTGAAGATGAGGGGAACAACGAACTAAGGGGGAGACTTGCACAATCAATACCATATTTCAGAAATTGCCATCAATGACAAAGGGGGAGATTGATGGACATATTGTCATTGATGTCAAAATTAGAGTTCGATGACATTAATCTATTAATAAATAAAGAAGTTAATAAAGCGGCAATCTTATAGAGATTTATACATTAAATAGCACAGAGATAATCAGCATATGGACACAGCATATATATAGAGATATGCACGGCATATACACAGAGGTATACAGCGGTAATCATAACTGTGATAATCAGCATATGAAGCATACATGGTAAAAGGAAGATACAGGAGATGATGTTATATGGAACAGCGATAGCAAATATATATATCGAATATCCCAAAGATATTATAAACAGAGATAAACAGCGATACATAATACAGCAATACTATTTGATATATATCAATGGCAAGCATATAAACAGTGATGGCAAGCATATATATAAACAGCGGTTAAAGGAACGATGGTATAAATAACAGCATATACGTATATAATATATATACGGCAATTATACTGTACAATGGTGAACAGGATACTACATACGGCAAATATACATAAACGGCAAAGTTGATATAGTAAATCCGATATAATCAGTAACAGCGATATATAATAACAGTAACAACGATGGTATATGAACAAGCGATCTGTATTATGAAGATAGTTCTCAGCGGTTGAATACTATAAAGTTTCCAGCGGATAAAAGTTTTCATGCAATAAAAGTTTGCTATCGAAGTTTTTAAAGAGAATAAAGTAATGATAATTAAAAATTTTAATCAAAACTATTAGTTGCGATGTTTGAAAAGTTGCGGTGAATAAAGACAAAGGATATAATAATGATTATTTTATTATTAATATAAACAAAGAGTCATAACTTTTAAAAAGAGACATATCGTTTCTTTAAAGATATGAATGTATAAATATTGAATCTACCATTTTGAAAAAGAAAAAAAAGTCAGCTGTAAGAGAGAATAAAAGAAGATTTGAGAGGCAGTTTGTATGTATTAGAAAGAATGAAGAACTGATTAAAATATATATAATCAGAATAAAATCTGATACATATGAATATACAATGTGGTGTCAATAAAGAAAGATTATACTTAAAATATTCTTACTGAAATAAATATTATATATTTTAAACGCTGACTTTGGAAAGTAATAAAGGAGTATGTGCTGAAATTAAAGATACTAAAATGACCATCATCAGTTGAAGATAGCAACATTGCCAAGGTGGAAGAAAAATTTGTATACAGCAAGTTGGTGCTCAGAATTCAGACAGAGGGAGTTGGTGCTTTCAGTGGGTCGGTGCCTGTGAAGTGTGGGAGTTGGAGCTTCCAGTGAGTCGGTGCTCATAAATATAGGGGTTGGAGCCTCTAGTAGGTCGGAGCCTACAAATCATTGTAAAAGAACAAGTTTATATAAAAGCAAATTATTTTGTGGTTTTCTCCCGTATTGGGTTTCCACGTAAATATTGTGTTCGTGTGCATGATTGTTTATTTGAGTATTTGAAGTTATTATTGGGTAAAAGTTTTTAAATTGAAAAATAGTCATTATACTGATTCACCCCCCCCCCCCCCCTCTCAGTATAATTGTGTGCTCTTCAAAATAGTCGTTCAAGAAACAAAGAGACTACTCTAAAATACAATGTTATAGATGCGACAACTATGGTCACACTGCAGCAAAATGCCCTGACAGACTCAACATCAAGCTTCCTTCGCTGAAGTCAATAAGTCAAACTTGGATTCAGAGAAACTTGTATTCTAAAGAATTCAAAATACAGGATTGAGAGGGAGATCACTGTTCTTTACCATCCTCACCAAACCTCTTGCAAAATGAAGGTGGAACACTTCCGAGGTAAAACTTGGTATGATTGTAATTACTGACACTAACAATAAACAAAATATGATTGGGTGGGTTTTCTTGACACAGGAATATCCAATACCAGCAATTTTTTGCTTTGAAATGTACATCTATTCTATTGCAAAGTAAAATCCATGATATTATCATATCGAGCATCTTTTTAAAATGTTATCATATCGAGCATCTTTTTAAAATGTACATCTATTCTATCACAAAGTAAAATCCATGATAGTATCGTAAGAAGAATACAAAGTAGTCATCAATGCAAGTATGGTTGCAACAGCTAATCTATAGCCTATGTTACCAGGTACCGCTAGTAAATCTCAGGTCTTCATGCAGGTATGGTTTTGGTATGAGTACAATTTGAGTACAATCAAGGTGTTGCCTGGGCACCCAAGTGTGAAGGATCAACAACAAACCAGAGTGCCCAGGTAGTACCAGGGTTGTATCTAGGCATAGTTTGATACACTAAAACCTCAATTTCACTCTTCATCATTTTAGGTATGCCATTTCCTTTATCAATCCAGTCCTAACGGTATCAAACTTTGTAACAGCATTTTATATTAGAATATGCCAGCATGCAAGCATTTAGATATCATTTCAGTTGGATTTGTGAGTTATACCTATGAACACGGGGTTAGGAAACTTTATATCAGCACCAAAGATATTATTTCAGTTGATTTACATTATGCATATGTAGCAGCTGTTTCTTTATGTAATTGTAAAATTACTTTCCTTGAATTGTTAATGATTTGGCATTTTTTCAAGTGTTTGCAAAATGAAATTGAACCAGCTTTTGCACGTAATACTGCTAGTGAGAGTGGCAATCCAATTGATTGTGGTTCAAATGAAATTGAATCAAAACTTGATGTTGACCCTGATGCTTTTGATGAAGAAGAATATGAATATTAAATATTGATTATATTTGAATTTTCATGTGTAATGACATTTTGAGGCAAGAGTATTTTCATTTTTGCAAATTATAATGAGGTATTTAAATATTCTATTTTTTGGCAATTATCAGTATCATTGCTCTTATAATTTCTATTTTTGACAGTGTTGCCTAAGGATGCGTCCCCAGCCTAAAAACTCTTATCCCCGTACCGAAAACGTTTCCAAGACTTGGGGATGGCTAGGGCACATCCCGACCCTGTCCCCGTTTTTTGAAAATTCACTGGAAACATCCTAGAAACTCGGGAACATCAAGAATTTTTTTGGGGGACGGTCATACATCCCAAGGACGGTAGGGGACACCTCAGGGATGCCTCGGATGTCCCCGAGATGGATGGGCATCCCCAATGGGATAGGCTGCATCAGCACTTAAAAACACAATTTTCTTTTATAAAACTCTTTCTTTTTAAATTCTAAAGTGGCCCCTCTTTCCAAGTTTACCCTAACATGCTTATTACTGTTTGGTAGTTAATTCTTGCTATTTGGGGTCCTCTAATTAGTATTTGGCAACATTACATTAAGAATCGTGAAATTAAGAATGTTGATATTGTCATGCTATACGCTCAGAATCATATAGCAGACTGTTTGCAAAGTGTTGAGAAGTTTGAAAAGTGCATTACAGACCTCGAATATGCAACTTTATGTCATTTTGTGGCAATACATCAGAGCTAGGTTGGTTTTGGGTTGATTTGGGTCCTTTGTGGAAGATTCGGTGAATATTGGAGGTTGCATCAAGGTGTCATCTTGCTGTAACAGACCTATATCATGATCAGAACTGTATAGCAGACCTGTTTGTATTAAAATCAGTCTACTTACAATGAGTTGGACATGCAGTTTTAGGGGTGTAATGATGTAACCCCAATTTCGATCATTGATTAAAGCTTGCTTCACAAAAAGGATCATGTCATGGAGGAAGATGACGATAACTGGCCTGAGTCTGATATAGTTGGGCGTCAGGAGCTGGGAAAAGTGATGGGGAATGAACACAATTCATTTACATCTTCCAAAATAGGGTCATTGGTTGATATGCAAAGCAGCAAGGATCCTAAAGGCCTCCTTGTTCACAGAGATGTATGGGGGAATACTACAAGATTTGAATCCATAGGGGCCGAATCTTCAGGTCTAAAATGAGTCTTGTATTGCTGATTGTTATGACAATTTGGGACTGCAACATGTTTGATAACTTTCCCACATTTCTGGAAGCATCGTCTTATGCTAGTTGCCATGTGATATATCAGTGTGATGCATACTGAAATGGAATATGACAGAGAGGTATGGGCAGACCATCGTGATTGAAAATGGCAGAAGGTGAAGAGATGTGGTTGACAAGAGAGCTTCAACATTTTGGCATGATGTATCCTAGCCGAATGGTTCTATGTTCAAGGAAAATCAATGACTCTGAATGTCAAGAGGTGTGAGGGGATAACAGTTAGAGTTTGATAGCGATTCGAAGAAAATGAGAAAGAAAAGCCTCTTTCACCACCTGGTCAAAATTCCTCTACAGTGGCCCTCCAATGGTACGGTGAGCATGGAATAAGTAGAGGTGTTAGGCGCCACTTTCGTCTGGTCTTCAAAATATGTTGTTTCATCAAAGTTGTCGTCAATGTTGCTAGTGAATGTCATCAACAATTTAATAGGGGCGGCGTTGAAGATTCTACACAGGGAGCCCAACTACCTTATTACAGTGTTGTTATAGTGGGTTTCGTGCACGTCCAATTGCATTTTTTTTGTCTTTGCTGCAGGACACAGACCTCCCTCTGATAGTCGCCTTATTTGTTTTCATTGGGGAAGTGATGGCCAAACTAGTTCCTACATTTCTGGAAGTGCACAGGTGAATGGCTGCTGAAGTTGTGGAGGTTTGCTGGTGAAAATGATATAGTTATGGTCTTCTATAATTGTCCTCGTGCATTCTGTGTGAAGATGTTCATGATTTCAAGAGTTGAGCTTGATTGAAAATCATTAAGCGTTAATTTTCATCTAAAAATTGTTTGCCATGTGTCTGGAAGTGCACAGAGAATGAAATGGGCATGAGGATTTAGAGTTGAGTTTATATAAACAGTATTGTTAGTCTTCAGTGTGGAGATTTTATATCTGTGTGAAGCAACTGTATGTAGGTTTTGTGTTTTGGTGTCGTGGGTGGATAAGTGTGTGAATCAGTTAGGATAAGTTGTGTGGCTTAATGAGCAGTTATGTTTTTAGAACTGTGAATACAAAAAGAGCAGGGTGCTGTAAGGAGTTTATCTGATGAGCTTATTGTTACGAAATTTTACTGTTGGTACATTCACCGTCTCAACATACTATTTGTTGTTCCTATTCTGGGTGTATCTAGAGAACTGAATCTTTAGGTGCAAAGATCAGGAAAGAACAATTGGTGGATTGTGAGGAAAATTCGACAATAAAGAGATAAGTATTTCATACCCTTGAATAATGTTCATGAATCTTTTATGTAGATATTAATTCATGCATTAGTATAGTGAATTATGTATACTTCTAGCATTGGTATTTCTCTTCGAGATAGGTTGATCCTACGAACTATTAGTAATCTCTCTAAAATGCTTTTAGGACGGATTGAGGAGCATAAGAATGATGAGAAATTGCATTCAAGGGAGGGAGACCTTGATGCATACTGTGAGGAAGTCACGCAGCCTAAAGAATGGAGACACAATTGGAGACATCTCTTGAAGAACCTATTCAGATTGTCTTGTGATCATTTTCTTCTAAGAGCCAAATGACATTTAGAGAGAGTTAATTTCGAGAATTCAAGGCACAAGTTGAGAGCTTCAGATTTAGTCCTTTCCAGATTATGTAGAACTGACATGCGGGTCCAAGAATACCATTCTTGAGCATGACTGCACATGTTTAGATATTTGCTAGGTGCTATTGAGGGACACTGTAGCGTGAATTTGGAGATTGTTAACAGCCACACTGAGCTACATAACTCTGCGATGTATTTTCAACCAGATGTGAGGAGGATTAGTCTCATCAATAGAGGCACTATATATTCATCTTGCGTGAGTTCCGAGAAAGAGTTTACAGACAATGAGCTTGTAACTGGATGTGACTACAATCTGTGGTTTCTTTCTTTGCATTGGGCAAAGCATGTCCATTATATTGCCTGGTTCAAGTGTGCAAATACTCTGCAATGGCTCTTCCTTCATATCGGGTTAGAGATTCAGAGGGAGCTTGAGCGGCAAATGGAGAGTGCCAAGTCCTTCGCAGAGGATCAGCAAGCTCGTGAAGCAGTGTGGCTTCGAAAGATCCTTGTTTGGCCAAACATTGGAGTCAATTGTAATTTATTGTGAGAATGCTGCCCTTGCTGAGAGGGAGTCTTAGTATCAGTTGCTTTTGTTATGTGCTATAATGCATTTTCTCTGAGACGGAGAAATTTGAGGTGAAAGCCTTTGTAATGCATTTTTCTCTGAGACAAAGAAATTTGAGGTGAAAGCCCTTGTTTGCCTCTGAGACGAAGGTATTGCTCTTTCCACTCATGGGAGTAGCCATAGTGGATGTCATGTTGAGAGACTCCATGACAACATCGCGTTGAGTGACTCCAAGATGCAAGCTTGTGTTTACATTTATTTCACACATGGTAGTAGCCATGGTGAACATCATGTTGAGTGACTCCATGGTGCTATCATGTTGAGAGACTTCGTGATAAATTTTGTTTTCCTTACAAATGGGTGAAGCCATTGTGGTGACATGTTGAGAGATTCTATGAGTTGAGTATTTGGAAAGATATCTCCTTTGCTAAGAGGGGGTGTTGAAGATTGGTAGCTGCAGGAGCTATCTGCATACCATATTTTCTATGTATACTCTGCTGCATTAATTAATCTTTTATTATGATCAGGCATAATGAGACTACGAAGAGTCTATAATACCGAACGGTCTTCTATATGAAGAGTTGCACCTTTTGAAGACTATGAAGAGTCTTCAGCGTCAGCAGACGAAAGGCCATATGCGTATGTGGCAGCTGGGCATTGAAGAGTTTATTCTTGCATGGTTGTTGGTTATCAAAGTGCCATGTGCAGTCGTGGCTATTGAAGGGTCTTATCCCTGCATGGATTTTGGAAATCAAAGGGTCTTGCGTAACTGTTGGTTTTCAAAGAGTCGTCGTCTTGCATCTACGTGGGCGTTGAATCACCGCCCAGTAACTGGCAAGACTTCCTGCAGCTTGGGCTCTTTGTTTTCTCAGCGGAATATAATCTGGTGTTACGATTTTTTGGGTGTTGGTTGAAAGGGTCGGAGCTGTAGTTTATTGTGTCAATGTAATTGTGAATACTGTGATGTAATTGTGAATACTGTGAGCAGTATGTCAGTTTTCTTGTATGATCATTGCAGGAGCTATTTGATCATTGTCATATGTATCTGATTGAGATTTTTGTGAGTGATGTGTAGATAATCAGTGCATGGTTAATCGTGAGTTTCTTCTGTAGATGAGTATTGTGTGGTGTATCATCAATTTTAGTATGAAGACATTTAACTAATCGTATATGTTCTGAGTAGTTGGGCGTATTCTATGTGATAATCATCAGGGTTGTTCTCTGTTGTGTTTACCAGAGAAGGACCAATTATTATTTAGCTTGAGAGCATTGTATTCAGACAATCATTGTTATTCAATAAAGTAATATTTCAGTGTGGCTGGGATTTTTTCTCCCTAGAGTAGGAGGGTTTTCCCAAGATAATTTTGTTGTCTTTCTATTCATTTCTTTATGTCTTGTTGTTTTTCTCTATTTCTGGTTCAAATTTTAACACACTATATCTACATTCAACAAATGGTTGTTGTGAGCACACTTGGTCATCATTATTGCGCCCCATGGAAGCAGACTATCAATATAAAGGCTAAACCACTTTGGCCTGACAATTCTGTAAAATTTCAAAACAAGCTTGGCATCATATCTGGTTTAGTTATTGAGAGGGCTATTATAGACATAGATACTAACAGATGACCAGATATAAATGTTAATAATGTTGTTATGAATTATACATTAATTATGTCTAATATCATAATTAAATAAATTACACAATGTGAAATTACAAGTTACAATCAATATAACTTTTTCCCTCATTGATAAATAATTGTGCACACGCTTTCCATAGTGTGCCCCTTTCCCCATTGCCTTCTTATAGCACATAGTTTGAAAAGCACAAAATCAATGGTATGTTCCAATACCACGTGCAAAAATGGGTTGTGTGAATTATAAACTAGCAATCGTACCTTGGTGTGCAATGGATACACTAAAGAGGTGTGGAAGGCCAACTAGGGGAAAAAAAGGTATATTTTTGACATACATTTATACAATACATGAGGTCAACTAGTAGGCCATTTCGTAAATGATGTTGTTTGTTGAGAGGTAGAGAGAGGTAGAGAGATAAGAAGATAGAGATAGAGGGAAAGATGTAAGAAAAATATGAATAGATACAAATAAAGAGGTAAATGAACAAAGATATAGAGGTATAGGAAGAGGGAAAGGGAGGAGTGGCCGGGAGAGGGAGGGTGAGGGATGGTTGGCTAGGGAGAGGGAGGTGTGTCTAGAGATAGATGGGTAGATAGAAAGATGGAGGTAGAGAAGAAGATAGTTTGCGAGAGAAAGAGAGATGGGAGGAGAAATGGAGAGAGAAGTAGAGATAGATAGATAGCGAGATAGGGATGGAGTGAGGGAGGGAGATAGGTAGAGGAGAAACATCTAGTATGTGTGTGAGTGACAAAGGGAGAGATATAGGCATAGATTTACATAAATAATTATAAATTAAATTAATTATAATAACTTCATATTATTATTTGTAATTTCATAAAAAGATATAAATAATTAAAATTAATTTTAAACTTAAATCAAAATTTAAAATTAAAACAGAATAATCTAAATGCAAAGTCAATGTAAATCGAAATCGAAATTGAAATAGTATTATTTAAAAAAATTAATAATTAAAAATAAGCTTATTAAGTTAATAAATAATTAAATAAAAATATATATAATTTTTAATTTATTACAATTTAAATATTAATAAATAAAATGAATGAAAAAATAATTCATAATTAATCAATAAAAAGAGAAAAAAAGTTGCTCTCTACTCACATAAGTCTTAATACTACTACATCTTTAATTTCTACACACCTTGAAGTTGTCTTAAGATTTTATATTACATATGGTAATATTATTATTGCTCTTGAGATTGTCTAATTGAATAAACATGTTTAAGTATAAGCATAGCTAATTCTAATTGAAATTATACACCCTCCCTACTTTGCTTGCATGACACCTTAGAATCAACACTTTGATTATCATGAATAATAATAATAATTAGATATATTAAAATAAAAATTATTAAATACAAATAGATAATTAAAAAGGTAAAGAACTAAACATATTTAATAGTTTTCCACACAATTTGACAATATTTAAAGAAAGAAAGATAAAGAAAACTCAGCTAATGGCTAACAATAATGGAAAATGTGGCAAGAGAAATACAAAATAATAATTCTTCCTGGAAATGACAGAAATATAAAATAAATTCTTGTAGAGGAAATAATAGAAAATGAAATTCTTCCAGACAAGAACAAAGTGAAAGGGAATTTAGCTTTTGCAGATTGTTTGAAGAAAAGTTTAGGGACAACTAGTCAGTTCATAAGTGAGTGAGGAAGCTTGAAAGTAAGCACTTGAGAAAAATGTATGCTGATGTTTTCCTTGCAGACGAAAAAAGGGAAGGGCATTTGGAGCTGGTTCAATGGACTCTTCCAGAATGCTAAAGGCTGCTCTGGAGTTCCAAGTGCTCATCTCAATAAGATGGTAAATCCTAAGATAATAAGTACTCTTCTCCGCTACAACAAGGGCATAGCCACTAGATCTTCAATTCTGCCTCACTGCACATTTGGACTCTTGGCATTATAATCATTTTATTTGTTCTCAGGAGGTGTTTCATGGAATGCCATGATTAAAGGATATGCCCAAAATTGATTTGTTGAAAAGACTTTAGAAATTGTAATTGGGAAGCCAGTCTCTTCATCCTCCCTGCCTGGGATAAAATGGCACCTAGGAACAGGGTATGGACATTGATGATAGATAAAGAACAAATGGATTTTGTTTATAGCTCTGGTAGACATGGAAAGCAGTAATTATAGGATATGAACAAAATGGATTCTACAAGAATGTCATCAAAATCTTCAAATTACTGAAGCCCGAAGTCTGACATTATAAGTTTGGAGAGTTGGCTCTGTTGCACGGTCTGTGGAATCAGTGAGTGTTTTAGTGGAAGGCACGCCCTTATATCTCATCATCTGGCCAAGAATGACCATCAAACATGCCTCCATGTTCCTGCTTACAGAGGACATTTTGGTTGAATCAATTTTCTTGAAAGAAATAGACATGAGTTAAAAAGGAAAGATAGTTCATCCCACTGAACAGCCAAGCAGAGATGGAAAAAATGGGAAATGAAAAACAAAGTTTGTTCCAAAAAATGCGAGCAGGATCTGATGGCTCTTAACGCTGCAATTGTCGTGCACATTTTTCTGTCAATCTGGATCATTGATTTGGAAAGTGAGGGCTCTTTCTCTCATAGGGAGTGCCTTCAGCGTAAATTATCATTAGTAGTTGAGGTGTGGGGCTTCTCTAATGGCACCTAAAGTTCAACTTTGTCAAGGAGCAACTATCATGCGAGTTAGACTAGGCTGTGGTTGTTGCTTACCAAGTTGATAGTCTCGTAAACAAAATCATCAACTTTATAGAGTTAATGAATTTTGCATTAAATATGTGTGGATTGGAGGGAGAATTTATGATGTTGCCTATGCTCCTGAGAATTGGTACCACTGTCTTTTTTCTGTCCCCCTCTTATATTGATTCTTTATTGCTGACCATTTACAATGAGAAGAGAGTATCCTTCATTATAGAGATCTTTTATATTCAGACTATAGCATGCTTGAATTCCCACGTTGAGAGCCACAACTTCAATATATTAATGGATTTGTCCCCAGTGAATTGACAAAAAGACCAAAAACACATGCCCTTTATGATCTCGTATAATGCCTCCAATGTTGGTAGTGACCAGACTAATCCAGGAGGCACCATCAAAGTTGTGTTGGTGGAGGCCCAACGGAAAGGGGTCCTTAGGTTGCGGGATGATAAGTAGTCAATCAGTGGTGTTTATGGCAGAGTAAAATATTCCATTCTCAAACCTGGGGAGGCAAAAAACCACTCAAATGGTTTTGGTGTAGATGACCACAGTGCTTCTGATTTATTGTGTTATCCTAATCAACTATTTGGCAACTCTCTGTGTTTTTAAAGAGTGTTATTTTATTCATTTCTAGATGCCAAATTATGAAACCAAGAGTAATCCGATGGATGGTTTTGTACAATTGCATAATTGCATCAGATTTTATCCATTCAAAAAATAATTGGAGTAAATTGTTGGCTTGGATTCTCCCTGCACTAAGGCTAGAAGCAAAGTCTTTTCATTTTGGGGCAACATAATCGTACTGGATGAACAGATCTGAGTTAGATTTTGCAGTTGGGACACCAGTGCAACCCTATTACCTTCTCTGCAGGTTGTTCACTTGTTGCGTTTCTGTTGTGCAGAACCACCTATCATCAAAACACTATCAACCTAGCACCTTGTGTCACTAACATCACAATACATCTGGTAACTTGCCTTCCCAAATTAGAATCAAGGATCCATTTCTCTTGGAGAGATGGTCACCGAGATTGGAAAGCCCTATCAGTCACTTTATTCCCTTCTTGCTTATTATGTCATAAATCTATCTAACCCATCTTCTCAAAGAGGCATGATACTACATTTACACTTTCAGTTTCATCCAATCACCATGAAGACAATTTTCCATTCTTCATGGCATTCATTAAAATCTGAGAACCACCTTTCATCATCAGATTCCTCATCCTCCAGATTTTAGAATTTGAATACCTTTCAGCATAGCCATTGCTGCATCAGTGTCTTTAAACATTCATCTCCAAATATTCCATCTCATCAGCAAGCCCTGGGTGTCCTTTTGCCATTCCATTTAAATTCATTTTGATAAACCAAATGGGGGGAGGGCGGATTCAAGAGGTAGGGGAGTGCATTGTGCAAGGAAGGGGATGATATAGTCCAGCAAGTGCTTCTGTTTAAGTGGCTTTATTAAGGGAAGCAACTGTGCAAATGTTATTTACTCAATTAATCCAGAATTTCCAAATAAACACTTGAATTAAGATTAACAAAGTACTGATCTTATGGGGGGAAACTATTAGATGCATGATTTTCAATTTTATATAATTGAAAAAAAACTGCTATCTTGAAATGCATGCACCTTTGTTGCCAGCCATCGTATTTCTGAGCAACCTTGTGCAACTAGGGCTGCCATGCAATTGTTCCCAAGATTCATACCCTCTACAATCCCTGCTGCTATAGCAAGAACATTCTTGAGTGCACCAGCAATTTCTACTCCTGTAACATCACTGTGTAAGATCATGCAATCAATACTTGACCAGTATTAAAGTCTAGATTTGTATTTTCTGGAAGAAGAATATTACCGTTCCCACAATCCAAGCCACTAGATGTCTTGCAAAACAAGATCTATTTTTTGGTTTGATTAAGGGAATCAACAATACACTATAGTAATATGAGGAAAAAGACTGGCCCTGTTTACCTGGAAGTGCTAATTCTTAAATACTGTGAAGCTAAAAGCTGCTGAGCAGCAATTGCCAAGTCCTTGTCCTTTGAGGCCGCCACCATTGCTGCATGATTGCAAGCAAAGTATAAGATTTGAATTCTACAGAGTTGTTCCAACAACTTTTACTTATGCTCTTTGGATTCAGGCATCAACAAGTCAGAAGAATCCTTGATAAAGCCTGCATAACATATTATTTTTTATTTATCAGCCTTTAGGTTTCTCTTCAACAATTTTTTTTATCTGACAACAAATATAGATCCATATATAGTAAAAACACAAACACTTATTTCAGAAAAAAAGGTTGTCTGCCTGGTTAAATAAGTATTTAAACTAGTCCCATCTTTCATCATTTGCACCTGTAGGCAACTTCTCCATAAGCTCAATAGCAAAGGATGGCCCTGATAATATAACAACAGGCTGGAAAGGATTTCCAAGTGCCTGTGGGATAATTTGTGACATCATCCGCAACGTATTAAGTTCCAAACCCTTGCTTACAGATACAAAAGGTAGTTTTGGAGAAACATGCTCTGAAATGTTTTTCAAAACAGCTGCACTGAACTGCAAGACAAATAGAACAATGCAAGAAACAACAATTTACTACAAACAACATGAACAAAGCTTACATTGTATAAATAGTACAGGATGTACTTGTGTTGAACAGAAAGAATGATAATAATGCTGTTTTCTGGAACTGACTGTATTCTTTTTTTGCATGAACGTTTCAGATCACACTCTGTGATCCATCATCAGGGTGAGAAAAGAGCTGAAGGAGAAAGAATGAGTTCAGGAGGAAATCAAAATAAGCTTACCTGTACAGGCACAGCGTGAATGCAGAAATCAGCCCCTTGCAAAGCAGCTTTAGCATCTGTTGTTGCTATGATATTTTCTGGTAGCCTATGGTTCGGTAAATATTTTCTGCAGGATCAAGCAAATCTATATCAAATTATTATTCAGTCATACAATTGTTGGCACTGTATTTGCCATTTTGTTAAAATAGCCAAGGACAAATAAATATGGTCATATTGTCAAAGGGGTTGAGCCTAATTGGTTAAACCATTGGGTTCTCATTGTGAAGACCCGGGTTCAATTCCAAAAAAAAGACATAAGTTGGGTGTGCTGACTCTAAGTTGAAAAAGTTGTTTCTGTTGAATAAAGCTAATCAGGTTTATACACCACATTAATGTCTAGGTATTGTGTTACCCAACAGTCAAGATCGGGTGCAAGTCTTGCGTAAATTTGATGGAAGAGATACCCCTTGCTTGTGAGAGCTAAGCTTAAGGACTCCCTGCAAGGAGACTAACCAATAAAAATAGATAAATATGTTCATATGTTTTTCCCAGCCCTTATTCTATGTATGTATTTGATACGACGAACTCGAGAAGCAAATGGGGCTACTCTATGTGGGTAAACCTTCTAGAAACAATATACATGCAAATAATATTGCCCAGCAGACTTTGTCAATGGAAAATGGCAATATACTTGATGGGCATGAAAAACATAGAGAATTCTCATAAATATCCTGCACCAAAATAACAAAATTAGGAGAATGATAGGTGATCGCTTAAAGCAGAAACTGGAGAAATTGAGGTGTCTTAAAAATGTTTGATAAATAGCTTTTCTTTCGTTTTGTTAGCTGTTAGGAGACAGGAAGAAGACTATGGTTAAGTGCTTGTAGATATAGAGTTATTTTTTATGTTTATGGGGAAGGTCAAATTATTTATTAATATTTACAGTCAACTATTATTAAGGATAATAGAACGTGAAGTGGACCAATCAAAAGAAACATGCCAGTCTGTTCAACCTTTCCAAACATAACCTTTGAAGCAAGCACTAGGAATGAGGAGCAGTAAGAAACGCAGCACCTGCTTTAATAAATTCAAATAAAAACTACTCTGAGAACTGTACAGTTAACTTTATAGGACATGCAGAAATCACAGGCACACATATACACCGCATTTCCCCGTCCTGATGAAACTGATCCATTGAAAAGTTGGGGAAATTGAAAGATGAGAGTATTAGTGCCTTCCATATGGTACAAATTGGAGGATATGAAGTCACTAAAGGACCTTCAACAAGTCCTTTCTGCTTTGGATCACTAGGACTCATGGATTGTATGGGTTCGATATAAGCTCAATTGGATGAGACATTCAATCTTGTCGATATAGATACCACATTTAACTAGTTGATATAGATACCCCAATACGACTTTGGGAAGAAACTCAAGGTACAATTTGTTAAGTTTTGACTACCATTCAAGGTCAAACAAAGTTATGGAACATGGGGGACAAATAGCTATCTCAAAAACCTAGAGGGAGTTCAACCAATTTTGCTAAGGATTTGACTTGAAGAATTGATAGAAAATGGGATGAGCCATAAGCAAGACTAACGATATGAGTTTTCCACAATCCATCGTATAGAGCTGCTGTTTTTGGAATTGATTGTGTGTTTCAATTTTTTGCATCGATGTTTCGGATCACACTCCATGATCCATCATCACGATGAGAAGAGAGCTGAAGGAAAATATGATAGATAGCAAACCAGGAGAGGAATAAAAAGGGGGGTTTGAAGGAGGAGGCACAAGGATTGAGAAAAGAAAGAAAAAGAAAGGAAAATTACAAATAGAAGAGTCAACAAAGTCAAACAAAAAATTAAAAAAATAAAAGGAAAGACAAACCAAAAATCAGCAAGCAAGACAATATATATATATATATATATATATATATATATATATAAACATGAACAAATGAAAGCAAACAAGACAAAAACAAACAAAGAATACACACACACACACATATATATCCTCCGTTGGTTTGTCCGTTCTCCTCGTCCCATTCCCTTCTTTCCTTGGTGTTCTTCAATTTTCCTTCTTTTGTGTTGGGCTTCGTGGTCTTTTGCAGGTTCTTTGTTTAGGCTTCTTTTGTAGCCTTTTATCTTTTCTCTTAGCCTTTTTTATTTTATGTTTGCTTGTTTTTTATGTCTTTGGGTTGTTTGTTTGTTGTTGGTTGTTGGTTGTTTGGTGTTGTTCTTGTGTTGTTAGCATGTGTTTATTCTTATTTAGTCTCACTTTTATTTTCTTATATTCTTATAGGCTTGTTTGTGTTAATTTTCCATTTGTATACTTTCGTTCCTTTTTCTTTCTTTTGTTTATATTTAGATGTTCTATTATTTTTAGTCTTACATCTTCATATTCTTGTTTGTTCCCTAGCAATGTTTATGCATATTTGAATTATTATTTTGTGCATATTTAGGATTAGTATTGTATTTATTTGCTTTAGGTTGGCATGTAGTCATATTTTCATTTTTATTTTTACAACTTTTTGCCTCATTCTTTATTTTTTGGGTGTTTGTTTTCTTTTATTTGTTTGGTTAGTTGGTTTTTGTAAACTTGTAGATTTACTTTGATATATGTGTGTGTCTATATATATATTCTTTGTTTGCTTTCATTTGTTCATGTTTATATATATATATATATATATATATATATAGAGAGAGAGAGAGAGAGAGTCTTGCTTGCTTATTTTTGGTTTGTCTTTCCTTTTATTTGTTTGTTTGACTTTGTTGACTCTTCTATTTTTAATTTTCCTTTCTTTTTCTTCCTCTCCTGGTCTGCAATCTATCATATTTTCCTTCAGCTCTCTTCTCATCCTGATGTTGGATCACAAAGTGTGATCCGAAACGTTGATGCAAAAAATTGAAACAAACAATCAATTCCAGAAACAGCAGCTCTATAGGCAAGACTCTAAGAAGGTATTTTGCACGATATCTACATCTCCAACTTGTGGCCAAAATTTAAACTAAGGTAAAGGATGTTTAACATAACTCTTGAAGATGATATCATTCCTACTAAGGTATTAAATATCAATGACTAAGCTGTTAGAAGGAAGATCTTAATTTTTGTGAAGAACAGAAATACAATTGAGAGGAAGGTTGAGAGGAGAAGCCTTGCTTTTTTGTTAAAAATTATAGCCCATCAATTACATCTCCAGCTTGTGGCCAGAATTTAAACTAAGGTAAAGAATACTTAATAACAAAACTCTTGAAGATGCTACCTCTATTACTAAGGTACTAAATATCCATGTATAAGCTATTAGATGGAAGATCTTAAATTTTGTGAACAGATATATATTTGAGAAGAAAGTTGTTCTTGTTACAAATCATAGTCCATCAACTATCAAAAATCCTAACTCCCATAAACTCATGCTGTAACTATTTGATGGCCATCTAGTTGTCAAAGAACTTATCATAACTATTCCAAATCATGGACTGAGAACCATGTGTGTAACCTCCTAAAATTCTACATGGCTGAAGAATTGTATCCATTTGAGTCTGAACCCAAACTTGGTAATGCAGTCACCCCTAAGCAATGTGATGTTAAGTGTGAATGAGAAAGTCTCTTCCAATGCTAAATTTAAAATACACAAAAAAAACCCACATTGTGTATCTCAAAACAACAATAAATATCATATTCACATGATGCAATTTCATTAGTTTCAAAAAATCTACCGATTAATATGTGTCTCATTGATCGACTTGCAGACAGCACTATCTCTGACCAGCAAGCTAACCTCCAAATCAGCCTTGTTCTTTGCAGCTATCACTGCCATTGCTGTTGCAAATGACCCACCTCCCAGAACTGCCACCTATGCAGTTAGTTCAATAAACAGTTTAAGACCAACCCATATCAAACAATTAGCTAAAACATGGGATACAGCTGCTATGCTCACATTATATTAAAATTTCAACCATTGCCTAATCGTATATTCTCTTCACAAACTTCAATTTGCTACAGGTTCAAATTTTGAGCAAATTATTAGGTTCATGAAGTCAAAACCAGGTGCCCAAAATTTGAACAATATATAAATAAGTTCATGAAATCAAAACCAAAGGCCGCAGAATTTGAACTATATCTACGGTCATCAGATAAATATCTTGCTGTTTAATCATTTGGTCAATATATAAGGTTGTAAGGTCAAAAAATAGGTTAACACAATTTGAAAACTATATAAGGTCAAGAGGTAAGAAGAACGTGTACAATATTTGAATTACGTATAAGGACATGAAGTGAAAACCTGAGCTTATAATATTTGAACAATTTATCAGGTAAATGGAAAGCAATCATGTGTGGGCTTCTAAAAGAGAGTCTCGTGCTCCAAATTGGATACTATATCTTGGTTCTGAACTTTAAATAGCCCTTTAGAATTTTGAATATACTATTATATCCAGTGACTATATGGAGATAATGTGTTTGAGACAGAACCAAAAAGTGTGATATAGATAATAATGGACCATCTTTTTCATATTTAAAGTGAAGTTAATAATAATTAGTTCACAACATCACAATTTGTAAAATGCTAGACATTCCAGAATTCATTGAAAATGGTTTTATGACAAATGCAGTAAAACGTTTCCAAAACTTGTAAGAAATTTATTCCAATTTAACACCGAACTGATGAATATATATTATAGATATATACATCAACCCAAAAACTGTTACCTGCGAATATTCAGTTACATTATTATGGATAAATATACTTTGCCTTGTATATTATAGATTTCATATTTCAGGGGAAGCAGTGTTAAGAAAATGTCTCAACCTTGCTTTTACCATATTTGTATTTAAATTATTAATTGGCAATTTGTAATTATCTTCTAGTTATCATGAAAGTTGCTAAATGCAATGATGACAAACTTGTAAGATGTTTTTTAGTTGTCAAAAGAGAAAGAGCATCAAAGGAAAATTTAATGAAAGCTTGGATAAGATAAGGAAGATTTTTTAAAAGGTGGATTAAATCACAAGTTGAAAGAGGAAGTTTCTTATTTTTGTGATTTATGACTAAATGGTTTTAGAAACCATTTGTGATTTGTGGTTTCTCTCATGCCTACATATTTAGTGCTTGAGTTGAAGGATTAACGAGTTGATTCACAAATTGTTGAAGAAAATAAGTGTCGCAGTGATTCAGAGAGAGAAGTTGTATTTGAAGGATTAATACAATTCTAGAGTGTAAAGTTTTTTTCCTAAGGGGTTTCTCCATGTAAATCATGTTGAAGATGTAGCTTCAAAATACGTCTTCAGCATTATTTTATACTTCTGCAAATTGTGTTGATGTTGTTCCAGTGTTATGGCTTATTCATTTCTGCTGCTCGATATGCCTCAATAATGATCGAGCTATCTCTAATATTCAGTGATTCAATCCCTATAGCATTATTGTTCATGTTCGAAGGTTCATAGTATTCATATGGTGACAACGTGTTTATACTCACCAAGGTTTATGATTGTGTTCGTTGGCATGTTTCGTTCCTTTGTGCTATCATGGCAGCTGCGCTGGCGTATGAGTTATCTTGTTAGCATGGTCAAAGAGTCATCGTCGGGCATGTTCGAACGGTTTAGTCTACCGTCAAGGAAGATGAATTGATACGTCACTCTTTTGGACTCCTTCGTGCGACTGTTCTAAGTCCCATCTTTGGCTATTGAAACTGCTACTCGTATCAATAAGGTGCATCATCATTGTTATTCCTTAATACACGAACCAAAGATTAGAGTGTTGGAAGTTGTTCTTGCTTCTATCGAAGATAAGATAAGATAAATTATTAATGTCCAACAAGAGACCACTAAAAGGGTCTAAGGGACTGGAAGCATACAAAAGGAAACCGCTAACAGCAAGAGCACCAAACGGTGTCCAAGGAAAGAACCAAACAACAAAGGAAGCAGAAAGCAAAAGAGCCGAAAGGAGCAACAAACTGCCCTAACCGGGCGAGAAGAAGTCCAACACCAAAGAGTACGGTCCAGGGTGAGAAAGAACCCCGAACCGCTGCCGAGTAACTCTTGGGGTGGAGTGCTGCTGCCGACTGGAGAATGAGTGCAATTGTCGAGTGTGGCCACTACGGGGTCTCATAGACCTGATGTGACCAGAAGAAGGAGGACCAAGAGGACGCTTCATACCCCGGGCCGGGGACACGAAAGTGAAAAAGGATGTGATAAGCTGGTCATGGCACTAGCTCGACGAGAACTGAAGCTGGAGGGTGGAATCTCGAAGCTGCATGGTCTCCTATAGATAAAGAGTGAGGCATCGCTGATCAGTGTACCTGAAGGAGGAAAGGGATCTGCACTCTCTAAACAAGCAATAGAACCTCCCTCTGATCTCGTAGTAAATGGGGCATCTTCAACGGAAGATGAAGTGTGTCTCGGTCTCGGCCTCCATCAAGGTGCAAAGATGGCAAGTCCGGTCAACTTTGTCAATATGATGATCCGTCTGGATGCGGAGCCGGTGGGAACCAACTCGGAAGAACCCCAAGGAGATACGGAGAGTGTGACTCCAACGATGAGCTAAGTAAGGAGGGCGCACAATGACCCCATCTTGAATCACCATATAGTGCTCTGCATAGAAGGTCATCCTCGGACGGAGACCCCTAGGAGAATTGCTCCATGTCGTGGTAATGTACTGTCTGTAAATGTCAAGTCTAACATACCCATTCAACTCCTGCTGAGGAGGGAGGAGATGGGCAGGGGCATCCAGAGAGAACAGAAAGGGGGGTAAGTGATCAATCAAAATCCCAATGGACCCAAGCAAGGCAGAAGCCTAGGCGTACCAGCAACGGGCTCGACCAGAAGGGTCCGAGCGCGCGATCATCATAGAAGAGCAGTAGGCCAGATAGGGATATCTCTGACGACCATCAACATAATCAACAAAGCCTCTGAGGCGGTGAAGGAACTAGATCAGATCAAAGATAGCCGCAAGCCTGAAAGGATGTGCCCCAAACTCAGCCAGGATAATGCTATGAGGAGTAGATCGGTGGCATCTGATGAGGTGCCGAAGAAGGAGGATTTGAACTCTCTCAACCGAAGCCCAATCAGACTCCAGGAGAGAGGGACCCCACACCACAAAGCCATAGAGCACAGTCGGCTTGACTAAGGAATCCAGAAGGGACAGCTTGGACCTGATGTTCCTAAAATTGATGTCTAAAGCACTGTCTCTCAAGTAGAGCCAGGGAGTCTAACCCCTTGTTGACACGGGGCTGCATAGCAGGTCTCAAACTTAAGCGAGGCCCAGAGAACTTGACCCCGAGGTAAGTGTAGGAGGATGAGATCTCGATCTCCGTACCCTGGAAGTAAAAGTGAAGATGAGAGGTCTTCAAGAAATTGAAGACCATCACCCAGGTCTTACCAATGTTCACAACCAACTGTCGAATATCACAAAAGGAAGCTAAACCATCAAGGAGCCACTGTAAACCCTCAGGGGAGGAGGCCAAAAGGACCACATCATCAGCAAATAGGAGAATGGAGATAAGGACCTGGTACAGATAACAACCGTCGTCGAGGAGCGAGTGATCCCAGAGGAAAGACTCGAGCTCATCAATGTAAATGCCAAATAGTGTAGGCGAGAGAGGGCAGCCCTGTTTCACCCCAATAGTGCTGTGGATCGGGTAGGAGAAGCCCTGAGGGGTCCTAAATCTACCCACCACACTCTCGTACAGTCTCATTATAGCAGTCAAGAGAGTCTCTGAAATCCCAATGTCTCTGAGCCTCTGGAAAAGGGCCACCCGAGGAATGGAGTCAAACGCTTTGCGAAAGTCCATGAAACAGCAATAGACTTTTGCCGAGCGATGCCGGGCCTCCTCAATGATAGCACGCAAAGTCAAGATGCGGTCCATGGTCTGAAAATCAATGCGAAAACTCGCCTACCCTGTCGCACGGCAATGTTGCCGATCAAGCTCTCTGGATAGATTTTTATTCAAGACGGTGGCATAAAGTTTGGCAAAGGTGTGGCCAACCATGATGGTTTTGTAGTTCCCGGGATCCGAGACCGCACTAGTCTTATGGATTGGGTATATGATGTGTCGAGACCACAAATCGGGAAAACTAGTGCAAACCACTTTGTTAAAGTGCACAGAGAGAAAGGAACCCAGAACGTTGATACCCAGTTTGAAGAACTCCGCTTGGAACCCTTCCTCATCCGCAGTCCTGCTACAGCTCATAAGAAGATTATTCAATATTTTCAGAGAAGAGATTAATTCGTGTGTTGCTGAGACTGTAGAAAATTTCCATGTGTGTGTATTGTATCCGTTTATGACTTGAAGGAGCTGTTGATTCATGGACAGTTATTGTCGGTTCAATGAGGAGATTTGTAATCGTAGACTCTTTGGATTCCTCTGTTTGATCTCTCAGCTATCAAAGTCAATTGATGATCTAAGGTTTTTCAAGGAAGTTCTTTTATAATGTGATCGGGAGCTGCCTTTGAGTATGGGTGTCAAGCTTTTCTATAGCATTGATAAGAATGATTAATAAGTGTGGTGTGCAAGTGTTGAGATACACGGAGAAGTCATTGATATATTTGGAATACCACTCAAAGTCGGCAAAAGTCTGTAGCCTTCGACAAAGATTATGTGAATGATTCTAATTCGTGTATGTGTCAGGTATTCTATTCATCGCAATATTACTGTTCAAGCTTTTGTTTGTGGTGCTAAGATTGTTCTCACAGATAGTGCAGTATTCATGTGTGTTTATACAGTGTGGAATAAGCATATTGTTTCTAGATATTATATACAATGTTGTGTTTCTGTTATATATGTTGTGACATTCAGCAAGTATATGCTTTGAAAGCGATCTCATTTGATAAGAGTTTGATTGACTGTCTATGAGTGACATCAATCAAGACATTAGTTGTAAGAATTTTGACCTCTAATAAAGATTCATATTTCTGTGGGTTGGGTTTTTCACCCTCAGGTGGTGGGTTTTCCCAGGATAAGATTTTGTGTTCCGTGTTTTCAGTTTTTCAGTTTCAATGCTATAATGTTATATGTATTCTGGTTCAAAATTCAACATGGTATCAGAGCCAAGTTTAGTAAAGATCCAGAACCACAATAGGAAAATTGTATTCTAGAAGAATTATGGGATTAATGTGTGCAGCCGTGGGTGCTGTGGAAACAAGCGCAGGACATGTTCAAGGAGATGCTTTATCAGGGAATTGACCAAAACATTTTCACTTATAACACTCTATTAGATGTGCTTTGTAAAGGAGGCCAGAATAATGTCTGGAGATGGAAAGAGATGATATTAACAAGGATGTTGTAACATACAACACTCTCTTGAGTGGGTACGGAAATCAGGGAAGGAGGACTGCTGGCTGAGGCTTTGCAAATTCTAAACGAGCTCAAATGCTGTGGTTTAAAGTCTGATGTGGTGCTTTATAGTGCACTTATTGACTCTTTATGTAAGAATGGCTCTGTGGAAGAAGCTATGGCACTGTTCGATCAGATGACAAAAGGTGTGATGCCAAATGTTGTCACTTATAAATATTAATGCCTTTCCTAGAAGTTATGGGGACGGTTCCAGTATGCTGTCTATAGAAAATAATGTGACCAGCAGTTCTTCAGAGGTTGAAAGAAAAGATGGAGTACAAATTTTTAATGAAGACAAAAGCGAGGCATATGATGCAATAGTAATGTTTGAGCATCTTGGATTTGAGAGAAGGCTTTCTCTATCCCTTGCCGAGGACATGAAACAGAGTGGCTCTATCATTCATTCTGCAGACTGCAATTAAGAACTCCAGTAACAAAGAAATATTCGCTGAAATGTTCTAAGGCATATTACCTGGAGAAGTTAACAGGTAGAAGAGCAATAAGCCTATTCAAAAGGAATCAATAGAGGATGTTGTCAAAACCGCTGAAAATTATTCTAAGATAAGTAATTTTAAGTTTGTACCTTAAATAATGATCACGTATAATTCATGCAATGGTATTGAGAATTGTGTATCGCGTATTTTAGCATTGATCCGTATGTTTCTCTTAAGGATAGCTTGATATTGTGGACTATTCTCTCCTTGTTGCAGGATCGAATCAAGGAGCATAAGGATGTTAAGTAGATTGCTCTGTTTGGAATGGCTCTCTATCAGCCCAACTTGCTCGGGACATGGTGGTAGATTTGGCATATAGAAATGGTAACGTCAATCTGAAGATCACAAAGGATGTGTCAACCACAAGTCTAGTTCATTTGGTGTATCATCATCAAAGAGATAAGTTGAACTGAGTAACTTGAGAGGGAGGAAGAGCTTGGTGCATCCTGTGAGGAGTCAAGTAGGCTGAAGTATGAAGACAACTTGTAGTCATAGGACTGATCTGATGACTTATAAAAGGTTGCAGATTTAATTGAGATTATTTTGGGCGAATATTTGAGGTGTTGTTTGAAATCTGGTTGCTTTGTTTGGGTTGCACAAGTTGCTGCTGCAGACATGTTTCAGTTCTTTAAGTGACAGATTATTAGTTCAGAGACTGAATTATCTGATTTCAATGATTTCAAAGTTCATTTTTCTGAGGTGTCTTCATTTCCATCATGATTGGAGGTTGAAGAATGAAGACTCTGACTGTTTTGTGATAAGTTTCTTCTAAGAGAAGGAGATAACCAATGTAACACCGGTGCTTGGGTACGTCGGGACAAGTTTCTGGGACGGGGGGACAAAGGGCCTCAATTTCGGGACGGCAGGGGAACGGTGGGGGTATGGCGGCGGGGGGGGTAGGGTGTAGGGGGGTGTTGTATACTATTCATATATAGAACTTGAAATGCTATTTATGAAATGATGTTTCAGTATACCATACCAAATTGAAATACTTGAGCATAGCAAAATTGCAACACGAACCAGAACCATTGAACATTCAACATAGTAACATAGTACATACCCAATAGTAACATTCAAAAATCAAAATTCAAATAGAAATTCAAGTACCCGTCCCACTGGCGGCATGGTTGCGGAATGGCGGAGGTACTTGGGTACTCCAAGTACCCAGTGCGAGGACGTCTCGGGGACGGGTACTTTGAGGTTTTTGGGGCGGTGCAAGTCCCCGGGTTTCACTGGAGATAACTCTTAGAGGAAGTTAAATTCTAGAGAATTTCTTTGCAATCTTTGAGGCAACAGGGATCGAGAAGAAGCCTTGTGAAGAAGTGTGTCAGCTAAGAGGGTTGCAGTGCTGCAAGGCCAGGTCTTAAATTTGTGGTAAAACTCTTCATCTGCAGAGATCAAAATTGCAAAGTCATTTTGGACTTGACATTTGGTAGCTTCACAAACTTTCAGTATAGTATGATCTAGGATGTGGTCAAGGAGGATAGTCCTGGACTTCAGCATATCTGAAGTTTCAAAAGTGTGTGTGTATTCATTCCTCTAGGGAAAGCATTGTAGGCTACCTTGAACTAGTTGGTCAAGAGGTTGATGCAAGTGCTTAAAGATTCAGAGGAAGCTTGAGCTGCAGAGGGAGAGTGCCAAATCCTTTGCAAAAGATCAACAAGTTTGTGTAGCAGTGTGACGGCTAAAGCTATTTGTTTGGTCAACATTGGATTCAGCTCTATTTTGTTGTGATAATCAAAGCAATGAGAATGCTGCCCCTGCTAAGAGGGAGTCTCCATTCAGAGGGAGTTTGATTTTTCATTACAGGCAACCTTGAACGAGGAGGTCAGAAGGTTGATATCAGATTGAAAGGGAAACTTGATTGAGAGCGAGTCTCAGCATTCAAATAATCTTTATATGTTTAATGAGTTCTTTTCTGTGAGAGAAGTTTGAGGTGCAATCCCTTGTTAATGAGTTCTTCTTTGTGGGGGAGAAGTTCGAGGTGCAATCCCTTGTTAATGAGTTCTTCTCTATGAGGGAGAAGTTCGAGGTGAAATCCCTTGTTAATGAGTTCTCTGCAAGAGAAGTTCGAGGTGCAATCCCTTGTTCCACCCTCTACGAGTAGGTATGGTAGATCCACCCTCTGCGCATAGGCAAGGTGGAAATGCATTCTTCTCTAGGAGAAGTCTGAGGTGTAAGCCCTCGTTCCACCCTTTGTGAGTAGGTATGGTGGATCCACCCTCTGCGAGTAGGCAAGGTGGAAATGCATTCTTCTCTGGGAGAAATCTGAGGTGTAAGCCCTTGTTCCACCCTTTGCAAGTAGGCATGGTGGAAGTCATGTGTGTGAGTCCATGACATATCCTTCTTATTCTGATTCACCCTCTAGGAGTAGCTATGGTGAATATGTTATGATGAGATAACAATTGTTTACTATTATGATGAGATAACAATTACTTATTGATATGATGAGATATTGTTGACAATATTTGTTGTCGCAGCTACTTGCTCCTGCCATGAGATGGCTCACTGAAGACCTATTTTTTGCTAAGAGGGAGTGTTGAAGATGTAGCTTCAAAATACGTCTTCAACATTATGTTTACTTCTGCAAATTGTGTTGATGTTGTTCCAGTGTTACGGCTTATTCATTTCTGCTACTCGATATGCCTCAATAATGATCGAGCTATCTCTAATATTCAGTGATTCAATCCATATGGCATTATTGTGTTCATGTTCAAAGGTTCATAGTATTCATATGGCGACTACATGTTCATACTTACCAAGGTTTATGATCGTGTTCGTTGGCATGTTTCGTTCCTTTGTGCTATCATGGCGGTTGCACTGGCATATGAGTTATCTTGTCAACATGGTCAAAGAGTCATCATCGGGCATGTTCGAACGGTTTAGTCTACCATCAAGGAAGATGAATTGATATGTCATTCTTTTGGACTCCTTCGCGCGACTGTTCTAAGTCTCGTCTTTGGCTATTGAAATTGTTCTTGTTTCTGTTGAAGAAGATTATTCAATATTTTCAGAGCAAAGATTAATTTGTGCATTGCTGAGACTATAGAAATATCCATGTGCGTGTGTGTATTGTATCCATTTATGACGTGAAGGAGTTGTCGATTCATGGGCAGTTATTGTCGGTTCTGTTAAGGTTTTAGGATCATTGCAAATGTAATAGCACTATTTGCTTGTATGTGTTTTCCAAATGCAACAATCTCTTGCATTTATATTGAGAAAGAGCCAAGAAGAGACATGTCCCTTCATGGGACATGTCTATTCATTATTATGTAATTAATATAATGACAATTATAATTATATATATACATACACACACATATATATATAATATCTCTTGAGTACTATATTAATTTCTCTAATATTTACATAATAATATGTATATATATGTATATATATTTAAGTATATATATACATCTCATATATACTAAATATATATATATATGTATCTTCACTAGTATTGAATCATAGTGTTTACCCGACTGAAGCTACAAAACATCAACACTCCCTCTTAGCTAGGGAAGATAAAAATCCATCAATCTTCAAGAGCAACACAACGTTAATTGCGAAATTTTATTTTGATATCACATTACTGTGATGTCAGAGATATGGACTGACTAGGAATATCAAGTCTCATGATATTCACCATAACTCATAGATTTATAAATATCATCTCATGATATTGGGAGTATTTGTCACAGAATATCAACTTGCAAGATATTCTCCAAATACTCAGAGTAATGGCCTACCAACATCAAGTCACATGATGTCCACCGAGTACTCAAAAGTTTACAAAGATATCATCTCATGATATCAGGAGCATTGGCTTGCAAAATATCAAGTCGCATGATATTCACGAAGTGCTCAGAGTAATGGCCTACCAAATCAAGTCACATGATGTCCACCAAGTACTCAACAAAATTATAAAGATATCATCTCATGATATCAGGAGCATTGGCCTGCAGAATATCAAGTCGCATGATATTCACCAAGTGCTCAGAGTAATGACCAACCAACATCAAGTCACATGATGTCCACCAAGTACTCAACAAAATTATAAAGATATCATCTCATGATATAAGGAGCATTGGCCTTCAGAATATCAAGTTGCACGATATTCACCAAGTGCTCGGAGTAATGACCTACCGACATCAAGTCACATGATGTCCACCAAGTACTCAACAGATGTCCATAGGTAATGTGCACTTACCATAGGAACATTCACATCATCTATTATGATCTGTTTCAGCCATCACAAGATGTCTATCACAATAGAAGATGCTATCTATTATGATCTATTTCAGCCATCACAAGATGTCTATCACAATAGAAGATGCCATCTATCATGATCTATTTCAGCCATCACAAGATGTCTATCACAATAGAAGATCGAGTTATTGTAAGATCGTCACCTTCCAATAACTTTTGCAAATACAAGTGATAATCATTTGGAAGTCGTCACTTCCTCATGATTTACACAGGGGGTAGGCACATTAAAAACATTCATGATTCATTAGTATAATAATCAATTATATCAAGTTTACCTCAGAAGTGTTTCACCTTCAATAGTGAACTCCCTCTCAATCAAGATTGTCACACGTTGAATGAACCATCTGCTCCCTCTGAAGCTCAAGTTTATCAACTTCTTGACCTCTTTTGAAATGTCAAACTCCCTTTGCATCTAGTCTCAATCATCAATTTGTTTTCAAGCATCAAGTTCTTTCTCCCTTGAATGCAATTATCTTGTGCTTCTATCCTGAAGGTATGTCAGAGAGAGATTACAAATAGCTCACTAAACTATCTCGACCAAAAATACCAATGATAGAAGCATACAAGATTTTAATAACCAATAGTATAGCATGAATTAAAAAACTCAAAAATTATGTGCATTAATAAAACATGAAATACTTATCTTTTATAAATTTCAAGTATTTCATTTTGTAAGGTGAGTCCATATAGAAAATATCATGCAAATTCACAAAATGATGTTGCCGTTCTTGAACATTACCATAATTCTTCACATGAACTATCATGAATATCCAAAGGTTCTATACACTATGACCACCTTCAATATGATTGGATCTCCCTTCAAGCAATTAGGCTTTTAAAGAAGGAACCTCACTCTTTTATAGATTTTTGCTTAGACCCCTACACAGTCGATCATAACTTTTGAGCCTGACATTTTCTCTCCAATCTTTCCAGTGAGATTATTCTAAAAAAATTTATCACAAACATATCCAAACTTTAGCAAAATCCAACGGTGCATTTGTGAGATATGGTCCTCAAATTGAGACTGTATTTTCTGAGACAGTCACACATTCACCATCAACAAACCACTCTCTTACATTTGCAATTTGGCTCTGATACCATGTTAAGGTTTTAGGATCATTGCAAATGTAATAGCACTATCTGATTGTATGTGTTTTCCAAATGCAACAATCTCTTGCATTTATATTGAGAAAGAGCCAAGAAGAGACATGTCCCATATTCATTATTATGTAATTAATATAATGACAATTATGATTATATATATATAAATACACACACACACACACACACACACATATAATATCTCTTGAGTATTATATTAATTTCTCTAATATTTACATAATAAAATTTATATATATGTATATATTTAAGTATATATATACATCTCATATATTCTAAACATATACATATATATATATATATATATATCTTCACTAGTATTGACTCATAGTTTTTATCCAACTGAAGCTACAAAACATCAATAGGTTCAATGAGGAGATTTGTAAAGGTAGACTCTTTGGATTCCTCTGTTTGATCTCTCAGCTATCAAAGTCATTTGATGGTCTAAGGTTTTTCAAGGAAGTTCTTTTATAATGTGATCGGGAGCTGCCTCTTAGTATGGGTGTCGAGCTTTTCTATAGCATTGATACAAATGATTAACAAGTGTGTTGTGAAAATGTTGAGATACACGGAGAAGTCATTGATATATTTGGAATACCACTCAAAGTCGACAAAAGTCTGTAGCGTTCGACAGAGATTATGTGAACGATTCTAATTCGTGTATATGTCAGGTATTCTATTCATCGCGATATTATTGTTCAAGCTTTTGTTTGTGGTGCTAAGATTGTTCTCAGAAATAGTGTAGTATTCATGTGTGTTTATACGGCTTGGAATAAGCATATTGTTTCTAGATATTATATATGGTGTTGTGTTCCTGTTATATATGTTGTGACATTCAGCAAGTATATGCTTTGAAAGCGATTTCATTTGATAAGAGTTCGATTGACTATCTATGAGTGACATCAATCAAGACATTAGTTGTAAGAATTTTGACCTCTAATAAAGATTCATATTTTTGTGGGCTGGGTTTTTCACCTTCAGGTGGAGGGTTTTCCCAAGATAAGACTTTGTGTTTGGTGTTTTTAGTTTTTCAGTTTCAATACTTTCAATACTGTAATGTTATATGTATTCTGGTTCAAAATTCAACAAATCATGTGTCGTGAGATGTTCTTCTTGTGTTGCCAACTTATGCTTCTTTATTGCTGCTATCTTATGGTGAAATAATATTTATTTATGTGATGTTTTATGTTCATCTAAGCTAGGATTATAAAGCATGTTAAGGTAGTTTTTAGCATAACAACTAAGATGAATATCTCCAAGGTTTTCAATACTAAGACAACTTAGTTTTCAGATTTACACACAATCACAGATTTTCATTGGGTATAATCTAAGTTTGAATCTCGTCAATACCTTTATTGGATTGGAAATTGGATAAATTTCCAGCAGTTTCCCAATATTTGATATCAGAGCTTCAAAGGTTCCATGGTTTGCATGGGTTTTTCATGTGCATGTATGTGAGTTTCATGTACTTGCATGAATTTGCATGATACTTGCATGTTCTTACATGTGAAGGCTTCATGATGTTTGATTCTCGGTATTCTTCCATTTTGATTTCTTAGTCTGACAAGCTTGTGGAAATCAATTAGAAGGAATTGTAAATTGTTGGTTTCTTGTGGATTACAATGGATGTTTTGTGTACTAATATTGTTTTTCAGATCTGTGAGATTCTAAGCCATGACACCTCAAATGAATATTGTCAATGGGATCTATGTTGTACTCTTGAAGCTTATGGAGGATCTCATGTTTTATGGAATTGATCATGTGTTTGCTTCTTGCATAGTAGTGATCAGGAGCTCCAGTTTGACAATATGTTACTCCCATCTTGCATGGTAGTTATGTTCCTTTTGAAGAGCACACAAAAAATACTAAGAGAGGGGGGGGGGGGGGGGGGGGGGGGGGGCCGGCGGGCGCGGGGAGGGTGGGGAGGTCGAGGGGTGAGTGAATCAGTATTTTAAACTTTTAAAACATTAAACCACATAAAAACATAGAGAGAGAGAGAGAGAGAGAGCATCAAGACACAAACACCATATTTCAGGTGGAAAACCCTTTCGGGTAAAAAACCATGGCACGCAATAGCTTTCATTAACAAAATGTGCACCAACCCAGATTACATAAGTGAGAACCAACTCTCCTCGAAGCATCAACTCCAATAAGCTAAGGCACAAACCTCAATTTGAGCACAAACTCAAAAATACACTTCATCTCAAAATAATATACTTAGCAATATATGAGAGTAACCTACAGCTATTTCAATTTCTATGATATATACAACAACACATAGCTCCATCAAAAATCTTCAACTCAAAAATACATCCCCAGTATAAACTCATTCACCACTACTTAGTTGCTTAGCTTCATGGCCTCTTCATCCCTTAGCATGAATTCTTTTTTACACAGATCTATAGTAACGTGTGTGTGTGTGTGTATGTGTATCTAATATGGCTCGACTCAAACATAACACTGTCCAATCTCATAAATCATCAACTCAAAAATATCAAAAAAAGCTCAACTCTTTATACACTGTCCAAACAGGAGACGACTACACTATGTATTGACTTCAGAATACACAAACCACACCCACAATGTCGACCTATGTCTTTATGCTCAATCACTTAGCCTCTAACGACATGTACTCCTATCATGAGTAATTTTCGCCGTCTAGATCTTCAAAATGATTAATGCAACAACAGATCACCAACCTCGACTCTACATACTTGACTATCTTCAAGAACAACTGCTAGCTTCAATAAATCTATTCGCTACAGAATAACATCCTTTATTCAAAAATGTCGTCTCTCTCCAAAAAAATATTTTTGACCTTGCGATTTTGCCTAATAGTAACCATAGACATTAACAAAGCTCCACTATTTCAATGCATCCACTATATTTTCATCTGAAATGGATGTGCTCCAATAAAATTCCTCCACAAAATTGAGAAGAAACACACAACTGTAGTTTATTAAATTCACATATAACTAATTCAGGAATACATAACGCCACATACCATCCACCACCTATATACCCGCTAACCAAGGAAACACGACTAGAGTAGAAATTTTTCTTCATAATACCAAATCGAATCCTCAAAATAATGCCCAGAATATAGTTGCACACACACCTCCAACATTGACACTTTCATCAATTAAAAAAACTCCATCATGCTCAATACATTCCATTGACCAAAAACGGCTAAGTAATAAAAAATGATCGAAGAATCATTTGTATATTTCAGAAATGACTCATAAAAGCATAAGGAAAGGCGTTACTTGAAGTCGCCATTTTCCAAACTATCGTAGACCATAAATAATTAAATTGCACCTCATATTATTGTTGATTCACAACTACTCAAACCAATAACACCGCTCCAATAAAAAACATAGACTCTATCTATTAGGAATAGAGATCTTTAATAGAGAGAATTCAATATTGTTATTTGAGTTATTCACAACTATTATAATTTATGTATTTTCTGAATTATATATACAAATATATATATATGCACTTCGTATATGTTGTGGTAGTAATATGAACACTGTTATTGATATGTTTCCACAGCACATACAAATGCATATATATATAGAACATAATAGTCATGTCTATGTGGAGACATGACCGTACGTGGCTTAATCCACGCACGGTCATGTCTTTACATAGACATGCTGTTTCATAACATAATGTTGGCACTGTTAATATAATGCTTGGCGTTGTTAACAATCATTGTGCTTAGTGTTACGATAACTATAGTATGATAGTTATCGTAACACATATTAATGTGTTATGATAACTATCATACGATAGTTATCTTAACTTGTAACCAATGCAAAACATATCGACCGTGGTCGATGTAATAACAATCGGTCGAATTAAAGGAATCCGATCCATTAAGTATATATTGTATGCAGTCAACAAGCATATCGAATCTGATAAATATGATAATGATAATATATATGTGTGTGTGTGTGTGTGTGTGTGTGTACACACACACACATATATATATATATGTTATATATATAGATAAGTCAATCATATCGAAGCTATATTTTAACACTCCCTCTTAGCAAGAGAGGATTGATCAGAACCAATATCTCAAGATGTAAGTGTTGTAGAGATCCCCGACTCAATTCGGAACTGGATATAACACTTAATCTCTTTATATTAGGATAACCAGCAAGGTCTAGAATACAAGCTTAATATACTCATCCTGATAGAGGAAAATTATCACAATCTCCGACTCAATTCGAAGCTGGATTTAGTGATAAGTAATGGTGTCAAGATATCCGGCGCAATCCGGATCAAAAACTTGAAGCACATGTTATCATAATCCCCGACTAAATTCGGAACTAGATTTAAATGATAACTTAATTAGGTCACACTATTGTAGGTCGTCACCTTACAATAGTGACCTCACACAAGAAAGATCGTCACCTTTCAAAAACACACAATATTGCAATATTTATTTTATTTTATTCATGAATACATCAATTTACATAATAGAGAATTAATCTCAGAAGTTTACTCACAACTTAACCATACCAAGTTTCCTTCTGAAGTACTAGATTTTTAACTTTGCAAGAGGCTTGGTAAAGATGTCGGCATTTTGTTCTTCAGTACTAATGTAGACCAATTTGATAATGTTTCTGTCTACCATGTCTCTTATGTGGTGGTAAGGAATTTCTATGTGCTTAGAACAATTGAGAAAAACTGGATTCACTGAAAGTTTAATGCAGCTTTGACTGTCACAATGAATTATAGTAGGCTTTAGAGGCTTGCCAAACAATCCAAATAGTAACTTCCTCAACCATACTGCTTCTCGAGCTCCCATAGAAGCAGCCATATATTCAGATTCAATAGAACTTTGAGCGATCGTTGATTTATTTCCTACTGAACCATGAAACCATAGCAGATCCAAGACTAAAGCAACATCCTGTAGTGCTTTTGTGATCGATTGAATTTCCAGCCCAGTCAGAGTCAGAGAATCCTTGAAGTTGTATCTCAAGGTTCTCGTATTTTAGGCCCATTCCAATTGTACCACGTAGATATTTAGAACATGTTTAGCAGCTGTTAGGTGAATCTTCTTTGGTTCACACATGAAATGACTTAAAACATTTGTAGCATAGCAGATATCAGGACGAGTGTTTACCAAGTATAAAAGAGATCCAATGAGCTGTCTATAATATGAAGGATCTGTAGGTTCTGAGTCTGTGGCTTCATCTTTGAGTTTATGAAGATTAGTTTCCATTGGTGTGGTTAATGGTTACAATCCATCATTCTGGTTAATATGTCCATGGTGTATTTTCCTTGATTTAGGAAAATATGGTTTTCTTTTTGTAATACTTTTAATCCTAAAAAGTAGTGTAACAACCTTAGATCCTTCATGTCAAATTCGTTTGTGAGATCTTGTTTGCATTTAGCAATAGGATGATCTTATCCTGTTATTAATAAATCATCCACATAAAGAACTAGAATTGCCATTTCACATTTGAATGTTTTGAAGTATATATATTAGGATCAGCTTCATTTTTGGAGTACCCTAGCTTGGAGAGATAACTATCTATGCATTCATACCATGCCCTAGGAGCTTGTTTAAGACCATAGAGAGCTTCCTTCAATTTGCATACGTAACTATTACTGTCAAGAGTGGTGAAGCCTTCAGGTTGTTCTATGTATACTTCAATAACACCATTAAGAAATGTTGTCTTTACATCCATTTGATGTGTCTTCCACCCTTTGGTTGCGGCAATGGCTATAATTGTTCTTACAAAAGTATATCGGGCAACTGGAGCAAAGGTTTCTTCGTAGTCAATTCCAACCTTTTGTGAAAAACCTCTGGCGACAAATCTAGCCTTATGTTTTTCAATACTGTCATCTGAAGCATATTTGATTTTGAATAACCATCTTGAAGAGATGACTATTTTCTCTTTAGGTCTAGGTACTACTTCTCAAACATCATTTTTTACAATAGATTGATATTCCTCGATCATCGCATCTTTCCAGGCTTGACATGTTAAAGCTTCTTTAACATTAGATGGTTCGGATTTTGTAAGTTCTGCCATAAGTGCAAGATAACACTTCTGATTTCTTGTTCTTTTACTTTCTTTAAATATTTCATCTAGTTCAACATTATTTTCCTCAATCATTTTCTTGCCCATAATGGTCTTCTCTTATTGTTAGGAATCTCAGCATCTTCAAGGTTAGATGAAGGAAGTTCATTGTTTTCTATTATGTTCTCATCATATTGAGAGGCATTCTCCCTCTAATTCTCAATTTCATCATTTTCTGTAATATTCTCCCTTTGGTTCTCATTTGATCCCTTTTCTGTGAGTGTAGAGCCTTTTAGAGCAATATCTTCTTCAAATTTGATATCTTTGCTAATGTCAATAGATTTCTGTCCTTATATGTAGACCCTGTATCCTTTAGTAGTTTCACTGTAACCAACAAATATTCCTTTCTTTCCAAAGGGTTTTAGTTTGGTTCTTTTCTCTTTAGGAATGTGAACATATACGGAACATCCGAAGATTCTTAGATGGCTTAGATTTGCTTTCTTCCCTGTAAAAGCTTCTTCAGGTGTAATGTTTTCTAGGATTGAGTGAGGACACTTGTTTTGAATGTATACGGCAGTATTAGATGCTTCGGCCCAAAATGAGGTATGAAGATTTTGATCATGCATCATGGCCTTGGCAGCTTCAATAGTTCTGTTTTTCCTTTCTGCTACTCCATTTTGTTGAGGATTATACGATATTGTATACTCCCTCTTAATCCCAAGAGATATGCAAAATTCTTTAAAGTTTTCAGAGATATATTCACCTCCATTGTCAGATCTTAGAGTTTTTATTTTCTTCCCAATTTGGTTTTCCACTAATGCCTTAAATTCTTTGAATTTTAGTAATACTTCATTTGATTCTCTGAGTTTAAGAAAGTAGATCCATGTTTTCCTAGAGTAATCGTCAATGAAAATCACATAGTATAAAAAACCTCCTAGTGAGAGAGTTGACATAGGTCCACACAAATCTGTGTGAATGAGTTCTAATACGACTTTGGTTTTATGTTCACTAGAAGGAAAGGATCTTTTGATATTTTTCCCTAGGGCACACCCTTTACAAGTACTAATATAATTTGATTTTAGATTAGGTATACCTGTGGTGATTTTCTTTATGGAAGGAAGGGTGCTAAATCCAAGATGTCCTAATCTTCTGTGCCAAAGTTCATTAGAGTTTGATACTTCATGACATAGAGCTAATTTGTGATTAATGCCTAATTTATATAGGCTTCCATCCCTATACCCTATTAGAAATAGCATTTTTTATATTAGTGTTCTTAGTCCATATTAACACTTTATCTTCTTGAAATGTGACTCGATAGCCTTGATCGGCTAAGCCTGAAATAGAAACCAAGTTCCTTTTTATACCTGGTACAAAGAGAACATCTTTCAATAATAGAGATGCCCCATTTTTCAATTTGATTGAGCAGGTCCCAATTCCTTTTGCTGGATAGGTGGAGTTGTCTCCAATTGTAACCTCTTCAGAAGAATCTTCCTCTAGGGTTTCAAATTGATCTCCGAATCCAGTTATGTGCCGTGATGCTCCACTATCGATTATCTAAGTGTTTTTGCTTGAATTTACTTCACTTGATAAGGCCAAGAAGAACAGAAATATTTCTGCCCCTTTGATTTCGACTAATGCTGCTTGAATTTTCTTCCTCTCAGGATAGAACCTATGTGTATGTCCAAGCTTATCACATTTATAGCACTGTACTTTGGAGAAGTCTCTATTTTTGTGATTTTTGCTACGGTTTCCCTTCTTATGTTTGAACTTCCATTTGTTGCCTTTGAAGTTTGTATGAGTATTTAGAGCTTGAATCTCTTCTCCTTTGTTAGGCCCGATCCCTCTTGATATTAACCGGGATTCCTCTTGAGTGCAGTCATTCTTGAGTTGATCAAACTTAGGTAGAGAAGAACGTCCAGTTATACATTGAATAAAAGATTCCCAGGTGATAGGTAATCCTCTAAGGGCTATTAAGGTTAACTCCATGTCATCAATATTGTTTCCAATGGTAGATAGTTGATCTCTTAATTCGGAAATTCTTAGGAAGTAAGATGTGATGGTTTCCCCTTTGTTCATTTTTAAATTCAAAAGCTGTTGTTTGAGAGTAAGTAATCTACTTGTATTATTAATCTCAAATGTCTCTTGAATAGTTTTGAATACTTCAAAGGCGGTTTTAAGCCTTGCTATAGAGGGAAGATTATGGTCTTTAACAGCATCGATTATTATCTTCTTTGCTTTGTTGTTACGCCTTTTCCAAGTTGATTTATTAGGTTCATCTTCAGGCATCTTTTTATCCTCCTCAACATAGGAATCTAACTCGAGTTCTTGAAGCAATGTTAGGATTCGTATTTTCCATGAGAAGAAGTTTGAAGCACTTTCAAGTCTGTCCTCTACTTTAATGTTGTTGGCCATTATTATTTTCTTCTTATATTTTATAATGGATCTGATAGAATTCAGAATTTGATTATATTGATTCTTCTCTAGAGAGGCTCTGATACCATGTTAGGAATAGAGATCTTTAATAGAGAGAATTCAATATTGTTATTTGAGTTATTCACAACTATTATAGTTTATGTATTTTCTGAATTATATATACAAATATATATATATGCACTTCGTATATGCTGTGGTAGTAATATGAACATTGTTATTGATATGTTTCCACAGCACATACGAATGCATATATGTATAGAACATAATAGTCATGTCTATGTAGAGACATGACCATATGTGGCTTAAGACATGCCGTTTCAAAACATAATGCTGGTGCTGTTAATATAAAGATTGGCACTGTTAACAATCACTGTGCTCAGTGTTACGATAAATATAGTATGATAGTTATCATAACACATATTAATATATGATAGTTATCATAACTTGTAACCAATGCAAAACATATCGACCGTGGTCAATGTAATAATAGTCGGTCAAATATTAAAGGGTTTCGGGGCCCCTTCAAAACCTGTTGTTACCTTAATCAAAAACAGTCGGTCGAATATAAGGAATCCTATCCATTAAGCATATATTGTATGCAGTCAACAAGCATATCGAATCTGATCAATATGATAATGATTTTATATATATATAGATAAGTCAATCATATCGAAGCTATATTTTAACACTATCATATAAGAACAACTCATGAAGCTGTCCGTGTAAATCAGATATACATTGTGCCACTTTAGTACAAGGTTTATACTTAAATCACTGCACAAGGCATATATAATTGCTCCTTATTTTTAATATTACAGTTGCCAATGAATTAGACAAGCAACCAGCACAAGCAGGGAAACAACATAGCTCAAGCACGCAATCAAGTAGCTCAACTAGAAAACCAAGCAGCTCAGGCATGCAACCAAGTAGCTCAACCAAACAACCAAGCAACTCAGGCACACAACCAAGTAGCTCAAGCATGCATCCAAGTAGCTCAAGCATTTCATTCCAATTTCCTATTATTTTGAATAATCCTCCAAAATTTATACAAGCTTGATCATCAATCTTTGACATCAATGACAAGTTATTCAACAATCTCCTCTGTCATTGACGTCAACACCATCTACAACCAAACTGAAACTAACACTGCTCTAAAATAATGTTGCTCCCCTTGACTTACTACTCTGACATCAATGACTGAAACCAACTTACATAATTGAAATAGGGGCTCATCGAATATGACAATGAAAACTCCCCTTAAGTCCAAACAGAAAATCAATGATGGAGTGGAATCACTCCCAACTTCTCCCTTTTGATATCACTAAGAATGGATAGATTGTTAGCAGCCCTACTTGCATCAACAATATGTTTACCATCTTTTCTAATTTCACAACCATTTGAATTAAAAACTAAATTGTGTCCTTGATCACATAATTGATTCACACTGAATAGATTGTGTTTTAGACCTTCTACATATAAAACATTCTCAACTTTTGTCTCACCATCATCCAAAACAAGTGTACTTGCACCTTTGGTTTTTGCAGATGTATTACCACCAAAAAATCACCTTACCTCCATTAGTGCTTTTGATAGTGAGAAACTTGCTCATCTGCAGTCATATGCCTAGAACAGGCACTATCAATATACCATATATCCTTTTTACTTTGTGAAGAAAGGTTGTTTGCACAATCAAAGATTCCACTACAACTTCTTTCTCCAAACCTTAGTAACCTCCCTTGCTTTGTCCTCTTTCTCATCCTTCTTGTTCTTCTTAGAGAAATCTGCCATTCCACTTTTGCAAACTTTTGTAGTGTGACCTAAGTTATTACATTTAGAACATATAACAATGTAGTTCCTTGGATGAGCAAAAGAAATCTTGTTCATGAGTCTGAAATCATTTCTTGCAAACATTCTACAGTTGATTGCCTTGTGTCCAAAATAATTGCAAGAGAAACAATAACCATAAAAGAAAGAATTGTTAAACCTAGTCATAAATGTTTGTCTTAAAATAGGAGGATTCTTGAAAGCATTATTTATAATTTTTTATTTTGCAACGTTTGTCTTCTGTTGTTCTTCTTTTGTAGACTTAGAGCTTTGACCTTCTTCAAGACCAACTCCACCCTTATCAGTAAGCAATTTTTGTGAGGCAATGACCTTGTCCAAGGACATGATTTTTTTCTGATTTATCTTCTCATGATTCCATTGTGTCAAGGATTTATCTAACTTTCTAAGTGAAACAATTTCAACTTCAAGTCTTTCACCATTTTCTTCCTTGAGCTTAAGCTGATTTCTAATTTTTTCTTCTATTTTCTTTGCTTCTTCAACCCAAACCTTCAAATCAACTATTCAACTTCTTCAAGAGCTTGAGATATCTTGGTTTTTGCCTCATTCTCTTCTTGTAGCAGAAACTTCAAATTCTGATTTTTCTTTCTAAGTCTCTTGATTTCATTTAAAGCACTTATTAGCTCCTCTTCAAGATCCACTTCTCCTTCTTCATAAGTATGATCTTCATATTCTTGATTTTCATCATGTACTTCTTGTATGGCCGTGAACAATATTTCTTCACTTAAAGACTCTTCTTCACTAACGTTGGATGAACTACTTACTTCCTTTGAATAGAGACTCTTTTTGAATTTCTGAAACTTCTTCTCTTTTCCCTTATACTTCTTGTTGGACTTAGGTTTCTTTTTATAGTTGTTGTTGTCACTTTTGCATATAGATATTTAGCTACAAAATGTCCTACAATACCACAATCAAAGCACTTGAAAGACAACTTGCCTTTATATCTACCTGAACCTTTCTTCAACTTCCTCATGAAATATGCCCCTTCAGAATCAGACTCTCCATCAGAAATTTCACTAGATGCACACTCCTTGTCTTTTCCTTTCATCAAAACTTTGAAGGTTGCCTCCCTTTTGGACAAAGAATCAAAGTTTGAATTCATCTCATAGGCTCTTAGAATGCCATGAAGCTCATCGACGATCAATTTATTAAGTTCCTTCATCTCTTCAATCGCTGAAACCTTTGCATCAAAACACAAAGTAAGTGACCTTAAGATTTTCTGAACAACAATGGACTCCTCAACCTTATCTCCTGAAGTCTTAATAAAGTTAACAACTTCGTCTACTCGCAGATAATAAGCAACAATGTTTTCTTCTTCCTACATCATGAGACTTTTAAAATTTCTTCTGAGTCTAAAGCTTTGCCTTCTTAACCTTGTCATCTCCTTCATATGTTTTTTGAAGCTTCTCCCAAATCTCATTAGTTGTACTATAGTGCATAACTTTACAAATTTTGTCTCTGACAAGCCACATAAGATTGCATTCATGGTTGTTGCATTATTTTCAAAAGCCTTCTTCCCATCAACATCCATTAGAGTTGGAGGAATTGTCAAACCAGTCCTTACACTATTCCATATATCAAAACCAAGATAACTTAGATAAGTATGCATTTGAACACTCCAGAATGCATAGTTAGTGCCATCAAATAAGGATTCTCTATTTGTAGCAAGACCTTCACGAGAACCCATGTGTGCAAACAAGATTTGTTTGAACTCTTTTTCCAAAGGAACCCCACTCTGATACCAACTAAAGAGCACACAAAATACTAGGGGGGGTGTGAATCGGTATTTTAATTTTTTTTAAACATGAAACCACATAAAACATAGAGAGAGCAAACATCAAGACACAAACACCAAATTTCACGTGGAAAACCCTTTCAGGTAAAAAACCACAACACACAATAGCTTTCATTAACAAAATAGGCACCAACCCAAATAACATAAGTGAGTATCAACTCTCCTCGAAGCACCACCTCTGATCTATTGAGGAACCAACTTAAAAATACACTCCATATCAGAATAACATACTCAACAATATATGAGAGTGACCCGCAGCTCCTTGAATTCTTGTGATATATACAGTAACATACAGATGCTTCAAAAATCTTCAACTCAAAATTACATCCCCGGTATAAACTCATTCGCCACTGCATAGTTGCTTGGGTCCGTTTGGGTTCTGGAATACCAAATGCTGGATATGGTCAATTCTGGAAGATGCTGCAATTCTGGAAGATACAAATCCTGAAAATGATTTCCGGAATATGGGCTGACCTGTTTGGTTCACCCGGAAGATGACTTAGAAGATGCATAAGGAATTTTAATTCTTTATTTTAATTTCTTTGAATATGGTGTGTATATGTCTGTATATATACACACATACATGTGTGTATATATATTATATACACATATGCACACGTGTATATATACACAGACACACGTGTGTATATGTGTATACATGTGTGTATGTGTATATATACACATATGCACACATGTGTATATATATACACATACACACACATACACACATATACACACACGTGTGTGTATATACACATGTGTGTATATATACACATGTGTGTGTATATACACACATACATGTATGTATATATACACACATATATATACACATACATGTGTGTATATACACACATGTATTTGTCGCATGTGTATATATATACACAAATACACGTGTGTATATGCATATACACACATTTGTGTATATATACATACATATACACATGTGTGTGTATATATACACATGTATGTATATACACACATGTGTATATATACACACATGTATATATATACATCCTTATAGCAATATAATATACATCCTTATGGTCACGGATCCCACGAAATATTAAATTTGGTTTTACAAAAATTGGAATTGGAATTTGCAATTCCAATCCCACCTGTTTGAGTGGAAGATGCAAATACCCATTTTGGGGCAAAATAGGAATTTCGAAATTCCAATTCTAATTTTTTGGATGGACACAAACATGGAATTGACATTATCCGGAATTAGATAATGTCAATTCCAGTCTAATTCCAGCCCCCAAACGGGCCCTTATTAGCTTCATGGCCTCTTTATCCCTTACCATGAATTCTTTTTACACAAATCTATAGCAATGTATATGTGTGTGTGTGCGTCTTATATGACTTGACTCAAACATAACTCTACCCAATCTCATAAATCAACTCAAAAATATCAAGAAAAGCTCCACTCTTTATACACTGTACAAACATGAGACGACTACACTATGTATTTACTTCAAAATGCACAAACCACACCCATAAAGTCAACTCTTTACCTCTACACTTAGTCACTTAGCCTCTAACCACACATATTCTTGCATTGAGTAATTTTCACCTCCCAGATCTCCAGAATGATTAACGCAACACAAGATCACCAGCCTCAATCTACATACTTGCATGTCTTCAAGAATGACTGCTCTCTTTAATAAATCTATTCACTACAGAATAACATCCTCGATTCAAAAAATATCATCCATCTCCTAAAAATATTTTCAACCCTGTTGTGATTCCACCCAATAATAACCATTGAGATTAATGCAACTCCACTATTTCAATGCATCCACTATATTTTCATCACAAACGACTCTACTCCAATAAAATTCCTCCACAAAATTGAGAAGTAGCACACAACTGTAGTTTATTGAATTCACATATAACTGATTCAGGAATACAGAACCCCAAATACCATCCATCAGCTATATACCAGTTGACCAAGGAAACACAGCTAGAGCAGAAAGTTTTCTTCACAATACCAAAATCAACACTTACATCAATTAAAAAAGCTCCATCATGCTCAATAATTTTCCACTAATCAAAAACAGCTAAGGAATCATTTGTATCTTTCATAAATGGTTCATAAAAGCATAAGGAAAGGCATTACTTGAAGCCGCCATTTGTCAAACTATCACAGACCATAAATAATTAAATTGTGCCTCATATTATCATTGATTCGCAATTGCTCAAACCAATAACACCGCTCCAATAAAAACATAAGACTCTATCATATAAGAACGACTCACCAAAATGCCAATAAATAAAATCTTAAAACGTCCATGTAAATCAGATATACATTGTTCCACATTAGCATAAGGTTTATACTTTAATCACTAAAAAAAGGCATATATAATTGCTCCTTATTTATAATATTATAGTTGCCAATGAAGTAGACAAGCAACCGGCACAAGCAGGTTACCACGCAACTCAAGCACGCAACCAAGTAGCTCAAGTACACACCCAAGTAGCTCAATCAGACAACCAAGCAGCTCAGGCACGCAACCAAGTAGCTCAACCAAACAACCAAGCAACTCAGGCACACAACCAAGTAGCTCAAGTTGCTCAGCCAGACAACCAAGCAGCTCAAGCTTTTCATTTCAATTATCTATTATTTTGAGTAATCCTCAAAAATTTATACGAGCTTGATCATCAACCTTTGACATCAATGACAAATTATTCAACACCTTCTCCAGTGGTCATGTCTAGTGAAAGAGTGTGCATGTTGATTATGTGTACTTAGCCTTGTAGTCCCATGTGAAAACACCTATCTTTTGGACTACAATAGGGAGTGCTTATGTTGGGTTCATGATTTCACCCTTTAGCTACATGAAAGTATTGGATGACTAGCCACTTGTTGCTTGTGAATTGTGGAGTTGGTTATTTTATCACCTAAATGCTCCTAGATAGCTTGAAAGATTTGCAATTTTCCTGTTTCTAAAAGTTTTAAGTTTGTAGATCTTTGTTTATTCCATTGTTTAGAATCTTTAGATGACATATTTGATGTGAATATATGGATGTTCAAGTGGATTTCAGATTTATAGAAATGACTTTGCAGGTTTTACATGTTAATCAAAATCTGAGGTATGTAGATATGTGGTAAGACTATATTTAGGATGTTTTGGATGAAGGCAGCTGCAGGTTTGCATAGTTGTTTGGAGGGTTCTTATTGATTTATGGTTACTCCTGTGTGGGTTTGTTTGGCAAATCAGATGTACCATTGATAATGGTGTTTGAATCTTGATAATCCACATGTTATACCAGATTATCTCAATTTTGCTTGATACTGATGTGTGGTTTAATCTTTTAGTTATTTGAAGATTGGAGCACCAACTATGTACTTCTCCTTTAAGAGCATATGTGCTAATCTTATAAATTGTCTGATGATAATTTGGCTCGGTATGCCTTGTCGTTGGTCACCTTATTACATTGGTATATTGATTGCAGTGAAAAGGATTTTTTAAAGTGCCTGATATAGTTGTTCATTTGAATCTTAGCTATAGATTATGGTGCATGAGAAGCTTTGTTCACTTTTGGTGGAGTTTTGGTAATGATATTGATCATGATGCCATGTATAACTCAATACCACTTTTAGTGGGAGCTTTATGCAGTTACATTATATGCTCTATCTTCTTTGTTTCAAGATTTTGGTTCTAAGTTGTTGATAATGCAGTGTATAGTGAGTCATGAATAATATTTGATTGGAAGATGGATGATCTTTTGCAATGGTTGTTGGTGTCATGTGAAGCTCTTGGATTCTGCCTTTAAATTGCACTGATAGTTTAACATATTTGGTTCTATTGGCAAAGGATGTGCAGTATTATATATTCTTGGTTTGGAGATTGTGGTTTGACTCTTCCCTTTGGGAGTTCTTGGCGTTGAGTTCTTTGATTGTGTTGGGGCCATGAGGATCTTCAGTTAGGAGATGGATATCACGATGCCTAAAGACCTTGGGTACACACTTCATTGGGAGCTTTGGTAATGATGTGGATTCATAATTTGATGATGGATGGTTATCTTCATATGCTTGGTGATATTTTTTGGTTTAGAATATTGTTCATATCATGTTATGATCTTGATTAAAGTGTTGGCATGATGCAAGTTCTCTAGAGACCATGATATGTTATTTAGAGCATACAATCTTCCTTTAAGGAGATGATGGATCATGATGTCATGATATGTTTTGCGTTTCTACACTTGGAACATTGGCGGAGGTCTTGTTGCTTCTCTTTGGTTTTGAGCATTCATCATTTGCTTGGACCTTTATGCTTTTTGCAAAGTGTTCGACAAGTGGGAGAATTTTGAGAAAATGCCTCAACCTTACAGGTAGAAGGTTAAAGGTTTCTACCAGTTTGTAAAGCTGGCAGTTTATAAGCATGCAAACTTTAAAAAATAAAGAGTATTGAAGCCCAGCAAGACCCGGTATTTTTTGTTTCCTCGTGGAGAAAACTCTATAAATTCAGCAATATTTGTGGTTTCCTTCGCTGTGTACTCTTGGATTCAATGCACACGAGCTGGTTTTTAACATTCCTAGATTTTAGTTCTTTTTCTGCTATAAACTTGCTAGTTTTCTCTGATAGTTCAGTATATAGCTTGTTGGATTTTTTGTTACTATACATTTTTCATGGGTTTTACACAGAGAATACAGAACACTAAAGAAATAGGAAACCATAAATGTATTACATATGTTGAGTGTATGTATAATGGGTAAAAGAACAATGAACCTGCTTGGTATTGTGTAGAACATGAGGTGCACTACGAGCATTGAGGAGACGCCATGACCTCGACCATCTCAATAATTTTTCCCATGCAGTTTTTACAATTTTCCTGCGCTCCTTTTGAGTGGGAAGTGCAATTTCCTTGCTCTTCTCTTCGTCCTGTGATAAAGGTTTATGGGCTTCCTGGCCGGCTTTTGAATTACAATTAACAACATTTAGTTGGGGACTGCGTCTTCTTCCGTGACTGCCAGATATCTCAGTTAAAACCATGAAATGGGGAGGACAGAACGCAGCAGCCATGGAAAACTAGATTGAAATTCAAGGTGTAATCCAGGAACCTAAGATGTTTATCAAGAAATGATGAAGGAGAGAGTAGGATGGTCCCCGGTATGAGATAAGGATCCAGATAACTACGCATGTTTTTGAGCCATCAACCTGGTAATCTCCCAAATAGTCGGGATCAATTTTTTTATTAAGCTACGGTGCTAAGTCTTTTGACAAATGTATGTGCTTGGGTAGGGTTTTGGTAGGGGTTTGTCGCTTGTGTTAACAGTGTGATTGGTATTTTCATGGATTCGTATAGTACTATGCTTCAATGTGGTAATATTTTATTAGTTTCTGTTTGGGAGGGGAAATCCCATACAAGAGAATAAATTCATTAATTATTATCAATGAAAATTAGGAAAAAAATTTTAAAAAATTTTCTCCAAAGTTTTCATATACCAGAGAGAAATTATGTATTTTTATTGATAATAATAAAAAATATTGTATTATTGTTGTGATTGGTGATATTTGAAATTTAATAAATTGTAAAAGAATCATAATTTTGTGAAACTAGACTATTTTCAATAATAGTATGTCAATTTACCAAACTTTGCACCTTTATGAAAATTATTCTCATATTTTAAGAGAATGTCCTACCTTTTTTCACTATGATAATATAATTAAGGTAATATTTTTTAAAATAATCATTATAGTTATTAGATGATAATATAATATTTTATTTTATTTTTAAACAAAAATGAACTAGCCACCATATATATATTTTTATAAATACTCTGACTCAAGGACTCAACCGGAAAAGAATAGGAAAGAAAACCCGAAATTTTCGCCATTACATATATTAGAGGAGATCCTCGTATTACATTTTCCATCCATATACAAACAAAGTTGTTATCCAGCAAGACTCAAAAATGCTTGCAAGAACCCAAAATGAAGATCTCTATCGACTATCATACCACCATAACTACATATTCCAACAACATCTAATATAATATTATATTATATTATCAATTAATAAATATTATATTATATTTATATTATTATTTGTAATATTATAATATATTAAAAATATTACATTTTAATATTTATATTATAAAAAAAAAAAATTGAGTAAGCGCTTTTGACTGGAGCAATCAACCAGTGGGGTCACATTAAGGGGGACCCCATCCCGATGAATCTGAGGCGGTTGAGGCATCAATGCCTCCTAGATACATCCATATTTATACAGCCTCACTACACACCTTATCTCTCCAAGACTACATGGTTGCCAATGTATCGGTGCCTCCTAGATACACCTATATTTATAATGCCACTCTACTCTCCTTATCTCTCCAAGCCTACTCCTTATCTCTCCATGTCTCCCAAGCTTACCGGTCACCGTCGAGCGTTGGAGAGCGCCATCGAATAGAGCCATCGAACCGTCCTTATCTCTTGATGTCTCCCAAGCTTACTAGTCGCCACCGAGCGTTGGAGAGCACCAGCGAACGGAGCACTATCCAACATGCGTTGAGCTGGGAATTACTTGGGGGGCGATCCATCACCAATCGCCATAATTCATTCTCTGCTAGCATAGACACCAACTGCCAAACATTCCACGAGCAGCGTCTAGCAGGTCAAAGTCTGCGGTAGGTCCTGCGTTTCGAACCGTGAACACCCCTATCATCAGGGGTTCGCAACCACTGTTGCACTATGAGCTCATGCTCATATTTATATCATAAAGTAAGTTAAATTAAATTATTTTTAAAAATATCTAAACACATTCTAAAATGAGAATAAGGGGTAGAGTGTAGTGAACTTGTTAAAGAGATTGTGCTAACAATATTAATATTAATCATAAATATAATGTTTTAAAAATAGACACTAAATAAAAATAAAAAATATTCTCATATAAAAATTATATATATATAATATACATGTGTGTGTGTGTGTATAATCTACCATTTCATAATTACAATATATAGCAATTAAATAAATTCATTTAAAATCAATTAATGAGTGATTTTAATGATGTTGTGAGACTTATCATTTTAAGAAACCAAGGAATAATAACCTCAAATTATCTTCATACTCCTTTCAATGTCAAATCTTCTATTATGGATCTTGACCAAGAAGCTAGTAGTTTAGTTGATCTTATCTTCTAACTATTTTCATACTAAGTACGAATATCTTTGTAAGTTATACATTCCATAATAAAGTGTCATTCCATCTCCACCACACCCTTATTGGAGATTATGCAAGTTCTCTAATCTCGCATCTAAGTTAATGCAATCTATCCTCAATTGTACAAATAACAATGGCGGATAAACTTGAAAAAATCCAGAGGACCTTCCTCTAGACTAGAATGGAGGAGAAAAGGACAATATCCCCGGTTAGCTAGGACCTGGTTTGTCTGCCTAAAGCCTTGGATGGATTGTGAATAAGAAGACTGACTAATCTAAATAAAGCCTTAATTGCTAAGATTGGCTAGAAGCTTGTTGTGGGTGTTGTTGATTGGTATAAAATCATTGAGGCCAAGTATTTGGATAGGCACTATTTTCATGATATGCTCAATATCAACGGCTTACCTACTGGCTCCAAAATATGGAACAATATTCTCAAATGTAGGTCTATTATCAAAAAGGGTATAAAATGGTAGATCATGAATGGTAGAAAAATCAGATTTTGGAAAGATGCTTGGATTGATGACAAGCCCCTAACAAAGGATTGTTTCTATCAATAGATGGATTGTCTAAAAGGTCAGTTTGGGGACTTAGTTGTTGGCTATTTTGACCCGGGAGGGAAATAGAAATGTCTTGCACAAGGTGTTGGGGACCGACTTGATCTTATCCCCAAAGCCTCTGAATTGCAGTCTCTTCTTCATAATCTAAGAATTCCTCATTTTTCCCGTAAAGACAATTTTTTTTGGTTAAAGATACAATCAAGGAGTTTTACTATCAAGTCTTATTACAATCTACTAATAAAACTCCATGGGGACCCTGACTCTTGGAGGAAAATTTGGAGCCCACAACTTATTCCAAAAATTAACCTTTTTGTGAGGGTTATGATGCATGGGAAAGTGTTGACACAAGACAACCTAGTTAAAAGGGGTTTCGACTTTCCCAAAAGATGTATTATGTGCAATATGGAGGAGGAGACTATCGAGCATTTATTCATCCATTACCCATTTGATTTACACATTTGGCGTAGGCTCTTGCAGAAATTCAACCTCCATGGGTTTTCCAAGGTAACATCTAGCAGTTTGTCACCAATTGGCCTTCACCATCAAAGAATCCTCGTATTAAGGTACTTTGGAAACAAATCCCTCCCCATGTGTGTTGGAATATTTGGAAAGAGAGGAACAATCGAATCTTTAGGAATTTTGAAAATTTTGTTGATAATGTTTTCCTCTTTTTTAACAAATTTCTCCTAGAAAATATCTCAATCTCAAGATGGAAAACCCTCCTTTCTCCATCCATTATAGTTGACTATTCCATTGCTAAGTCCTAGAAACTCCCCCTGGAGTTCAGGATCTTTGACAACTCTAAGAGAATGAGTAGGCAAAACACTAAGTGGAAGACCCCAAGCTCGTCTTGGCACAAACTAAACTTTGGTGGTACGGCCAAAACTGATTGGCAAGTGAGGGGAGGAGTTATAAAAAATCACAATGGTCAGTTAGTTGCTTCTTATGTTGGTAGACTTAAAAGTCATACTGTCAACCAGGTTGAAGGCATGGCTCTTCTATGGGGAATTAAATTTTCCCTCACTATTGGTATTAGAAACCTGGAAATTGAGGGGGACTCCAAGCTTAATGTGGATGCTACCAATGGGATGATCTCGATAGGATGGAAGGTTGAGGTTGTTCTAAAGGATGTCTGGATGCTCTTAGCATGTTTGGATAATTTCACTCTGTAATATACCTATCGAGAAGAGAATGCAGTTATTGACTCTATGGTTGTACTTGGGCTACTGCAAGATGGCTTATGATGCTAAAGAAGTGTTGATCACCTACCAAAGGTTACCAAGGAAATCCTTAAGTATGAACATTTTTTTTATCAATTTAATGATTGCTAAACTTCTTATTTTAATGATTGTTGTTATTTTCTATGAGGAGAAGGAGACGGGTGCCATCCCAAGAATTTATGAAAGTTCAAATTCAAATTGGGGATTGTCTTATCATACCTATATTAAGAGATGTTTTTCATGTAGCTTGTACTATGCTCCTTGTCATTGTGTTTATCTCCAAGATCATACACAGAGATCAATAAATGATCTTTTTTTTGGCAAAGTACCATGACTAAGAGCTGGTGTAATACTTTTTATTTCAATTTGGTTAAGTTTCTTGGATTTGATGTTTGGTCTAAAGGCTTTTCTAGACTCTTGTGGATGGTGGAGGAATCGCATGAGCAAAATGTCCATCGAATGTGGTAGATTAAAGAGAACACTAGTTACAATAATTATGGTGATTATTGCCCTAATTTAGTATGACGTTTTGGGCTTTCTTATTTAGATATTTCATTTTTTATTATTTCTTTGCTCTGTTATTTTAATATTTGAATCTTTTGTTGCTCTACTATCTATGCAACCCTGGCATTGGATATGGGTGGTGATAGGCACCGCATTGAACCGGATAAACATGATGAGATAAAGAATAAGCATGCTCTCTGGTTTGTTTGCACTAAAGGTGGCATTGCTAAATTTATTGAAAGTATGATTGGATATGATGAAAGATTGTCCATGCAGTTTGTCTCATCTTAGTCTGATAGGAGGGTTTCTATGGGTGGTATTTCATTTGAAATCAATGAGGAGATTATTTCTCGAGCAATTGGTTTATCTACTGACAAAAGAAAATGGAAGAAAACAAGAAGTACCCTTGATGCTACAAGCCTCAACCAATTTTTTTGAGGCAATGAGAAGCTTGTGAAATGAAGGGGAGATTTCAACCATGAGGAGCTCTCATTGTCATGGGACCAGGTTTGTGCTATGGCTATAAAATATTTCACTCTCGAAGGTCGCTTTGGGGTTTTTTACTATTATCATTTCTTATTTCTTAATCACCTTAGGAATAGGGATCTTATCTCAATTCCTGCTACATTCTATGGTTTCTAATGTCAAAGAAATCAATGAGGCAAAGAGTCTAGGGAAAAAGTACACTATCTTGTACCAAGGCCTGATATACCATCTCTATAAATTCCATCTTGCCCTATGTCACGTGCCATTTCAGTCTAGGAAGTCTTGACCCCGTAGTCCCCACCATTTTCTAGTGTTATTCTCGACCCTATGTGTGCCAAAAAATTAAGGCTCAAGAACCCTGCTCTTAAAATTGGCCCGTGCCCATCCAATACCTCACCACTAGTTGATACGGTGTAAAAATCCAAAGGGAAGAAAAGAGACAACCCTCCTAAGAAGGATAAAGCCACGGTGTCCAAAAAAGCTATATTTTATATTCAGAAAATTGACTCTAATGTTGAAATTATGGATGAAGCTAGCACCCCCCGCCGCTCGGTTAGGCTTGCCACCAAACCCGTTAATAAAGAGAAAAATATGAAAGAGCCCTCTTCTTCTAAGTCAGAGGATATGGAGAGTCTTGAGGATGATGAAATCCCAGAGAAAGATGTCCCTTCAGCCAATTCTAGTAGCTCGACCCATATCTCAGAGAGCCTCAAAAACTTTGTTAATCCTATCTAGGATCCCCCTGCTAGAGTCATTTCTCCCTCCTCTACCTTTATCATGGACAAAACTATTGTGGAGGAGTGTAATGTTAAAGAGGAGGCTAGAAGTAATCTTGATACAATCAAGAAAATCTTTGTTTAATTAGATGGAAAGTTGTAGGATATTGTTCATAATGTGGTTGGCTTGGACAAGAAACTTCAAGAGGTTACCCACTTTGCACTGAATGTTATGCATAGTTTTGTGACCACCCTCTGTTTGTTGCAGGAAAAGTTCCAAACGAGTAAAATTAGCAAGGAGGAGGACTTCAAAGAATTGTTCAAGTTCTTGACTAAAGATTGTGCTAGGATGATGCTAGCCGAGCCTACAAATTGCAAGAAGGATTAATGCTGGCTTCTAGGTTTTGGCATTTTTTGTTACTAGGTGGCCTTAATGGCCTTAGAAGTTTTGAGACCAGTTTTAATATTATAATTTTTCTTAAAGAACTTATAAGTGATATCCTTGCATAGCATACTTTTTTTAATGGTTTTAAGACTTATCATGGTCCTATTAGTTTAGTTTGGCTTGGTATTAGTAGTCCTATGCTTAGGCGTTATATTATTTTTAACAGAGGAAAATCTTGGTGGCTATTTTTATTTTTCTAAAAATATATTGAAAATGGTAAACTATTGACAATGCCCTTGTGGTATGTACTATGGGATAGCCCCCTTGTTTTGGCTACTCCTAATATCAAAAACAACCTTTTTTTTCCTTTGATAAATGCCCCTAAATATGTTTTTCATCATATTCACAAGTTGGATCCAAATCTTTGATGTAATATGCTTTTAATTGCCTAATAGACCATTCTAAACTTTTCTATCACAAATTTTGTTATCGTTTCATTGATTATGTCGAGAGGTCTCTTCTATAGTTATAGCACAGAAAGAGAATTCATGTATATAAAAAAAGAAACATGTCGTATCCTTTCAACTACAAATGAAATAATAGATGAAATCAAATAGTGTGGTAGTTACAAATGCAAGAAAATGAAAGACCAAACAATTGTATATGTTTTTTTTTTAATGTGAATTGCTTGATGAGGCAGAGGCATCTATGCTTTATATTTTTTTGGGCAGCAAGAATTCCATCTTCAGTGCACATGGGCAACAAGAATTCCATCTTGAGCATGCAAATGAGTTCAAAATGGTAAGGATTTTGGTTGTAGAGTTTTATTTTGCATGCAATCCCTGACTATTGTAGATAGAAGGGCTTCCAATACATGATGAGAACAATGTCCTGCACTCCATAAGTGTAAGAACCAATTTTACCAAATGAAAACCATGAAATAAAAAAGGTACAATATCACAAAGTCGAAAAAAAAGTCTTAGTCATTCCATTGGCAAGACTAGTCAAATATAGATTTCCCATTAAATTAGAAAGTAAGGAAACAAGATTCGACCAAACTGTCGTAATACATATAATATGTAGATTTAAGTTCACAATTATAAAATTTGACCACATTGTCAAAAAGTACATTCAACAGGAATAAAGTTACAATTTTAATTACAAAGAGATGTCGATCGACTATCGATCATCAAAATCCCACATAAGCATATGAATACATAAAATATATAACCCTCATAAATTATAAATCATGGTACCACACTATCTTCAAACAATTGTCCTTCTATATCCCAGTCTCCTAAGTCTCTGGACTACATGTCCACCTACAAATCCTAAGACGGGAGTGTGGCCCAGGTTCTTTTTCTACCTAACCACAAAGTGGTTATCTCCCTCGGGGCTCTTCCTGATATGAAAAGAGCATTGACCATACTTGAGGAGCCTAGCATCCCAATACTGATGGATCAGAAGAATAATCTATCTACTTAACATTCTTTAGTCTAAGTAGAAAACCTAAATACAAGGTGGTAGAGAGAAAATGAAACAACTAACCAAGCATACTAATGAAACATATGCAGAAAAGCTTTGTCCAAAGCATCTTTAGAAATTTTAGATTTTTTGATAGGTAAATAAATAACTAATTTACCCTTCTTTGTCTATTCCACATTACACACCAATTCTAGAAAAATAATACCCTCCATTTTCGATTGACTTTTTTTAAAAACAACAAGATTAAAATAATAAAAATAAATAAAAGTAGTGAATTTCTAAAATGAAACTAACTACTTCATTATAAATATTTTCTTCCCTAAAATTTTATAAGCTTGGGTAGACAAACAATTACCCAATTATTTACTTTCTAAGAACCCAAAAATAACTCCTTTCACAAGTTAACCAAATTCTTAGATCTGTTAAATAAGATAATTTAGTAAACTAAAAACATGCCAAAGGTATCCAAAGTGGAAAAGAAATAACTATAAAACGTCTACTCATATATACTTGATTATATACTGTAGCATCAGAAAATGGAAGCACTTCCATTTAGGACTAGTTTAGCCCTTTCATGAGTAAGTGGTTTGGGGTCATGTCAAATGCCTTGAATGGGTCTTTGACTTGGATCTGGCTTTTTCCCTTGTTCTGCCCCATTTTCCACTTCTTTTCTGCATAATTCTGGCATCCTAAATTGAAATTTAGAGATTATTGACCTCAGGGTCAAGGTCGACCTTGACCTTGACCCAGGGTCCAAATTTCAAAATCCCAAAGTTTTCGGATGTTGGGTTTCAGAAATATTTATTTCTCGCTTCCAAGTCAGCTGTTTTGGGCTTCGAACAGTAAACTCTTAAATTATATTTAATTTAAGTCCATTTCTAGGGGTAAAGGTTTAAATGGGAATCTAATTCTCCTATGTAGGCCTCTCTAGAAGTTTGTGCCCTAGACTAGTATAAAAGGAAGCTTTCTCCTCTCATTTCCATCATCATTCAATCAAGTACAAGCAAGATCAATCAAGTGTGCAAGCCATCTCTCAAGCATTATCAAGTGATCATCTACATTCAAGCATTCAAGTTTTCCATTGAAGATCAAGGATTCAATCATTCAATCCTTTGAAGGGATTTGGTTCAAGCATTCAAGATTCATCATTCAAACCCTAGATCTATCCATCATGGTGGTGTGATCTTCCTTCAAGATCCATTGTTCATCTTCAAGATCTATTCATTCTTCCTTCAAGGTGGATTCCAAGCATACAATCATGGAGTTTTTTATTTACATTTATTAGTGTTGGGTCCAAGCTTTCATATTAACATACTTGTTTACATCTCAAATACAATTGCATATCTATTGAATATCATAGCTTTGTTGTTAGATCTACTTATACTACTTGCTAGCATTCTCTATTTCAATTATATTTTAAGATTGATTCCAAACTAGGTTTTGACCAAGGCAAACCCCTCATCCAAACAACAAAACCATTTTTCTCGTAGGAACAGGTACAAAACAGTGAATTACAGTACAAATCTGGACACCCTTTTTGGCAAACTTTCAAGATCCACGAATAGAATTTCCGTTGGAGCAACGCAGGTCAAGGTCGACATAAAGGGGTCAAGGTCAACCATTTTACCTAGGTCAAGGTCGACCTTTCTTAGAAAAGCAAAAGGTTTCTGGGTTCTCTCTGTCTCTGTGTTTATGTTCCAGATCAGGTTGCATAATTTCAAACTAAGTACAGACACCAGCAAATAGTGATTTCTGAATCTGCTGCCTTTCAAGATAAGTGTCTATGTTTTATTAAGTTTTATATGTCCACAACATTTTCCACACACCACACCCAAACACAACACAAACTACATAGATATAAAAATATATAAAGATATTTATATCTTACATTTTGGTGAACCCGCGATAGACAACTCTTTCTTTTTGGTGTTGGATGCTTTGCTTCCTTTCCTTAAGATTAGATTTCTTTTATTCTATTTCATTTTAAAATTCAAAAACAAAAAAATCTATATACTCTACAAAATACAAAAATATTTCTGGCATTTCATTTACTATGAAGATCTTTAAGATGCTTTGGGGTGTGGCTATTTTTCTTATTATTATCCTCTTAGCATCTCTTATCATACTTATGATGTTTATGAGAGTATCATCCATTTCATTATGTTTTCCACTCTTCATCTTTCACTTTCTTATGCTATTGTGAGATTGACTAATAGTAGTCTTCTTACTTTCAAAACTTTCATTAAGGATTTATGTGGTAGACTTATTACTCTTTTGGATTATGTGAAGAATTTGGTAGATGATACACCATCTCCTAATCTTCCTAATCCTAATCATATCCTTCCTAATCTGATTCCTAACATTTCTAACATGCCTAATTCTCCATCTTCTATTCCTAGTTCTTCCCACACTTATGATGAGGTCCAAACTATGGTTCATGATGCAGATGTGCAAGAATTCTTGGATTTACCTTCCCCTTATAATCCGATCCATGATGATATTAAAGGGAAGAGAAAAGAAACTTCTTCTAAACCTATCATTCCACCTTATACAACTTTTTCTCATGATCACAATAAAAAATCATCTCCTACAGAAGCTTTACAAGATATGTACACTATAGGATACAATATGATGGCTAAACAAGGTAAGGGTTTAGGACTTTGTGTTAATGAACATGGTATTAAGTATCTAGTTCATATATCCCCTAAACCAGATATGAGTGGACTTGGCTTTCCGCTATCTCAATTTAAGGTGGTTGATTTTGATCGACGTCCTCCTCTTCATGTTCTTCTTCCAACACCTACCTTAGATTACCCTGATACTCCTCAAGATGTGGCTAAGAAGGTGTATGTTCAGTTAATTAATTCTAAGAAAGAAATATTTAAACCTATACCGAAAGATGCTCTCTCCAAGTACAAATGTCCTTTTCACTATAGTAATACACATTTACTTGTTGATTGTATGCATTTCAAGATGTATGTTAGAGAAAGAGCTGCTTTAGGAATTATATCCCACTCTCGTGTGGTCTTACAATTCCTTCATAATTTTGATAAGGGGTATCCCCTTCACTCTTCTATAATGTAGATCTTTTCTCCTCTTGTCTTTTTACTAGGGTGAAAGAGGTATTTCTTCCAGTTCTCTAGGATCCATTATGCTCTTAGCATGTATTTTGTTTTGAGATTAATTGGTTATCCTTTCTATATTCTATCCCTATGGTTTTGTATTATGTTCATAATCATTCATAGTTCTCTTTTATTATTCAAGATATATTTTCTAAATACAATTTTTTTGCAAAGGTATCCCTTGCTTTCATCCCTGGGGGGCAAGGTTCTTCCTTCTTTCTCTTTGTCTAGGGATTTGCTTTCCCTAGCTTAGTGGCATTTATTTATTCTACAACATTAATTCATTATACTGATTAAGGTTTTGGCTATGGATATCCTTTTATGTGAGAGTTTTTTGTCCTAAGTCATCACCTCTTCTTTATTTTTAAAATTATGTTCTTTATAAATTCTTTCCCTTGTTGTATGGTTAGAGTTTGATTCCTTTGTTCCAAGATTCCTCTTCCTCTTGATCGTAGGGGGCTTGATGATTGAATCTTTGATTCCTCTTTGAAAGATGACATTTTATCTAATGCACTCCTCTATGGTGGGGGTCTTGTTGATAAGATCTCTTTCTCTTTAAGGATCCTTTTTCCATAAGTGACATATCCTTTTTTATGATTATCTATGCTCTTTGATGTAAGGGTCAATACCCTTCACTAAGAATATAGTGTACATTGTTGTTAACAAGAGATCTCCTTACCTTATGAAATAGGTATCCTCCTTCTCTTCCTTATCATGTCTAGTAGGTAGCCATGATAAGGAGGGGGGCATATATAGGGTCTCCCTTATGCTATAGTTTTTAATTTCAAATATGCTAAATCCTCAAAAGGTAATGCACATAAGTTGCTAAATCTTGAAGAGACACACATTTTCAATTTCAAATATGCTAAATCCTGAAGAGACACACATTTTCATTTTCAATATGCTAAATCCTTTGAAGGTAACGCACATAAGTTGTTAAATCTTGAAGAGACACACATTTTCAATTTCAAGTATGGTAAATCCTCAAAAGGTAACGCACATAAGTTGCTAAATCCTAAAGAGACATGCATTTTATATTCTGTAGTGATACAAGAACGTGGATCTATGGGTATTCCAAAAGCTGTTAGAAGACGCGTTACAACTACGAAGTGCAGTTTTCGGGTGGACTATCAAGTTTTGCTACATGTTGAGCTCTCCCTCCTTGGTGATTCACAATAAGGTGGGCATCTTACTAGGCAAGGTAATCACTCTCTCTTTTCGCTTTCATGCTAGTAGGATTAGATTATGAAGCTATGTTATTTATAGTGTTGCTCTTGTCTTTCTTATGTAATCATGTATGCTTTTATGATAACTTTCCAAATATGATATTAGTATAGGAAGCATTTCTTAGCAAGGTTTCCTTTGCTAGTTGATTTGGGTTTGTTTTTGTGTTAACCCCTCTTTTTGTGTATTTTAGCTCTATCTTGGTTTTCTCTTTGTTTTCACACCCTCATGTGTGTATGTTGAGTTAGAATCCTTGGCTTGAGGGCTCATGTCCTCAACTAAGTGATATTTTATCTTGTTGCGAATCCACTAGGATCTTTCTTCTCCTTTACCAAGAGTTTGCGTTGAATCCATACTCTTGCTAAAGTGGGGGCTAAATGTAGCATCGGAAAATGGAAGCACTTCCATTTAGGGCTAGTTTAGCCCTTCAAGTAAGTGGTTTGGGGTCATGTCAAATGCCTTGAATGGGTCTTTGACTTGGATCTGGATTTTCCCCCTATTCTACCCCATTTTCCACTTCTTTTCTACATAATTATGGCATCATAAATTGAAATTATGAGATTCTTGACCTCAGGGTCAAGGTCAACCTTGACCCTGACCTAGGGTCCAAATTTCAAAATCCTAAAGTTTCTAAATGTCGAGTTTCAGAAATATTTATTTCTCACTTCTGGGTCGACTGTTTTGGGCTTCAAAATGGTAAACTCTTAAATTATATTTAATTTAGGTCCATTTCTAGGGGTAAAGGTTTAAATGGGAATTTAATTCTCCTATGTAGGCCTCTCTAGAAGTTTGTGCCGTAGACTAGTATAAAGGAAGCTTTCTCCTCTCATTTCCATCATCACTCAATCAAGTACAAGCAAGATCAATCAAGTGTGCAAACCATCTCTCAAGCATTATCAAGCGATCATCTACATTCAAGAAATCAAGTTTTACATTGAAGATCAAGGATTCAAGCATTCAATCCTTTGAAGGGATTTGGTTCAAGCATTCAAGATTCATCATTCAAACCCTAGATCTATCCATCATGGTGGTGTGATCTTCCTTCAAGATCCATTGTTCATCTTCAAGATCTATTCATTCTTCCTTCAAGGTGGATTCCAAGCATACAATCATGGAGGTTTTGATTTACATTTATTAGTGTTGAGTCCAAGCTTTCATATTAACATACTTGTTTACATTTCAAATACAATTTCATATCTATTAAATATCATAGCTTCATTGTTAGATCTACTTCTACTACTTGCTAGCATTCTCTATTTCAATTCCATTTTAAGGTTGATTCCAAACTAGGGTTTGACCAAGGTAAACCCCTCATCCAAACAATAAAACCATTTTTCTTGCAGGAATAGGTACGGAACAACAAATTACAGTGTAGATCTGGACACCCTTTTCAGAAAACTTTCAAGATCTGTGAATAGAATTTCCATTAGAGCAACGCAGGTCAAGGTTGACATAAAGGGGTCAAGGTCGACCTTTTTACCTAGGTCAAGGTCAATCTTTTTCAGAAAAGCAAAAGGTTTCTGGGTTCTCTCTGTCTCTGTGTTTCTGTTCCTGATCAGCTTGCATAATTTCCTGAAACTGAGTACATACACCAGAAAACAGTGATTTCTAAATCTTCTACCTTTCAAGATAAGTGTATATGTTTTATTAAGTTTTATATGTCCACAAAATTTTCCACACACCACACCCAAATACAACACAAACTACATAGATATAAAAATATACAAAGATATATTTTTATATCTTACATATACAACAAAGGACAAAGCAATTTTATTGAAAATCAATCACACAAATTCCTTCAAAATAGAGTTTTTAATTCTGTGAACTTATGTAAAATTTTAAAAATAAATGTTTCTGGTAGACACACATTTGCTATGTGTTGGATTTTATCCTGGCAAAATTTTTTTTAAGAGTTTTGACCTGCTTCCAAAGGTCACTATTAGGAAAACTAGTTTATCCAACATGCACAAAGAGGGAAAAATATTTCAATAAATAGAGTAAATAAAGAAAAAAAACTTTTCATTGTTATTGGCTTGATTGGATAACATTTTGCATCATGAAGTAATGAGGTTATTAATTAAATATTTTTGTCCATGAATCTAAACTAAATCTAGCCTGGTTAACATAGAGAGAACAAAGAAAGTGACCAATGCTCTATTACAGAAGAAAAAAGGATTATTAACAACGTCACACTCCCCATTTAGATCTTGAATAGCCAATGTGAATGTAAGAGAGTCGTGATTGGGATATGGTTATACTACAAATGGTACAAAAGAGGGGAATCGAATGGTTGGTCTATGCATGCAAAATTTTGATCCAACAAATCAAAGTATGAAGTGGTCAGAGTATGATTAAAAAAGATAGCATCCTTCTTGACATTAAAGGATGTAGTGAATTCCAAACCACTAAATGCATTCACACCCACACTACCACCAAGATTCAACTACCTAGGCAACTTATGTTGAAATATTTAGATTGTGAATTTCTGATTAAGTTCCATAATCCTGTCAACTGATCATCTAAGAAATTGATAAATTTTAAGGCACACAAGATCTATCCATGCACATTTCAAACACAAAAAAAAGTACAGGCATATGGAAAATTGCATGAATAATATAAAGGAAAACTTCCAGAAAAGAAAATCTATAGGTTGGCAATACTAGCCAGAAAACTGTATCTAGAACTATGAATTTTACTTAATATTATTCAACAAGGAATACAATTTGGCCTACCTTTGAATACATGGAGGTCTAACAATAATAAGCTTGTAAAAGAAAGAAAAATTACAAGTGTGTTATGCATGGAGAGATACCAAATTACAAAATCCACTCATAATATAGACAATTTACAACAAAATAAAACTTTTGAGAACATTTAATAAGAGCTTGAGAGGAACCTAGCTATACGCTTTATATCCTACATAAGTTGCAGAGACCTTCCTTTGCTTCCCTGTATAGTATCCCCTTTCTAACTCCCTTCAATCCTCCTTGATCACTTATTTTAAAGCTCATTTCAACTCCCTTCTTATTAATTTTTTCCTCCCTACGTGTTCAATCATCCTCCCCCCCCCAAATCGCATGCAACTGCTCCTTAATATAGATCACTAATTGTTGTTTTTAATGTTCACTCTATCTCCAACTATCGGATACCTTTGTGCAACTCAATTTGAGTTTGGCATGTTTTAATCATTTAAAATTCATCGCTAACAAATGGATAGTTAAGATTTTTATTTTATTACATGTATACACATATTTAATTATCTAAAAAAGAACTTGGCATTATTAAACAAGAAGAAAATTTAATAATGGAATTTCTATAGTTAAACCAAGAATAATTTATACTAACATAAAATCATATTGTGAATAATTATTTTCAATGTTTTCCATTTTCTTTCTAATTTAGCTAATTTTTTTACACAATCACACACACATATGCAATGTAATAAAAATCATATCATTAAATTTATATTGCAGAGAAAATAAAAACTATGTGGTGTGTGAATTTTGACCATCTATTTCTGAGCACATCCTTACCGAGGAGCTAACCTCCTCTACCTCGATCACACCCCCGCCTTTTGTCATGTTCATCATGATAAACTCAATGCGACATTAGTAGGTTAGTGTCATAATCCAAAAATTGTATCGAAATGCATATCTATTCTTATCATAAAGATTATCATTTGCATTTTCTAAATCTTCCATCAATAAAATTATAACATAATTAAAAATATAAATCCATTTTTTTACATGAGAAAATAATCGAATCCAATATACATTCCATGAATGAAATTAAAATAACACCTATTATAATTTATCCAATTATCAAATATAGACAAGTAAATCATCAAGTCTAAAATGGCTAAAAGTAGTGGCTTGAGTCGACAACATGTGACCAAGTCTATAAAAGTTAAATAAAGTTGCTAAATATATTAAAAAAATAAGAGTTTGCAAATTAGTTATGACATCCCTCCCCTCTAAGAAGGGACATCAACCCGATGTCTTATGAAAATACATTAAATGTTGTAATGCCCCCTTCTCTAATAAGATTTAATAATAAATAATAATAAAATAATAAAATTTGATTAAATAAATAATAATAATAAGAGAATTTAATAAATAAATAATAGAATATAATTATAATTGTAATTATAAAATATAAAAATTAAAAGTATAAAATAATGAAATCGAACCATAAATATCTAAATATAATTATTTAAAATATTAAAATATGAATCTTACATCTTGTAATTAATGAAATATATATCTGATATTTAATATTATAAATATTAAACAAAAATAATATAATTATAATATGATATTTTAATTATATTATAATGCCATATAATGTATGGTTGATAATTACAAAATAATAATATATACTAAATAAAATATATATATTTAATTCCTTATATAACATTTTAAATATTTTAATTATTATAATATAAATATTTTAATATTATAATACATAATCACTTAATATTAATATTTTTATATTATAATATATAATCATTTTTAATCAAGTAAAATAATGTTCAATAGTTAACATTTAATATTTTAATAACTAATATAACAAAATATCAAATGGCATGTCTCTCTCTAGAGAGACGTCACTAAGAATATAAAAAGGAATATAATATAACATTTTGAATAACACGGAAAGAAAGGAAGAAACATTAAGAAATAATATGGAAGACTTGAGGAAAATCAGATAGGAGAAAATGAAGGAGAAAAGATAGGAGGAGATAAAGGAGGAAATGTAGGAGGAACTCAAGAGAGGAAAAAAGTATAAAATGAACGTAAGAAAATATTAAGAAGAATAAATAAGGGACTATTACAACTTAAATTTAATAAAATAACTAACGTATCTTATTAGGGAATATTACAATCCAAACCCTAATCAATAAATCTAATATAAATTAAGTAAAGTCCCGACACAGGGGACATTACAGTGGTATCAGAGCATGATCCTGCCATCTTGCAAGGTAAAAGATAAAACAAGGAGATTATAAATCCATTTAGCATAGAGGGAAATAAGAATCAATCTTCAATAATATATATTGGAACTATACGTGATTAATATAGACCAACAAAAATAATCTGAAGTTTAGCAATGATTAATGAGCGTGTTCCATTATAATAGTAGGTATCAAGTCATTCTTCAAAAGGTTGAGACATGTCTTATAAAGAGAGGAAAAGAAGTAAGGTTGAGGAAAATAACTTGCATCTACATACAAGGGACTGAAAAGCATAATTGGAAGAAGAGACATATACATATATATAGAAAGAAGAATATGTTGATAGACAAGAAGATTTGTGTAGTGATGATAGAGACTTCACAATAGCATTATGAAACATATTGAAGGAAGATTAAGGAGAGTGTAATCAATTTGTGATAGATTTATTGTCACTCTAATACCTACTTGAGAAAAAGAGTTATAGTAGACATCGAGAGAGAACTTGATGGATCATATTATGGCAGAAATGTGATCAGATTTAAGGTTTAAGAGAGCATAAAGAACTTCAGTACAATAAACTAGTGAAGAGAATCTTATGGAAAACATATAAACATTCATTACAGAATTAAAGAGGAACATTCTTAGTGATTGTCAAACTAGAGACCCAAGATATTCTTGGTAGAGGGAATTCTTTATGAATGATGACCATAGAGGGTATTACTAGTAAATGTCAGCCATAGAGGGTATTCTTGATGAATGTCGGCCATAGAAGGCACTCCTAGTGAATATCAGACATAGAGGGCATTCCTAGTGAATGTCGGCCATAGAGGGCATTCCTAGTGAATGTCGGCCACAAAGGGCATTCTTGATGAATGTTGTCCATAGAGGGCATTCTTGATGAATGTCGACCATAGAGGGTATTCCTAGTGAATGTTGGCCATAGAGGGTATTCTTCATGAATGTCGGCCATAGAGGGCATTCCTAGTGAATGTTGATCATAGAGGGTGTTCTTAGTGAATGTCACCATGCTTGGTAGAGGTTTCTCTTGGTTAGCATTGCCATTCTTGGAAGAGGACATTCTTGGTCAGCGTCACCATTCTTGGTAGAGGGTGTTCTTGGTGAGCGTCCCCATTCTTGATAGAGGACGTTCTTGGTGAGTGTTGCAATTCTTGGCAAAGGGCGTTCTTGGTGAACGTCAAAGCTTGATCAAGGGGCATTCTTAGCGAGTGTCAAATTTTGATTCAAACATTCTTAGAGCAAAGAAACACTTAATAGAATAAAAGTGCTACAATGAATTAAGCATTATAGGGTCGTCAAATAGGAATTTGGAGACATCACTCACACTAAAGGTTCACATTGCTTGAGGACAAGCAATTTTGGGATGGGCGGACTTGTGTGTGTGAAAATTATAACTATTTAGAAGACACAACACATCAGTAAGACATTATTGATTTATGACAAGAAAATATGCAATAAAGAAATATATCATTAACCAGGCGATTTACTACCTTCTAGTAGACGTGAGTATGGTATTCTCAGAATTTGACCAAGATCAGTGACAATGCAACACCTAAACGAATGATTTGAATGAAAAAGCTATGAAATGGATGTAAGATTAATCTATATTTTTGGATTTTCTATGCAATAAGAATGTAAACTATATGAAATTGATCTAAAAACTTGACAATAATGAATTGAAAACTAACTATGAATGCAAAAACAAGAAAACATTGCTAGCAATGAATCTCCAAAAGTTGCACAATCTCAAGAATTCGACAGTATAGCGTTGCTATTTGACAGTATAACTCACCAATCAATCAACTCAAAGTGATTGGTGAGTTATCAAGAAATTAGAAACAATTATCTTAGTAAAATCATGCAAATCAACTTTTTCACTCATAATTGGAAGTTGAGATCTCTCCAATCTGCTTTTCAACTCACAATCACATGTTGAGTTTAGAAAGTTAACAAATTGAATTCAATAGTTGATTTTGAGTTTAACTTCTTTTCTGATTTTTGCATAGATAATTATGAGTTTATTTAATTTCCATGTGTTTTATTCCCAAATTAACTAATTTAATCGATTAAATAACTAATTTATGGGTTAATCAATTATTTCAATCAAACTTTATCCAAAATTACATTATTAAATTTGACAATTTGGTTTTAATCAATTAAATAAATATTCAATCAATTATTTTTAAGTTTTTCATTTATTGTAAAATAAACAATATTAATTAAGGAATAAATTTAATTAAATCTAATTAAAATAATTAAGTGGCTAAATAAAGTTTAATTAAATAAATATTCAACATATTCAATTAATTGACTTTGGATAAATAAAATAATATCATTTATCGCCAAATAATATTTAATTAGAGATAATTAGGATAAATTAGGAATATTCCCCGATGCAGATTTAAAATAGGATCGATTAGGGTTTTGATGATTTGATGTGCAGATGTGCCTTAGGTTAGACACACACACACACACACACACACACACACACACACACAGAGAGAGATCTACAATGAGTTTTGGTTTTGGTTCCCAAACCAATAGATTAGAAAGATCTAATAGTATGCTAAATTCTATTTTCAAACCTTCCAATTGAATTTGCCAAAATCAAGATTAACCAAACTGAGGTTAGCTTCCCCTACACTTTAGGCCTTGCAAAATTGAGGCAGGTGCATCTATTCACCAACTGGATCTTCAAGTTGATGTTTTTTTATAATAAATTGTGTCTCCTATCTATATTCTACTTCGATTTAACATATAAGAATCACTTGTAATTGGAAATATATCTCCAATTGAGGTGAACTCTTCTTCAACATAGTTAAATCATAAACAATATCGATGAAATGAAAACCATGCACACTAAATATCCAACATAACACATTCAACCATCTAGCTTACTATTACTTCCTACAAATTATCCCAGGTGAATGTGTTATTCACACATCCACTACGAATGGCTACAATTAAAAACTCATTCTCATTCCCTCCTCTGCTATTTGTTTTGTGCAAGAGAGTTGATGCCCTCATAGAATTGAGCACACTTCCTTGGGTTCTTGTGCATCTCGAGAGGTGTGATCCCAAGAGATTGAATCTTCATATTTCTCCTTTTGATGATAGGATGGCCACTATTGTCACCCTTTCTAGCCTTTTTAGTCTCCAAAAGTTGATCCCACAAAAAACCATCAATAATACACAAATTCAGTCTAATCATTTATGAAGATATTAGAAAACTGGATGAAATATAAATGGATCAACAATGAAAGTGACCAATAGGTGTTGAATTTGTACCATAGCTATGGATTTCACCAAGTCCTCCATGTGCTATACTTCATACAACTTTAGCGAGTTGAACAACATCTCTAAAAAGGAATGACCAAAGGGAAGAGGAGTAGAGATAACTTTAAGAAACCCCCTCCTAGGAAAAAGTGTAAAATCTTGGTGAATCCTACATTATTTTAGGGGGAAATTTTTCTTAATGAAGTCAATTTTTTTTTCAAATCTGCGAATTTTCATAGTTTGTATTGGCAATTTGTTTCTTGCTGAATGAAAATTCCATAAATTCTTGGCGAATTATACAGTCATATGGGGGAAAATATATATTTTATGAGGCATTTTTTTTCTTTTGAATTAAAAAAATTATAATATATGAGGCGAATGATTTTATTTTGAAGGGAAAAAAATTGTATTGGCGAATTTTATGTATTTTTAAAAAATTTATTTATTTTATTGGCTAATTGTTCGTTAATTATGGGAAAAACTATTTTATTGGCAATTTTCAAAAGATGGGACACCAATTTTATTGCATATTCAATAGTGTTATCTACTATCGATAAGCACAAATAGTCACATCGACACATAACCTAACAGTAACATCCATTATTTTATAATGGTAAATGTATTAGTTGAGATCATTTGATGATCCTAGATCAATGGTTGAAGTTTAATTTTGGCCCCAATTTCTTGAAGGAAACAAAGTTCTCCAGGAAGTCACTGGAATGTTGACACGTATCAAATTAATCTGCACCATAACCATGATCTAATTAATGCAACATCACGTCAAGAGAATAATGCCTTAATTAGTAACTAACTTGTTTGCATGACTTTGCATGATTCTTGTGTTCCACACATACCTGATATTGATCATTTCACCATTTTAAATGTATTACACGTATCAAGTCTTACAACTGGTTAGTACTATTAGGTTGTGTGGACAGTTGATAATGTATCACAGTTGCAGTTAATAAAAGAAATGTCTTATCATTGACATTAAATTGGGTAATGTTACATGTAATGACGCTTTTTCCAATTTCACACGCTCATGCATTTAATATGAAAGATTTACAAAATTTTGAAGGACAAATGAATTAATAAAGTTAGAGAAATAATTAAGGGCTATTTAGAATCCACACATACCTAATATCGATCATTTCACCATTTTAAATGTATTACACATATCAAGTCTTACAATTGGTTAGTACTAGTAAGTTGTGTGGATGGTTGATAATGTATCACAGTTGCAGTTAATAAAAGAAATGTCTTATCATTGACATTAAATTGGGTAATGTTACTTGTCATGACATTTTTTTCCAATTTCACACACTCATGCATTTAATATGAAAGATTTACATATTTTTGAAGGACAAATGAATTAATAAGGTTAGAGAAAGAATTGAGGGCTATTTATATAGATGATCTATGATTCTTTCTTTTCGATTATCCTTTGGTTTAGGTTCGCCTCTGCGAAGTGCTTGAAAGTCTGCCTCTAATTTAGGTCTTTAGGCTGTATAATTTTATCACATTCTAATTTCTGATATTTTGGTAGTGGTTTTTTGAAGATGGACACTCCTATCCATTTGATAAGCACATTTGAGGAGGATCAAAAGGCCTTTTTGGGCCTAGTCTCAAACTAAACAATGGAATCAGTTTGCAAGGAGGTTGGTTCCTTTATAAATGAGGCCATGAGGATGGTTTTGGGCCATGAATTTATGGAAAATATTGATAGATACTGAGTTAACACAAACATTACATCTTAGTTTTTGGAATCTTTTTTGGACCTTGAAGGAGACAAGGTGGATATGTTCCTTCTATTAAGGAGGGTATTCAAACAAGAATTCATGGGTGATAATGTTTGGGTTTTTGTTTATGCACAAATAGGGGTGAGGATCCCTTGGGCACGTGATTTACCCAAGCTTCTCTAGGAAGGCTGAAATGTGGCTATGCAACCTTTTATTTTGAACCTGAATGTTGAGCAGTTGACACGCCATAAGAAATGGGTGCAAATTGGTATAAGGAATTTTCTTCAAAAATGGTTTCTCTTGGATGAATTTGTGGACTACAGATGGTTTCATGAATTCTCATAGCTTATCATCTCTGAAGAGTTCTACTTAGATGGAGGGGAAAATCCTTAGTGTTGTATTACCCAGGACCTTATGGCCTAAAATTTTGAAATCAAAGGGTTTTTGTATTTTTTTTTTGGATGCCAATGGCTTATAGATTATAGTAGGTTTTTTTCCCACTACCTCGCAAACTCCCTCATTTTGTCTTTAAAGTTTTAGAGGGACTCCAAGTCTGAATATTGTAAATTTGTACAAAATATTAATGAGAAATTTGCAAATTCATTTCAGTTTGTTTTTTATGCATTGGGTACCCTATAATAGTAGTAGTTTAGTTGTTTTGGGAAATTTTGGAGGAACTATGATAGTTGTAAATTTTTAGAGCATATTAATGGAAATTTTGCAAGTTTGCTAAAATTTGCAAGTTGTTATTTGTAATAGTCTAGAGACAAAGCAAGATTTTTATTATTATTTACTATTTAATTTAGATTAATTATATGCCAATTGCCAAATTTTCCAATGTGCCACTGCCATATCGATGTGTAATAATATAATTTTGATTATAATACAAATAGAAATAATTAAATTCAATTCAATGTTAAAGTCTAAGTTAAACATTACTCAATATATAATTAATTTTTAAATATTTAACTTTATTTAAATTTCATGATAGTGAATGCCAACTATTGTTGGATGAGCACAAATCGACAATGTACAATGGATTTTGGGATGAAAGGGAAAAGAAACCCCATTTTTTCAAACCCATTCCAGAATCATGACACATGTGCACTCGCATGGTCAACTCAAATTGTCAATGTCATTCGATGATGACGTGTGACTTATGAGGTGACTAGGTCACTACCAGTACTAACAAGGCAAAATTTAGTGGGACCCACGGGGCCATGACACCAGATAGTGACTAACAATGACCTTTGGATGATTATAGATCAACGACCGAAGGTGTATTTTAGGCCGAAAGGGAAAAGAAAACCTATTTTTGGAAACCCATTCCGAAATCATAACTTGTGTCCACTCACATGGTCAGTGTCATTCGATGATGACATTGGACTCATGAGGTGACTAGGTGACTACTAGTACTAACAAGGAAAAAATTAATGGGACCCATGACACTTGATAGTGACTAATAATGATTGTTGGATGAGCATAGATCAACGAACAAAGGTGTATTTCAGGCCGATTTGGGGAAGGATCACCTCTATTTGTAAATGTCTCATGGAAACAAGGCACGTGTCATGAATTAACCCTCAACTAAGTATAATTAAAATCTAAATTGGAGTAAACTACAAAATAGATTATTTAATAAATGTTGTAATTCCGGGTGTTTGACTAAAGTTGTAATTTCAAATGATTAAGTGAAACATATCCTAGTGACATCAGATATCTGTCTTCATAAAGATGAAATAAAAGTGACACGACTAGCGACTGAAGATTGTACAATTTTTTCCCTTTAAGTTTTCAATCTAAGTTTTTTAGTTCTAACTAGTATTGGAGATTTAGAAAGGGGTTATGAATTCTAGGTTGAGGATTGAGGTTCAAGGAATGCAACATAGTCTCTTAGCTCTCTGCCCACTCATAGTCTACACAAATTGAAATTATAGATAGATACTAAAATCCTGAACACCTATGTCCCACATCTTAAATTTTTCAAATCTCGTGGTTTACAACTTTACTATTTATATTGTAGAAAAATAATTAGGGTTTAATTTTAAATCACCCCTATAAATTGTAACTATGTATAATTATTTAAATTTTCCTATGAGTAAATAGTGATACTAGTTAGCACAATGGGAAAAACAAATACCAAGATTACGAGTAAAAGGCAAATTTAGATAACAGACTTCCACAATTTGGTTAAAACACCAGGTTTCACTAATGAATTCCATGATATTTATGATCCTGTTATCCATGGAAATAAGGGAATAATGGAAATTAGATTTTCACTTGAAAATAAGTGGAACGATCCAAAGAAGGATTCAAAATTTTATCCATTTAACAACATGGTAAAGGCAAGGACAAATAAAATTGTACTATGGGTTGCTGGGTTAGCACACATGGCATTACCTCAAGTATTCCCTTGCCCATAAATTGTCATGGTTTGCGCCAAAATTTTTATGATGAAAATAGAAAAGAAATTATGAATAAAAATACTCAAGAGGAAATTTTTTCCATAATCAAGAGTGAATTTGCTAGTCTGTTGGACCTAGGGTTTGAACAACAAAACTCAAACATGCACATTGACCTGGGAAAGCTAGTAGAGGATTATAAAAAAATAGATGCAACATAGAAAGATTTGTATATCAGAGGAATACCAAGCAGTTCTAGTTTGAATCCAGATCATAAGCCTCCTTATGATTATGATATTTTTGTGCAATGGGTTCAGGATAGTGTTTCCTTGCTAGCATTTTGTTTGGGATTTCATAGTAACAAAGAAGTTGGTACCAACATTCTTGAAATTATTTTTCATATTCATTATGAAAATGAACTAGTAAAATATAATTTTATTGAGCACATTGTTCATTGCATAAAAGAAAAATTATTAATGATTAAAAGAGGTTCACATAAGACATTTAGATTCACAACTTACTTGTGCTATCTTCTCTTATCAAAGCATCATGCAATATTTCAGACAAACAAGTTTCGTAGTCAGGCCCAAAATCTAATATATGAATGGACACATGAGATAAGGATGAGTGATAACAAAGGGAACTACAACAATTTTGTAGACTTCTTTTTGGCACCAATGTATCATAAAATTACAGTCACTCCAATGCCTAGATTACTTGTTTCTTGTAGAGATTGCATTCAACTCGAAAGTGAAATACAATTGTCTGATTGGTACTTCATAGAAGATTACACTGTGTTAAGGTTTTACGATTCAGTGGTAGAACCCTAAAAAATTCCAATACATGTGACAAAGAGGGTATTGGCATTAGAATATGTATGAAAGATGGAGAGCACAGATGTACTCTTTAATGATTAGAAAAAGAAAATGATATTTCCTTCCTTGCCTTTCTCATTTGGAGGGTTCACATTTGAGAGAAGAGGATTTAAAGTGGTACAATTTTTTTTTTCAATTTTTCACTTTGATGTTGACAGCCACTGGTAGTATGATCCACTCAACATAATTGGAACAAAGCTTAGAGAGAATAGGAACTCTGCAAGAAAATGTCAACATGAAAGCATGTCATTGATAGAAAAATTTAAAAATATGGAGTCTTAGGATGAGGTCAAAAAAGAGATGGAGAAATATGCCGCTGAATTAAATAATATTTCAATACAGGAATTGTCATCACAAATTATGGCATTACATAAATAGAAAGGAAAAGTGAAGCCCATGACATCGTACAATGTCTACCAGAAAGATGCTCAACCATCTAGAAAATCTATTCAAAAAGACCTAGTGGATGAATGTACAAATGGTAATTGGGCTCGAACCAAAATTTCTAATTTTTGGGAAATGAGGAAGAATCTCAACAAGCCAAATACCTTTGTAGTTCTTTTTGAAGTGGAAGAGGATACAATATTTAGAGATTTATGGAATAAGGACCATCCAGCTGAAGCATATCACAATGATGATGATCATCCAGATAATGAGTATGAGCAAGATTCTATGAATCCCACATCCACTAATGTATATTCAACTAGTAGTGGAGTTGACATGTCCACAAAAGTAAAATATACCAAAGAGGCAAATATTATAGAAAAATGGGCTTTCCAGGTTGGGGTGGTCTGGTCCCAAAGGACAAGGGCCTTGGTTTCCACCCATCCCACCAGTTCCACCAAAATATGGTGAGAAACCAATCCTTGGAATTGAATCATCAGATTCATAAAAAAAAGATACTACTCAGTCTCATACCCTTGCACTTTCATTTGATCCAGCTTAAAATCCAGTTCCACTTGTTCCAAGCACTCAGATTCAATCTGAATCAAGTGTCACTCCCACTGGTGTGGATATCATGGGTAGTACTAGTGGTTCAAAAAGGACATTACAAGTGGACATGAGATCAGTGGATCCCATAGAGCAAGGAAGTGTAAAGAAGCAAAAGGTTATGACAAGTACAAAAATAGCAATGGTTACTATGAGTCCAACAATTTCCACACCTTCGGGACAAAACCCTTAGAATAGTCTAAAAACTCCACTTTTAATGGGTCAGGGTGTTGGTAATCCTCATGGTGGAATTAGGAGAACCACATGCAACATAGGTGGAAGTTTGTATATCACTGCAAGTGCTATTTCACCTTTCAAACATTTAATTGTGTCAGAAAACCCTGATTTTCATTACAATAATTTTGTAACTAACTTTGAACAATAAAAAAATAGGAATAGAAAAAATAATAAGACATTGAAGAGGGATGCAGTTGCTACAGCTTGTGATGCAGAACCTTCATCAAATAGGTTATTTCCCACATATGACCCTGTATCATCTTCAAATGGAAGCACTTCCATATTAAGAGTGTTTGGCCCTCCGAGTAAGTGGTTTAGGGTCATGAGTGGCATCTTTGCATTCTCCCTTCTCTTCCACTTCTTCTCTGCACTTGATTTCTGCATTCTAGGTGAAATTAGGGTTAAGGTCTTAAGGACTTTCCTGATTTTCCTCTTTCCATGGTTCTATTTTCTAGGTAGGATTAAAAAATGAGACCTCCTAGTCCATCATCACATCATTTTAAGGATTTTTTGTCTGTACCTAACACTGGGTCTAGTTCAGATATCAATTTCCAAGTTTCTAGCACCCCTAGAACTCTTGTTGCAAAATCTAGCCAAGTTAGGGTCTGAGGTCAAAGTCGACCTCAACCCTAACTAGGTTAGGGTCGACCTTGACCCTGACCAGGTTAGGGTTGACCTCGACCTTGACCTCTTCCTACCAGAATTTCAAAGTTTCATTTTTCGGTAATTTATCTTTCGGGAAAGTTATTTCCTGCTTTCGGGTCGGCTGTTTCGGGATCCGAAATGGTAAATCCTCTAATGGTATTTAATCAAGGTATATTTTCTAAAGGTGAGGACCTAATTGGGATTTAATTCTCCAAGGTGGCCCATCTAGAGGAGTGTGCCCTAGATCACTATACAAGGAGGCCTTCCTCTCTCATTTTACACATCTCATCCAAGTAATCAAGCTCTCAAGTTCTCAAGGTGATCAATCAATCATTCATTCAAGCATTCAAGTCTTCTTCTTCATACAAGTTCTCCATTGAAGATCAAGGATTTAAGCATTCAAGATCTATCATTCAAACCCTAGATCTAGCCACCATGGTGGTGTGATCTTCCTTCAAAGATCCTTTGTTCATCTTCAAGATCCATATCATTGTTTCCTCAAGGTGGATTTCAAGCATACAATCATGGAGGTTTGATTATGTTCAAGCTTTCATATCAATATATTTGATTACATTCCAAATACATTAGCATATCTGTTGAATTGTATAGCTTCATTGTTAGATTCATTTCTACTACTTGCTAGCATTCTCCTATTTCAATTTCAATATTAAGGTTGATTCCAAACCGGGGTTTGACCAAGGCAAACCCCCCGAAATAAACAACAAAACCATTTTTCTTGTAGGTACAGGTGTGGAATCTCAGATCTGAGAGTGAATTTGGATACCCTTTTCGGCAATCTTTTAGGATCTGCGAACAGAATCAGAATCAGACTTCAAATAAATAATGTGGTCTTTGACCTTTTAAAAGGTCAAAGTCAACCTGTGTGAATTTGGAGAAAAGATTTCTAGGTTTTGTCTGCCTCAACATTTCCAGTCCAGAATAGGTGATGAAATCTTTAGAAAGTTCATACAGAAGCTAGAATTCAGCATTTTCCAGATCTACCCTAATTCAAGGTTAGTATTTGCACTTCAATTATTTCAGATTTCAAGCTTAATCCAACTATAGGGAAGTATAGGATTTATTCTTTCTTTCATATTCTTCATAGATTGATTCGATTGTGTATTAACCTCTTGGTTGATCAAATTGGATCTCTCTTTTGGGAATTTGGATTTAGGAGTGAATTTTACATTTTCCCCACACACATACACAAATAGTGGTGATTCCAAATTACCACTATTCATTTTGGTGAGCTCGACATGCTTACTCTCTTTCTTTTTGGTGTTAGATTTACATTTTTCTCTTGCATCTATACTTCAAAAATTCAAAAAAACCTATATATTGAATAAAATACAAAAACATATTTCTTGCATTTTTATCATGAAGATTGTTAAGATGTTTTGGTGCATAATCATGTTTGTTATTACTCTTCTTCTAGCATCTATTTATAATGCATATGATGTTTATGAGGGTATTATTCATTTCATAACATTGACGACCCTTCACTTTGCTCTTGCTTATGCTTTTGTGAAGTTGACTGATACTAGTCTACCTACATTTAAAACTTTTCTTAGGGATTTATGTGGTAGCCTTATTCATCTTTTGGATTATGTGAAGAATTTGGTAGATGATACACCATCTCCTAATCTTCCTAATCTTCATCCTACTCTTCATCCTAATCTTCCTATTTCGATACCCGATTCTCCATCTATTCATCCTCGCTCTTCCCATACTTATGATGGGATTCAAGCTATAGTGCAGGATGCGAATGTGCAAGATTTCTTTGATTTACCTTCTCCTCCTAATCATGATGATCTTAAAGGAAAGGATAAAGAAACTTCTTCCAAACCTATTATCCCACCTTATATGACCTTTACTCATGAACATGATAAACAATCACCTCCTGTAGAAGCTTTGCATGATATGTACACTATTGGATATAATATGGTGAATAAACAAGGCTATAAAGGTTTAGGGTTAGGAGTTAATGAACATGGTATTAAATTTCCCATTAATATAGCTCCTAAACCAGATATGTGTGGTGTTGGAACTTCTAAATCTCACGTCAAGTTAAGTGGTGTGGATCTTCATCCTCCCCTTAATGCTCATCTCTTTACATCTCTAATGGATAATCCTAACACTCGTTAAGAAATTGCTAAAATAGTATATGCGGAGCTAATGAATTCTAAGAAGGAAAGATTTAGACCTATACCTATTGATGCTTTGTATAAATTTAAATGTCCTTTCCACTATTATAATACTCATTTGCTTTCCAATTGTAACAACTTCAAATTATATGTTAGGGATAGGGCTGCGCGCGATATTATACCTTTTTCCCGCGCCGTCTTACAACTTCTTCATAATTTTGATATAGGGGATTCCCCTCCATTAGAGCTGGAGTAAATGTTCCTATCCTCTTGTCTCATGATTGGGGGGCAAGAGGCATAATTTTATCTAGTCTTTTAGGATCCATTAGGTCTTTTTATTAAGATTTAATTGGTATTCTTTGTGTTTCCTTCATCCATAGTCTTGCATGATGTTTTTATCCATTCCTAGGAATTATATTTTCTTCTTAGGAAATTTTTTTCTAGGACATGTGTTTTGTAAAAATATCCCTTGTCTTTCATCCCTTGGGGGGCAAGGTTCTTCCTTCTTTCTCTTTGTCTGGGGGAACTTCTTTCCTTAGCTTAGTAGTATTTGCTTATGTTACAATATTATTTCATCATAGTGACATAGGTGTTGATTAAGGATAATCTTCTTATATGAGAAGTTGTTGTCCTCGATTGTCACTTCTTCTCTATGTTGCAAATTATGTTTAATATAAACTTTTATTCTTGCTTGGTGTTAAAATTGTTTTCCTTCATTCCTAAGATTCCTCTTGCTCTTCTTCATAGGGGGCTTGATGATTGAATCTTTGTTCCCTCCTTTTGAAAGATGATATCTTATCTAAACGCACTCTTCTTTGATATAGGTCTTGGTGATAAGATCTTTTTCATTGAGGGTCCTTTTCCATAAGTGACATATCCTTTTCATGATTATTTATACTCTTGGATGTAGGGGTCAATATCTCTCGCTAAGGATATACTATACATTGTTGTAAACAGGATATCTCCTTGCTTTGTGAAGTAGGTATCCTCTTCCATCTTTGTTCCTACACTTGGGGGGTAAGGATGCTTTATCCTTCTTTTCTATCTTCAAACATTCACACATGGAGTCACAAATATGGGTTGTGAGTTTGGTAGAAGTACTTTAGCCTTGGAGGCTTGGTATGCTTTTCTATCTTATTCAAATCTATGCATTGTTATTTCATCCAGTATTCTCTTCTTTTCTATGGATTCACCTCTTTCCTTGGTTAAGCAGTATCTATCTATTATGTGATAGCCAATCATACATGAAAATTATGGTTTGCATTTGCGGACCTATGTCCTTTATGCAAACCTTATTTGTTGTTTGACATTGGGTTTCCATGGTTGATACATCTCTCACCTTGGAAACTGAATAGTGTGCTATCCCTCATTAAGGGTTACTTTCTTTTCACTTCTTGCATGATATCTTTTACATTCGTCCCTTCCATGGCATCATAGGAGCTGTGACCTTCTTGGCTTGGACTGGGTGTTGTCTATGGATATTGTCTTGATGCTGAAGAAGGCTTTATCCTTGTTCTTTCTTTCCTTAACATGAAAAAATAGTATGTTTTTTTCCATATTAAGGAGGGGGGCATATATAGGGTCTCCCTTGTACTATAGTTTTTTATTTTTATATGCTAAATCTTGGAAGGTATCGCACATAAGTTGCTAAATCCTGAAAAGACACGCATTCATATGCTAAATCTTTGAAAGGTAATGCACATAAGTTGCTAAATCCGAAGGAGACACACATTTTTCAAAAATTTCAATATGCTAAATCCTCTGAAGGTAACACACATAAGTTGCTAAATCCTGAAGGGACACGCATTTCCAATTTCAAATATGCTAAATCTTGGAAGGTAATGCACATAAGTTTCTAAATCCTGAAAAGACACGCACCTATATGCTAAATCTTTTGAAGGTAATGCACATAAGTTGCTAAATCCTGAGAAGACACGCATTTCATATTCATAGTGATACAAGAAGGTGGATCTATGGGTATTCTAGAAGCTGTTAGAAGATGCATTACAATTGCAAGCACAGTTTATGGGTGAACATGTTGGGCTCTCCCTCCAAGATGATTCATGGTAAGGTGGGCATCTTACCGGGTGAGGTAATCACTTTCTCTTTTCTCTCTTTTCACTTTCATGCTAGTAGGACTGGATCATGAAGCTATGTTGTCTATAGTGTTGCTCTTGTCTTTCTTATGTAATCATTTATGCGATTATGATAGCTTTCCAAATATGATATTGGTATGAGAAATATTTCTTAGCAAGGTTTCTTATGCTATTTGATTTGGGTTGTTTTGTACTAACCCTTGTTCTTTTGTATACTCTCATGTATGTATGTTGAGTTAGAATCCTTGGTCTGGGGGCTTGTGTCTTCATCTAAGTGTTATTTTATCTCATTTTGAATCCACTGGGATCTCTTCTCTCTTCTCCTTTACCAAGAGTTTGCATTGAATCCATACTCTTGCTAAAGTGGGGGCTTAATGTATCATCTTAAAATGGAAGCACTTCCATGTTAAGAGCATTTAGCCCTCCGAGTAAGTGGTTTAGGTTCATGATTGGCATCTTTGCATTCTCCCTTGTCTTCCACTTCTTCTCTGCACTTGATTTCTACATTCTAGGTCAAATTAGGGTTAAGTTCTTAAGGACTTTCCTAATTTTCCTCTTTCCATGGTTCTATTTTCTAGGTAGGATTTAGAAATGAGACCTCCTAGTCCATTATCACATCATTTTGAGGATTTTGTGTCTATACCTGACACTGGGTCTGGTTCAGATATCAATTTCCAAGTTTTTGGCACCCCTGGAACTCCTGTTGCAGAATTTGGCCAAGTTAGGGTCTGAGGTCAAAGTTGACCTCAACCCTGACCAAGTCAGGGTCAACCTCAACCCTGACCTCTTCCTGCCAGAATTTCAAAGTTTCATTTGCCGGTAATTTATCTTTTGGGAAAGTTATTTCCCACTTCCGGGTCGGCTGTTTCAGGCTCCGAAACGGTAAATCCTCTAATGGTATTTAATCAAGGTATATTTTCTAAAGGTGAGGACCTAATTGGGATTTAATTCTCCAAGGTGGCCCATCTAGAGGAGTGTGCCCTAGATCGCTATAAAAGGAGGCCTTCCTCTCTCATTTTACACATCTCATCCAAGCAATCAAGCTCTCAAGTTCTCAAGGTGATCAAGCAAGCATTCATTCAAGCATTCAAGTCTTCTTCTTCATCCAAGTTCTCCATTGAAGATCAAGGATTTAAGCATTCAAGCTATTGAAGGGATTTGGCTCAAGCATTCAAGATCTATCATTCAAACCCTAGATCTAGCCACCATGGTGGTGTGATCTTCCTTCAAAGATCCTTTGTTCATCTTCAAGATCCATATCATTGTTTCCTCAAGGTGGATTTCAAGCATACAATCATGGAGGTTTGATTATGTTCAAGCTTTCCTATCAATATATTTGATTACATTCCAAATACATTAGCATATCTATTGAATTGCATAGCTTCATTGTTAGATTCATTTCTACTACTTGCTAGCATTCTCCTATTTCAATTTCAATATTAAGGTTGATTCCAAACTGGGGTTTGACCAAGGAAAACCCCCCCAAACAAACAACAAAACCATTTTTCTTGTAGGTACAGGTGTGGAATCTTGGATCCGAGAGTGAATTTGGATACCCTTTTCGGCAATCTTTCAGGATCTATGAACAAAATCGGAATCGAACTTCAAATAAATAATGTGGTCTTTGACCTTTTAAAAGGTCAAAGTCGACCTGTGTGAATTTGGAGAAAAGATTTCTAGGTTTTGTCCACCTCAACATTTCCAGTCCAAAATAGGTGATGGAATCTTTAGAAAGTTCATACAGAAGCCAAAATTCAACATTTTCCAGATCTGCCCTAATTCAAGGTTAGTATTTGCACTTCAATTATTTCAGATTTCAATCTTAATCCAACTATAGGGAAGTATAGGATTTATTCTTTCTTTCATATTCTTCATAGATTGATTCGATTGTGTATTAACCTCTTGGTTGATCAAATTGGATCTCTCTTTTGGGAATTTGGATTTAGGAGTGAATCTTACATTTTTCCCACACACATACACAAATAGTGGTGATTCCAAATTACCACTATTCAGACCCAAAGAAAGAAATGATGGAGTTCATGGTTTTTATGCCCCCAGCTATAGATGAAAGTCCACCAGAGAGTAAGTTAGATCCATCTGAATCTCGAGTTAGCACCCTCCAAATGGATTTATCCAAAATTAAAAATGTGGCCAAGATAAATGTGTCAAAAATGACCAACCAAGTGGTCTATAGTTCAGTGATGAAGTTGGAGAGAGAGAAAGGAAAGCTTCAGGGCACAATAGATAAGTTAAAGGTAGACCCGGAAAATGAAAAGGCAAAAGAGAAAGCATCAGATAATAGGTGCAAAGAATTAGAGAAAAGGATAAAAAATTCATCCTCTAAAGAAGAAATTGGACAACAAGAACATATGGACACATAACTGAAAATTTTGAGGGAAAAATTCAAAGAGAGAAATAAAAATCTTGAGGATGAAAAAGTATCTTCATTAAGTTTATACAAATGCATGGAGACTGTGGCACATACAAATAATAACTTAAATAAATAATTGGAGAATGAGAGGGTAAAAGAAAAATAGTGGGAAGAGAAAGAAAAATAGTGGGAAGAGAAAGCAGAGAAAATAAAAAAACATAGTGAACACCAGTTGTTAGAAATGAGGGAAGAGCTAAAGAAGGCAAATAATACAATTAAAAATTATGAAAACACCTTGAATGTCTGAGTAAAAAATACAGTCAAGAAACTAAAAAGACTTTTGGGGGAAAATAAGGTGACTAGTGATAGGTTGTGTGATTGGTTTGAATTGAATGAAAGTCTTATAGATGTTTTTGGGAAGCTCAAAGATCACATTGAGAAGAACAAAATTTTTTGTCAGAGATAGAATACTGTAAAACATATTTTTCAACAAATCAACACAACCAGTGATAGGCATTTGGAAAGAAAGGGAATTCATGACCACGTTCATGCATCAATAAAGGCGAACTCTATCTTTCAAAAATGTCAGAAACTAATGGAAGGAGATGAAACTTTGGCCTTATTTGGGACAAAGCTCACCAAGATGAATAAAAAACAACCAAAATGATAGATCTTGGTTTTCTGAGTCCTGGTCCTAATAAATCATTAACAAATTTCTTTGGAAGAGAAGCTTACAAATTTTTTTTGGAGGAAACAATGACATCTGATTTAGGCAAGCTTCCTCGGGACACAACTCATGAAGGCATTGCAAAGTGCATCAAACCATTGAAAAATTTGAATACAGTATTGGAAGGATCATTTCTTTCAAGCCACTCTTCCGAGTATGGATGGCTGATGAGGTTGCAGGTTATTTACCGTTACTTGACAAATATTGACCTTCCAACCGACGCAAAATGGAACATACTAAACAAATTGGCAGAATCATCTCATCGATCATAGTATATAAAAGTACTTTCAGTTTCAATCATCTCTATATATTTTTATAATGGCTTGAATTGAGTTTAAAGTAACAAGTTTGAACTTTGTTTTTTGAACAGGATGAATGTAGCAGATGCTATCACTAATTTACTAAACTGGCTTGTCAAATGCAGAAATGTACAGTTGTAGAGATTTTGTAGTTGTCTTACTAATTTTGATTTTGAGACTTCACATTAGGCAAATTGACCTGAAGTTTTTGTTGCTCTCTTGTTTCTATAAAAGGGAATTCAAGGTCATTGGCTAAGGGAAATGAAATTGAAATTGGGTATTGAGTCATTGAATTTTGTAAATAGAATCACAGAGTTGTATTCTTACTACTATCAATGAATGAATTGTTACATTGTATCATATTTGTAAATAAATTAATGAGAATCTCTATTTCTAAGAATTGTATCATATGAATTGCTATGTTTAAAAAAAAATGAAAATCTACAAGAATTGTACCATATGAGATGAATAATGCAAATGAAAACCATTAATAATTATAGAATTGAATCTTAATGACATTATAAACAACATTCATGTTTTTGACATTGGAATATGCTATTATGCATGATTGATGATGAGATATAGAAACTGACAGTAGACTACAACAAAAAGTTTAATAAATACCTAGGACTTGCTACTTCTAAAATGGTTCAAGTTTCCACATCATATCATTATTGGGATCCTCAGATTCATTGCCATCAACTTCATAGCTTCCTTGGTTCTTTGATATGTTTTCTTCACTTTGCATACCTCCGCTTAACTGATGTTCAATGCTAGAAGTACTAGTACCAGTACATGAGTCAATGACATCATTGTCTCTGGCACTCCCACTTTGGTTTGAAATTTTCCCCAACCCTCTTCTCTGACATTTCTTCATCCACAATTTCAGTGCCCTTTTGTAAGGAACAATATTGACTTCATACTTGGATGTATAGAGCCTTAAGAAAATTTCCAAATTCTTGTCTAGTTTGTTTCTTAGCTTTGAATTTAGGAATATCAAAGCACTAACCAACCCCAATATCATGGTCAGCCATAAATCAACAAGCTTGAAAATTTTTGATATTGAATCAATCAACATTTCTCTCTCAGCTAGATTTTTCCAAAGCCTTGTTATTGACCCATCTTCGTGGGGGTTCCGCAATATATTATATTGATCCCTCATCATCTGTGAAAAATGACCTAATTGATCTCTCAAATGAGATTCATCTAAAATTACATTTAGAGTTACTCCATTTAATTCTTTGGTTTTGCAAAAATGATCTATCAAATTTAGTAGCCTAGTTCGAAAATCTTTTGAATTGTTGTTACTCCAATATCAAGGAAACACAATAGCCATGGATTCAAGTAGTTTGATTGGAGGGAATCTTGCTCTAATCTATGAAGAAATATCATAGGCAATGTGATTCACAGAAGTAGTTACAGACTCAATGATCTTGGTAAATTATTCCCTTTTAACACTTTATAGTCGCTTCCTAGGGTTCTTTCCTGGTTCCTCAAACTCAAACTTGGAAAAGTAGTGCAATGGTATCTCAACTCCACGAACTTCTTCACATAGCTCCCTATTTAAACTGATCTTTAAAAAGTTATCAAGATTGTCCAAATCTATGATTTTTAGCCAGCTGGCAAATTTTACATCATCACATGATCGATAGAGATTATCGAGCGTCATGCATGTCAATTTACGCACCACAAAATATTCTACAATATACATAACTCTTTGCTGGGCCTTTTTCATTATATTTCTCATTTCCTCTAGCATGGGGGAGAAGACCTGCTAACGTTAAGAGTGTCTCTACATTAATTAACATTCACAACAGTATAGGAAATTTTAGTAGCCCTTCTTCTTCATGACTTGAGTTAATTAGACCAAGAAACGATTGATATTCTTAAAAAACTTGATGCATTGGTCCATCCAAAGAAATCCATATGGTATCATTATCCTTAAGAATCTTGTTCCTGTCGGTTAGTCCTTCAGAAAAGTGTTAAAATTCCCTCAATCATTTCAAATTTTGACAGAATTATTGGTAGAGATCTTTGATTAAAAGTTCATTTTTTTTTGTACTAGAGCATGCTTGGTGACAACTCCAAAATCTAGATTCATTCTATGGGCCATGGAGTGAATGGGAGTAACACAGGGTGCACAAGAAGATTGTATCTTTGTAAAAAGACCGCCCTTGTGGCCTTGCATTACTGAAGCTCCATCCTCTCCAACACACACCAACTTTTTGGCAATCTTCATGTTAGTTATGCTTCCATATTCAATTAGATAACTCTTTACTAGTTCAAATTAATTTTTCCACTGTCGCATTTTCCTTCATTTTAGCAATAGTTAGTAGATGAGGTTGGTAGAAAAAATTATGTACAAGTATAAACATGTATGCATGCCCAAGAATTATTATCTACTATTGTAACCTCGTCTAAAGATAATGCAATAAAATTTGACTCTTTAATTTTTGCCTTTAGATCCTCTTTTTCAACCTTGGCAAGACAACTTGCCCATTCCCATCCACTTTTCACTGACCAGTGACTATTAGGATAGTTATGAACTTTTAGAAAGTGTAATAAAGAGCTTGATGATGGGTAGTTTGTCATAGGACACCCTCTACTCAAAATATTAAAGACAATACTTAACTGAACAACTTTTCCCATTAGTTCTACTTCCAATGCTTTTCCAAAACAAGCTTTAATAGGGCCTTTAACTTCACCAAGCTTTGTCTTTATATTCTGCTAAAATTCAAATAATTCTTCATTCCTAACATGTTGAGATTCCTCCTTTGTTTTCCATCTTATCACTAATTTTTGAACTCCATCTATGGTTTTCTTTTCGTAAACTTTACCCATATGCTTCTCTATGGTGTCAATTTTTAGTTGCAACCTCTTTTCCTTCTTATTTATCTTGGTGTAAATCTTACATTTTCATTCTACCGGAGGCTCACCTTCAATTGGATTGTCCACTGGTTTAATGAATGGATACTTTGACACCCATTCTACTTTAAAATCCCTCAATAGATCCCACTTTTGATCTTTTTCGATTCTCTATCATTCTTTGAATTGTATTTTCTTTTCTTCTTCCCTGCACCATCATCTTCTCTGACATTCTCAGTCTCATCCAAGTCAATTATATCATTATGGCTACTCTAGGTATTTAAATCAAAATCATCTTCAAATTCATCATGATCTGAGATATCAGGTTCACTGAATTCTTCAATATGTCGTGTAGGTTCAGGTTGCAAATCTTGAAAATCTTCTTATAATGAAGTAACTTCCCAATTTTGACTAGAAACATTTCCAACACCATGACCAAATTACGATGATAAGGTTCTGCATTTTTTTGGCCTCTCTTGGATTTCCCCATATGCGGGAGTCTTACCCTTATTCTTGTTTGACATCTTGATTCTTCAATGAAATAAAGGCTACCAATGTAAAAAAAGGCTTACTTGTTGAAGAAGTGACAATAGAGCTATAATATATATAAATATAATTTATTGGCCCTAAAATCATCTTCGAGGTCTCCCTCATCACCAATGTTCACTAGTGTTGGAAATATAGATGGAGTAACTGAGAGGGGGGGTGAATCAGTTAACCACAAAACTATTATCACAGATCCCTTAGATGTCTTATTAATTCATTTACTACTGTCACTCGGTAAACATATAGAGAAATGCTGAAACTCAGTTATTGCAGTGAGTATTAATTATAACTATTCTTAAGCATTCATTAGTGATTAACATGCATGCATAAAGAAAATAACATGAACACAAGAGACACCAGATTTAACATGGAAACCCAATATGGGAAAAACCACCAATGTAACTAGTTACTATTTTTCACTCTTCTGAAGTGATGCCCTGTCAGGAGCCAACTCGGTAAAAGGTTACAAAACACACTGTTAGGTGTGACCTTGTTAGAGGATTTAATCACCCTGTTAGGAGTGGCCTTGTAAGAGGTCTTGAAACAATTCAATAGAACTGTCACCTTGTTAGAGGATTTACAAAATGGCTGTTAAACCAACTCGGTTAAGAGATTTTGAAATCACTGCTACAATGGTAAGAAAGTAACAATGAAATGACCTAAATAATGATGCAACTGAATTGCTGATTACAGATCTCTGTTCTGCTTCACTAGATCCTTCTTGATCAAATAAATCTTCGCTACTTCTCAAGGATATCTAACCATCCTTTAAAATTCGCACATACCTTCCTTCAAAATGATTTGCATGTTCGCTCACAAACTTCCACACTTGCACATTATTCTTCCCACACTGAATTCACCACTTGACCTTCTATATATACCATTCAGATTATCAAGTCGGCACTAATAATCATTACAAACATTAACACTCATTACAACAGTCGGCTGGAATAAACAAACTTTATTTCTCAAATTAACAAAATCCTTTATTGGGCCAACCTTGCTCGGTAAACACTAATCCTGAAAAGATTTCCTTTGGTGACCGAGTGAACTCGGTAAACACTAACTTTCTTTCAATAACCATGGAAGCTCGGTTAACACTGTTTTCTGCCATACTTTCCTTTGACGCTCGAGAGATCTCGGTAGACACTAAAAACTGCCTTGCTGGCCGACTGAGCTTGGTAGACACACAGAACTGCTTATTGATATGACATTTGTGTGACAACAAAGACAACACACAATTAGACAATTGTATCCAACAATCTCCCTCAGACAATTGTATCCAACAATCTCCCTCTTTGGCATTGATGGCAACACAACATGTCATAGCAAAATGAAATTTCATAGAAAACATAGAATAAGGAACATATCCTTAGCTTCATTCTGATTCTCATCTTAGTCAGCAAACTTCTCTCTCTGACTGAAAACTCTCCCTCTTAACTTCTCAAATTCTCCTTCTTAGAAATTTCTTGAAATGACAACAAACTCTCCCTCTTTGACAACACATGCCAAAGACAACTCACACACTACTGGTGAATACCAATGTACCTTAAGTACTGATTCATATGCAATGATTCTTTGACTATGCTGCATCAACTGACTAATCTTCAACATGCTCTGGTTGATGCATCACTAAAACTTTATTTAGTGAACTTCGGATAGGGGAATGACCCCTAACTTACCTCTTAGATACAAAAATTCATCCTTAGGTAGTGGCTTGGTGAATATATCTGCAATCTGTTCTTTTGTATGAACATATTTCAATCTGATTTCCTTGTCCTGCACCAATTCTCTGACAAAGTGATATTTTATAGCAATGTGCTTGGTTTTGGAATGCATTACTGGATTCTTTGAAATATTTATTGCGCTTGTATTATCACAAAACATAACAACTGGTTCTTTGATCTCAACCTTCATGCCTTCCAATAACTGTTTAAACCAAACAATATTAGAGCAGTTTACTACTGCAGCAACATATTCTACTTCTGCTGTGGATTGGGATGTGCAATTTTGCTTTTTACTGGTCCAAGATACCAACCTCTTGCCAAGAAAGAATGCTCCACCACTTGTACTCTTTCTATCATCAATGTTTCCTGCCCAATCAACATCAGTAAACACTTTTAAGTCTAGATTGCCTCCAAATTTATACCACAAGCCATAATCTTCAGTTCCTTTCAAGTATCTCAAGATTCTTTTGATTGCCATCATATGATTTTCTCTGGGTTTTGCTGAGAATCTTGCTACTATACAAACTGCTAAGGCAATATCAGGCCTTGTATGAACTACATACTGTAATCTTCCAATCATTGATCTGTATAAGGTCTGATCTACTTCTTTTGAATCATCATCTTTGGTAAGCTTCAGTCTAGTACACATGGGGGTACCAACTGGTTTTGAATCTTCCATACCAAACTTCTTAAGTATTTCCTTGATGTATTTAGACTGAGTAATGTAGATACCATTCTTGCTCTACTGAATTTGAAGACCAACAAAGAACTTTATTTCACCAAACATAGACATTTCAAATTCTTTGTTCATTTGCTTTGAAAATTCTTTGCACTGATCATCATTACCTGTAAACACAGTATCATCCACAAATATTTCTGCCGAAACAATTTTGTTATTTGGTCCTTCCTTGATGTACAAACTACTGTTATCATTAGCTCTTTTGAAACCAATCTGAATAAGATAGTTATGTAATCTTTCATACCATGCTCTAGGGGCTTGTTTCAGACCATACAAAGCTTTGTGTAACTTGCAAACCATATTCCTTTTGTCTGGATCAATAAAACCTTCAGGTTGCTCAATGTAGACTTCTTCATCAAGAATACCATTGAGAAATGCAGATTTTACATCCATCTGATATACCTTAAATCCTTTATGTGCTGCATATGCAAGTAGAGTCCTTACACCTTCTAATCTTGCAACAAGGGAAAAAGTCTCACCATAATCTATGCCTTCTTCTTGAGAATATCCTTTACACACCAATCTAGCTTTTTTTCTTGATACTTGACCATCTTCATTCAACTTATTTCTGAATACCCATTTTGTTCCAATTACATTTTTATCTTTAGGCCTAGGTACAAGAGTCCATGTTTTTTTCTTCTCTATTTTTTCTATTTCTTCATTCATAGCCTCAATCCAACTTTCATTTTCCAATGCATCTTTGACATTTCTAGGTTCAAAATCAGCAAGTAAACATGTACCTTTTAGTTTACTTCTTGTCATAGTACCTTCTGATTTGTTTCCAATAATCTGATCTGGTGTATGATGCCTCTTGACATACTTGGCCAATATAGGTTCCTTGCCTCTTGAATGAGTTACATTGTCATCTTCTGGAATTTCATCTTCAGGTTCTGGTTGCTTGGGCTCGGTAGATATTTTCTTGGTAGCTTCAGACTGAGACTCGGTTCCTTGTGACTCGGTTTGAACTTCTTCTTGTGACTCGGTTATTGTACTGGGCTCGGTAGATGCAATCTCCTTATTGACAGATGTGTCTGGTAATGTATCAGGTTCAATGTAAACAAATCTCCTGTAATCCTCTAGTTCCTTTTTGCTTTCTTCTTCAGTCTTTTTTGCAAACTCATCAACTTTCACATGTGCACTTTCTATGATTTTGTGAATAGACAAATTCAAACATCTATATGCCTTACTCTTGCAAGAATATCCCAAAAATATTCCTTCATCACTTTTCACATCAAATTTTCCTTTTCTAGATTCTTTTAAGATGTAACATTTACTACCAAATACTTTCAGGTAACTTACATTGGGTTTATAGCCATACCATAACTCATAAGGAGTTTTGAATATATCTTTCTTCAACTGTACTTGGTTTAAGGTATGAACTGCAGTGCTGATAGATTCCTTCCAGTATTTCATAGCAATGTTCTTTTCAATCATTAGATTCCTTGCACAATCCATGATAGATCTGTTCCTCCTTTCAGCTATTCTATTATGCTCAGGAGTTCCTAGGGCTGATACCTATCTTTTGATTCCTCTTTCAATGCAAAAATTATTGAATTCATGGGAGATGAATTCACCACCTCTGTCTGATCTCAAGCACTTCATTCTTTTTCCTGTTTCCTTTTCTACTCTTTCCAAATACCATTTGAATTTCTCAAATGCTTCTAACTTTTCTCTTAAATACATAATAGTCATCATTCTAGAGTAATCATCAACAAAGAGAATAAAGAATTTTGAATTTTTCTCCAGTATAGCTCTCATTTCCAATAGGTCCACACAAATCAGTATGTACAATTTCCAAAATATCTTTAGACTGATAGTTTTTACTTTTAAAGCTAGTCTTTCCCATTTTACCAATCTAACAATTCTTGCATAGACCAACATCAGGTTTCTTCAAAGTAGGAATACCTCTTACTTTCTTGAATTTTCTTATTTTCACCATATTATCAAAATTTACATGACATAACCTTTTGTGCCATAACCAACTTTCTTCAATTTGAGAAAAAAACATGAGCATTCACCAAGATCAAGATAAAACAAGTTACCTTTGGTTTGTATGCCTGATCCAATCAGTTTTCCCTTGTCATCCAGTAGTCTTGCTTTGCCATGCATGAATTCAACCTTGAATCCAATGTTGATTAGCTGTGCTACACTTAGAAGATTATGCTTTAGTCCTTCAACCCAATATGCATTATCACATATAAGTTCTTTGGTTAATGAGATTCATCCTCTTCCTTTTATGCAACAAGGTTCATTGTTTCCAAACCTTACATTACCACCATCATAGTCTTCAATGTGTTCAAACTTTGTTTTGTCACCAGTCATATGATGTGAACATCCACTGTCTATGATCCATGTATCATTTTTTGCTTACATGAGAGATAAGTGCCATCTTATCTTCATCATCTTTAGATTCATCTTTTACAGCAATGTAGACAATTTCATCTTCACTATTATCAAAATCCTTAGCCATAAAACATGTTTTCTTACCTTTATCCTTGAATGATTTGAAATTCTTCTTGCCATTGTACTTGTAACCTTTCTTCTCATCCTTGCTTTGCTTGTTTGGGCACCTAGCTGCAATATGACCAATTTCTTCACATGAAAAATAGATTAAGGGAGTTTTACCTTTGTATTTACCTCTGCCTCTAGAATATTTCTTTGCAAGTAATGCTTCAATAACTTCAAGATCACTATCAGAACTTTCCTCTGATTCTTCTTCACTCTCTGACTAGATGTCCTTTATTTTCTTGCCCTTCTTAAGTGAAAGTTTGGCCTCAAATGTTGATTCAATATTTTTGGAAGTTGGAACATAGTTGTCATAGTTATCCAACTCAAAGGCTGTCAATCTTCCCACTAAGGCATCCAAAGTTATATTGTGATTTTCTTCACATCTTCTTTCTTGAATAGCAAATACTCTTATTGCATAGATAGGGAGTAATGTTCTAAGAACCTTACTTATAAAAGTTTCATCATCAATTGTTCCTCTAGAAGCTCTGATTGCACTAACACTTGCCTTGATCCTTTTAACATATTTTGCAATGTTTTCATCTTCTCTCATTTTCATCTGATCAAACTGTCCTCTTAGGCTTTTTGCTTTGGCTCTCTTCACATTGTCATCACCACCATAAATTTTCTTCAGCTTGTTCCACATTACATAAGCAGTTGTGTGGTCTTTGATCTCATCAAATTCTTCATAGCTGATAGCTAATGCAATGTCTATCATCATGGTGTTATGGTTCTTTTTCTCTGCAATGTCTTCAATAGATAATGTGCCAGTAGGAGTTGTATATTCTTCATCAAGATATTTGCATCCTGAATCACCAATGGAAGCCAGATGAAGTCTCATGAGACCTTTCCATGCTGAAAAGTTATCTCTGTTAAGCCTTGGAATTTCTCTCTTGTAAGACATCCTAATCTTTAGCTTAGGTCCTTAAAACCCTTCCTACAAGCATCAAATGCTCTAATACCAATTGTTGAAAATATAGATAGAGTAACTGAGAGGGTGGGGTGAATCAGTTAACCACAAAACTATTATCACAGATCCCTTAGATGTCTTATTAATTCATTTACTACTGTCACTCGGTAAACATACAGAGAAATGCTAAAACTTGGTTATTGCAGTGAGTATTAATTATAACTGTTCTTTAGCATTCATCAGTGATTAACATGCATGCATAAAGAAAATAACATGAACACAAGAGACACCAAATTTAACGTGGAAACCCAATATGGGAAAAACCACCAATGTAACTAGTTACTATTTTTCACTCTTCTGAAGTGATGCCCTATTAGGAGCCAATCCGGTAAAAGGTTACAAACCACACTGTTAGGTGTGACCTTGTTAGAGGATTTAATCACCCTGTTAGTAGTGGCCTTGTAAGAGGTCTTGAAACAATTCAATAGAACTGTCACCTTGTTAGAGGATTTACAAAATGGCTGTTAAACCAACTCGGTTAAGAGGTTTTGAAACCACTACTACAATGGTAAGAAAGTAACAATGAAATGAACTGAATAATGATGCAACTGAATTGTTGATTACAGATCTCTGTTCGGCTTCACTAGATCCTTCTTGATCAAATAAATCTTCGCTACTCCTCAAGGATATCTAACCATCCTTCAAAATTTGCACATACCTTCCTTCAAAATGATTTGCATGTTTGCTCACAAACTTCCACACTTGCACATTATTCTTCCCACACTGAATTCACCACTTGACCTTCTATATATACCATTGAAATTGTCAAGTCGGCACTAATAATCATTACAAACATTAAAACTCATTACAATAGTCAGCTGGAATAAACAAACTTTATTTCTCAAATTAGCAAAATCCTTTATTGGGCCAACCTTTCTCGGTAAACACTAATCCTGAAAATATTTCCTTTGGTGACCGAGTGAACTCGGTAAACACTAACTTTCCTTCGATAACCATGGAAGCTCGGTTAACACTATTTTTTGCCATACTTTCCTTTGACGCTCGAGAGATCTCGGTAGACATTGAAAACTACCTTGCTAACCGACTGAGCTTGGTAGACACACAGAACTACTTATTGATATGACATTTGTGTGACATCAAAGACAACACACAATTAGACAATTGTATCCAACAATCTCCCTCAGACAATTGTATCCAACACACTAGATGGTCCCCACTAGATAAGAATGAACTCAAAATTACATAGTCATAGAATAATAATCACTTACCTTTGCCTTAAATTCAATTGTAGTCATGACTCGCCAATGCACTCAACAGTCTAAAAATTTTCTATCGATCAAATTGAGATATCAAAACCAACCAACCAACCTTGAACTAAACTAGATTGTGTACAATAATACTGATCTATGAATGTATTTATACTAATCCTTTTTTGGCAAATTCGACGAGAGATATTAGGTATACAAATATTTGGTGATGCCCACGTAATTATAACATGTATTGCATTATTTCTGAGGTGATTATGGGTCATCCAATACCTTGGTATGATTAATAAAGTTGGTGAAAATGCATCAATTTGAGACACGCATCTACAAAATGCCAGGAGAATTTGGGGCCACCTAGAAATATATATGTATAAAACTATTGGAAAATATAGACCGTCGATTTGGGGCCACTTTGAAATTATAGGCAAATGTTTAAAATTTGATGTGTCTAAAAATTATATTCCATTGTGATAATGTGAAAGAAATAGAGAAAATTAAATAAGCTGATGGGCGATGGGCCTGGGCATTGGACCCCAATATTGATAAATTTTGGGCAATAGGGTCAATCCAATATAAGCATTATATTCACCAAATCTTGAGTTGCTGACATGCGACATTCACCAAATGGAGAATAATCACCACTAAATTTTTTGCTGAAGAGGAGCATCTAGATCAAAGACCTCATCTATACAAACTTTTTCACATCCTAGTGGGATTTGGCAGCTGTGGCACATAAAACCCCTTCCCACCCCATGCAAAATGCCTTTTTTTCCTCCTTTCCATCTACCAGTAGGTCCATGTTATTGCCATCCACAAAAGCATGGGCATCCCCATCTATGTGGTCCTTCTCAGTGACAATTACCTACAATGGAAAAGGTGTGGGTGCATGTAAGCCCATCAACTCATAATGTTAAACCGAGAATCTAACTAGATAAATTGACAATCAGATATAGCTCACAAAATAGTGTAAAAAGACAACTACCATACCTTATTTTCCTGACCTTTTGATTCATTAGAAAATTTTAAAATACAATTCACCTTGTCCAAGGCAAGAGGCTCCCCATTAAATTCTACACCTTTTTTATTTTCCCCCCCAAGACTTCCTTTTATGTCATCATGATGCAAAATATCAAAGAAAGATGACACGTATGAAAATCAAATTGATAATTAAATGATAAAATATAATTGTATATTTTATTTTGTAATGCCAGTCATATAAATGCATCATACATGACATAATCAACATAGTGGATTCCTAGAAAAAATATCACCATCACCTTTTTTCCTCCCCACAACCCCTTATTTTTTTGATAAAGATGATTGCGAGGAAATTCAATATCCCAAAAGAGATATATGAAATATGTCCTCATTCCAAAATAACACTATTTCCCCAAGACAAGAACCATAAAGAGAGAATAGTAAAACATACCACTTCATCTGTCTCTTCCATGTTCGAATTGCACTTAACAGTATCATAGGGAATGTCACCCTGACATGGCCCATAAGATAATTTTATAAATTGGAACTGATATGGATGGATTATTGGACAAATTCAAAATGAATATAACACAAACAATATGTCTAGGGAGTTGTAACTATATGGACTTAGAAGATACATACTACATCATCTCCTGAAATGGCACTACCATGCTTGACCACACTGCATGGTAGAGGAGGTCCACTATCATGAGAAATCACAACTCCCTTCCCTTTCCCACCATGAACAAGATGTCAACCACCCTATCAGACTAGCAGGGCACAAGAATTATCAAACAAAAATGCATGCTAACTCTGAGTTAAAAATACATGGAAAAATATATTTAGTTTATGGACACAAAACCTCTATAGTAGAATGCCAACATAACTCATTTGTTGATTCCCTCCCCTCCTCAAGATAAAAATATTATTTCTTCATATCCTCCCTTATGTATAGCTTATGAGAAGATTGATGTGAACACTTTTTCCCTCCAGCAAATGGTACAAGAGGGATTGTCACTAACAATTCCATTGTGGCCTATAGAGGCTTGCTATGAAATTCTAGGGGGTGCCCTACGAAAAATGTATTAAAAATTAAACATCACATACACATGCATTCAATGATTAAATTAAACTTAACAAACTTTACAAAAACAAAATTCCTATGTAAGAATGTTGGGATAATGTGGTACTATAATGTAGTCAACCACAATGCCACATCCATGTTTTGTAGTGTGATTGCAATGTACCTGGTATTCCTCTATTCTTGCCTCTTTCAAATTGATTTTTTTCTCCTCCTTTCCAAAAACCTCTTTGTTTTGTCAAAGGATTACACTAGAGATTTCTCATGTGGACTTTCACTCAAATGAGGACCCTTGTCTACCAACTCAACCAAACCCTCCAAACTCCCACCAAAAACCACATCAAAATCACCCTACCAAAATAGAATTGTACAATCCCATCATTATAAAAATAACCCCAAAAAGTGACCTGAATTACCTCTACAAGTACACACATTATTGTTCACTAAAAAATAAAACATGTGCAATGCATTGAAAAATTACCTTTACTATTGATGGACCTCCATCATGCATGCTGACTTTTTTCCTCCTTGCAACATTTCTCCTCCAATCACTTTTCAAAGACTATGGACTACCTCTATGATCTACCCTAGCAACAACCTATCATAACACCATTGGTCACTTCACAACACATTATCATGCATAAAAATATCACATTGCACTTGCAAATACATAAAAGAACACAATACATGTAATGATTTATGACTACCGTTATGATCACTTTCTTGTGTTCAAACAAATGCAAAAGCCTCTTCCTTCTCTCCTCCTTCACTAGAGAATTGTTGTAAACAATAATTTCATCAGTGACCTCTTTCTTTCCTTCTTCGGGAAGATTGTCGTAACATTTTACACCATATTCTATGCATACTCATTTGCTCACACATTTTTTTTCATACTATGCCTCACTCTCAACTAGTAGTCAATTTCCATCTCCCTCTTCTTACAGTATTTCTTTAATATCTCAAGGACACCTCTGCTTTGCAAGTGTTGTTTTCCCCTAGAAGGCCCACTCATTCATGTTGGAATGAATGTGAGGTTTTTCTTTACCAACATGTGTATGTTTAGCCTGTAAATATCCCAAAACCTATGACATCCCCCATTTGTACATGTTTCGTACATACATAAATAAAACATTCTACCTCCCATATGTTTTTATTTATGATAAATGCATTTGTGCACACACAATTTTGGTTCCAATATTCAAGCACCATACCAACCTAAAGAAACTTGAAACACACTTATCTACGTAGTTACAAAGAACTAATGTCAACACAAAGTCTAGGGATGAGAAAGAAAAATGAGAAAGAAGAATAATAACTAGACCTCACCTTTGGTCGGGGGACGTTCTCCCTTTTTATGAGTAGTGGAAGAAACATTGTGCCCTTCACTCTAATCATCATCCATTCACTCTTCATTTTCCTCATTAGATGAATCTTACATTGAAAACTCAAACTTTCCCTTAGAATTGTTTTGATTTCTATCAACATCAACCACAAAATCTTCCACCCCAAGCACCATCTATTTTCCATTCTAACATAAATCAACAACACTTTGTTTGCAATATTGTTGAAAACACACGTTTGACAACTTTTGTACTTTTAGAGTAGGTGAGAAGAGAAATACAAGTTAATATTTACCACTTTCATTGTTGCGCATGCAATATAATCCCTCCTATGTTTAGGAAACAATGTATTCAAATCCTCCACTCCCTTCTATGTATAAAAGTTGCACATCCTATTAACCATTGTTTTTGGGTTGGGAATCCAATGAAAGTAAATATACATTTTCATCCTCCAATCCTACATTACTAGAATGCATTTTACACACCCCAATATTGGTTGATTGAGCCCAATCCAGTCCATCACAGTGGGTTGGGAGCCCTCTAAACTAAATGTCAAGGGTTCTACAAACTTCTTTTTCAACTGATCAATCATATATGTCCACATATAAATAAGGAATTGATTACCTAGATTGGTGTTGCAACCTATTGGAGTTTGTGAAAACATCACCCACTACTAAATGTGTATTATCAAACACGGAGAGGGAGAAATAATATTAAACACAAGGGTGCATAATATTCTTGTTATAGAGTGAGCACAAAAATCATGTCAATTAAATAAATTGATGGATAAAAAGTGTGTAGGAAATAGTGGACATAGGAATATTTCAATTACACAAATGGGTGCATAACGTGTGTGTTAGAAAGAGTGGGCACATAAAACATGTCATCTTTCCATTCTTACCTTAGGGACCATATGAAACTCATCTTGGCATAGATACAATTTCAACAACATCAATAACTATATTGATCACATATATGATATTTTTATAATGTACTAGTGTGTATTCCAATACAAATTGTCAAGTGGGAATACTTTGGTCACATAGGAAGATTCTAAGGCACATGGTTGTTCTACTAGATAAAATCAAGGCCTGCACATAATAGAGCTTGAGTATAACCTCCATTCTAGTCAATAAAATGTATGATTCTATCTTATTAATAGCTAACGAGGTCAATCAAATGATGATAACATATATAATCATGTCCATAAACATGAAATGTGTCATGAAAGTAATTAAAGAGAGACAATAGATAAGAACGTGCAGGGCATTATACATAATTAATAGACAATCAAAATTGTTAATGAATCAAGGATAAGAATGATGACCTTTAATTTATTGATGTTCCTGATGACTGCCAAAGAGTCCCTACAATTGAACAGCCTAAATGTACAACTAATATTCCACATGAGATTACACATAAAATTCCTATGTTCTCCAAATCACAAAAAAATTATGTACACTACTAGCCCATGAAGGGAAAATAGTCACATAAAACATAGGGAACATGTGTCAATTATCTTATTTCCTAAGTAGAAGAAATGAAGTATATTTTATAACTACAAAAGTAACAATGTTTCAATATGTCTACTCACTAGATGTTTTGATGCCCAAAAATTGACAGCTTGTATGTAGTTTGGATACAAAGGCCTACGTGGTAAAAAATAGAGTTAGTGCTAGTCATACTTTGAATTGGCAAGTTAAAAAGGTACCAAACCATTTTTTTTCAAGGTTCAGTATAATTGGACACAATGTTATGTTGTAACATGTGTGGAATTGTACTCTACTATCAATTGACATGTACACAATCTATTGTTCAATACCACTTTAACCAACAATTCAAAATATTTCTAACACTAGTAATATTTTGAATTGTTGGTTAAAGTAATATTTTTAACACTAGTAATATATATTTTTTATTTCCTTTGTAGAAGGGTAACATAAAATAATAAAGAACCTATTGAGAGTGCAAGAAAATGGCTTATATGGGTGGGTCTCTTCCAGAGATAACTTTTCCTTCTATACGTGTTTCTAGCCCTTGATTTCTCACATGGGATCCTTCCTGTCTAGGTGAGGTGGGTTATCCATATCCCGTTCTCAGTGAACGCATGTGTGTAGGCCTTGGCTTGAGGGTTTTTACTAATGGTGGTGGCCTTTTTGTCTCTTCCCTATTGTCTTCTACACATCCCTCCTCTTCCCTACCTTTTTTTGTGGATGTTATCAGGACTTCTAGTCTGTAACACTCTCTTGTGTTAGGGTCTTTTTCCAAGGTTGTTTCCTAGATGAACTATGGCGGGAAAGTGTAGAAGTTGAGAAATTCAACTTCACAGTTCACCAAGAACACCTGCATGCAAATGACCTGCTGCTAGAAGGAAGCATAAGACACAAAAAGAAAAGCTTGGAAAATCTCAGCGGTGTGAGAGAAATTGTATTCCAATCTAATGAAAAAAAAACTACAAGGTTCAACCTATAAAGGTGAACAAAACCCTAAAACTAGAAAAGCTAGGTTGCACATTATAATTAATAAAGATATTAATTATAATGTACCTAAGAGATAGCTTAAGTAAAAAAGAGTAATAAAACTAACTAATTACTCTAACACCCCCCCTTAAGCAAAGCTCAAGAGGTAAGCTAACCTAGCATAGCTATGAAAGTAGGAAATGGGTCTTGGCAACAAGGCTTGATTAGGTACCCAATATAAGGAAATCTCTGTAAACCAGAGACAAAGGAGAAAACCCAGTGGGAAAAACTCTCCAAAAAGAGATATAAAAGAAAGAAAAAGACAAAAAATGACTTCAAGAGACTCTCTCAAAGCCATAAGTATAATGCGTGCTACCAACCCCCCCATGAGAGAGGGTCAAGGCTCCAAAGCCACCCAAAAATGAAAGAACCCCTGGATCAATGAACAAACCACCATGACACCAATACAAAGGAGTGAAAGGTAGTGAGCACTAAAGAGGTAACCTCAAAAGATGAGGTGTCACTGGAAGGCCAAGTTGATGCTCAAAGGATTAGACATGAGGATCCTGAAAGGGAACCCCCAATGTAGGTGGTATGACAGGTGTGCTGACACTGTCAGGAGAGAGGAGATGAGTGTCCTTTGTAGAATCCTCAACAACTACACCTGGTGGCCTGATGAATGGAGCTGGAGGGTCTAGTAGTGCTTAGGAAGAGTCCTGCTAAAGAGAAGAAACCCCAACAAGATGAGGTGAGGTAGTCACATAAGTGGTCTTAGGAACAACACAGAGGTTCAAGTGACCTAACTTTCCCACATGATGCTCTCGCATAAGCGGAGAGCTATGCTCTGATAATGGAGATGGTGGACCAAAGTGTGAGAAGGTGTAGAGATAAGTGGAATGATCAATTGTCCCTGTAGAAACAATGCCACCCATTACACTATCCTTGGTGAAGACTAAATCTGGCATGAACTCAACTGTCTTCCCTGACCCACTGAGTGTAATCTAATAAATTGAGAGGAGGTTTGCAAACAGAGATGGAATATACAATACATCATTGAATGTACCATCCTAAATGCCTACAAAACCTTTCCCATAGACTGGCATAACAGTGTTATTTCCCATGAGAAATTGAGGAACAAGAGAAGCCTCAATAGAAGAGAAGATCTCTAGAGAAGATGCCATATGGTGAGAAGCACCTGAATCCAGTATCGAAGGGACCTGTGAAGGGGATGCAATGGAAGTGCATAATGCATAACCCTATCCAAAATCCTATCTAGATGTTGAAGATGAGGTAGAAGACTAAAAAGAAGACCCCTATGAGGTGGAAGAGGATGGAGAGGAAATAGTGCTCTTCTGAAGGAGAGCTTGCAAATCTGCAATCTGTTTCTCATAGCCATCAAATCTCTTCTGAAAAAAATGTGACTCATCATGAGGTCCCTTCTGTTAATAGGAACATGTATGGCTCTTAGTCTTCTATTTCTCCTTCTTAGAAGAAGATGGTGGGCTAGTAGAGTGCTGAGAAGAGGAATCAGATATCTACTTTGGCTTCTACTTCTATGTATCCTGAGGTGTCTTGGCAAGAAATGCTTGTGACTGTGAACCTGTAAGTGAATCTATCTAATTGAGCTTGGACTACTCACGAGTCAACCTATCATAAAAGGTCTCAAAAGAGGGTATAACATGTCATGCACCCAGTGCATCCATAGTGGAGTAGAAGGTATAAGTGAAAATTTGATAAGGGTCACGAAGCTTTGAGAGTATCAGAAAGATACACTCATCATCTAACTTCATCTTTCCAGCAACTTGTAAAATAGATCGAAGAGACTTGAACTTCATCAAGAAGTCCTCAATGATGGTGAAGGATTTAGGTACCAAGGAGGTGAACTCTGTATCTATCTGGAGAACCCTGAACTGATTCATTGTGCCAAACAAGGTGGAAAACTTGTTCCACATATCCCTGGGTGTGGTCAAAACATCTAGGTGGAACAACAACCCATCAAAAATATTCATTGTGATGAGGCCCATTACCTCATCCATCCTATTTATGTGCATAAGAGCCTCATAAGACCTTTGTAGAACTGGCTAAGCTACATCAAGGCATGACCATAGCCCTTTTTCCATAAGCAATCTAGTCATTTGTCCTTTCCAAGTGTGATGGTTGTGGTGTAAGGTGAGTGATAAAAGAGTCTGCCATTCAGAGAAAGAAGATAGAAGTAGAAGGGTCTTTCTGAAGTAAATTACAGAAAGTAAAGAGCACCCCCCCACAAAGTATAATACTATCCCCGTACACAACAAAGTACTATGAAAGCACAAGAAATAAGAAAAAAACTTGATTTTCAGAAGCAGAATAGGAGCATAGAAGAAGGGGTGTCTTTGACTAAAAAAAATAGAAATCAAATGGAAAATCTAGGAAGTGAAACTTACACAAGAGTGACAGGCTCGAAAAGACTTTTCCGACGATATATAATATGTCAAATTTTGAGTCCCTATGAGCCCTGTAGGACCAAAAAAGCCCAGATACCCCCAAAATGCAAGCTCCTTGGAAAAAACCAGGCATGGGAAAAAAATTTGATGGCCATCTGCACATCACAGGCATGTCTCGCCGATAAAAAATACCAGTCGTCGAAAAAAATTCCGGTCATCGGAAAGTTTTAAAAAATGGTCGAAAATGATTTTTTGGCAGGTGACGTCACTTGTGCACAGGTTGGCGGTGAGCAGCGTGGGGGCGGTGCATTGGTCGATGGGTGGCATGCTTGGAAAAGAGCCCTGCGGGGTATTTTTAAGATTTTTAAATTTTTTTTCTCAATTTACATGTCGTACAACCTAGGAGGGAGAAATTTGTTCCCAGAGGTCACAATGGCCAAAAAACACAAATTTTATATGATTTTTGAGTCTCCTGGGCCTTCTGAGTGCAATGGTGGCATCTATTTTTGCTCAAAAATTGCTTAAGAGAATACTAGATCTTAAAAAACTTGAAACCCTTAACCTCAAAAATTGCTTCAAAAACACCAGAACAGGCAGCAGCAGGGAAGCTCTGATACTATGTAGAAGTTGAGAAATTCAACTTCACAGTTCACCAAGAACACCTACATGCAAATGACCTATTACTGGAAGGAAGCATAAGACACAAAAAGAAAAGCTTGGAAAATCTCAGCGGTGTGAGAGAAATTGTATTCCAATCTAATGAAAAAAGAATTGCAAGGTTCAACCTATAAAGGTGAACAAAACCCTAAAACTAGAAAAGCTAGGTTGCACATTATAATTAATAAAGATATTAATTATAATGTACCTAAGAGATAGCTTAAGTAAAAAAGAGTAATAAAACTAACTAATTACTCTAACAGAAAGGACCTAGGGTTTCTACTAGCAATGTGTCTTCCATTGCTTCAGTTCTAGTGAGATATTCTCTCTCTGTCAATATTTCTTTAGAGGCTAAAGGGGACTTGTCAAATAGTAGTAATATTTTTAAGTCTCACGAGATGATTTTCCATTTTTAGGGATTCTATCCTAGCCTCCCCCAACTGCATGAATGGTTTTATCAAAGATGGTAACCAAAATTATTAGCTCATATCATTTCTATGGAAAAATGTTTTTCATAGAAAAGTTTGATAATGCTGAGGATAGATCTAAGATCCTGTGTGATTACTTCTTTTTCTTGGAGGATGACAAATTTGTGCTTATGGTAAATCCATGGCAGCTCAATTTCAATCCTTCCTCTAAAGTCTTCAACAAGATCCCTATATGGATTAGGCTCCCTAACCTCCCCCTTCATCTATGGCATGATTCCATCCTTGAGGAAGTGTGTGAGACTTTGGGCAATTTTTGTTGTTGGATCATGATTCTTTTAATATATATCATTCTACTTTTTCTTGCATTTTGGTAGAACTTGACACCTCGAAGGGTCTCCCAGCTGAAATCAAAATTGAATCATCCTTGGGATCTTGGATCCAACAACTTGACTAAAAAGTTATTCCTTTTAGGTGTCAAAAATGTTTTAAGAATGGTCACATTTCAGCCTAATGTGGCTTTGATACCAAGAAGAAGAAATCTTCTCCTTATTAGTTGAAGGGTACCTCCACCCAGTATTATATAGTCCTAAAAATCTCCTCTCAATCTGGGAAGGAGGTTGTTCCTGATTTAGGCACTTAGGCATCTATTATTGAGGTGGATGGCTTGTGTCTCGATTTGCCTCATTTTTTTCCTATTGTGGCTATTGATTCTTGTCATGTGTTCCCTCCTCCTAGCTCTGGTCCTGCTCTTGTGTAAGCTAAATATGGGCCTCTAATTCAGCCTCACACTTCAACATAGTCATTGTTCACTAGTTGTAGCCAAGAATGAATATGAGATTATTCATCTTGCCTGTCTAGATGATTCAACCTATTGCCTCCTTTATAGGTAAGGTTTGTAATTGCTTTCAGAATCGAGTCTTGCAACCATAGACTAACACTAGAATGGAGGAGTTAACTAAAAGTACAATGCAGATTATTCTAGAATGAGTATGCAAGATTAATATAGAAATGAAACATGAATATTGATCTAATAACAATGAAAGCAAACTAGATTAAGAAATGAAGTGCATATTTTATCTAACATGATATATTAATCTAGAAATGAATATTATGCTAAGAATGAAATCTTTGAATGCAAATGGATTCCAATGACAATGCGACAACACTTCGTTGCTCGAGAAATGTTGCTCGAGAAATTGGATCCTTTGAATGAGAAATGAGGGTTCTTTTATAGAATCCCAAGTTCAATCGACGGTCGAGATTGAATCAAATGAACGGTGAAGATTGAATGAGATTTTAGTTCATAATAGAAATTTTCTAGTAGAGAGACAGTCAACTTTTCATTTTTTTGCCTGTGTGGAGCTTTAACTATTTTATTGCATTTTTTATTCTTATTTAACTCAAAGTTTCCTTTTCTGAACTGTAGAGAAGATTTTGGAGAGAATATTTAATTTAAATAAATACAATATTGCCTCATAAGTGGATTTTTTCAATTATTTAAATAATTAAATTCATTTATTGAGATGAGGATATTTATTATTTAAAACCAAATATTTATTTAATTCCTTTTTATGTGTTTTAGCTAAAGAGGGCAGGTTTAATTTAATTAAAGTGCTAGGAATTTGTAATTAAATTAATTGATCATAGGGTTTATTTAGCCAATTATAGTTGATATTTAGGAATTAAATATAGCATGTGATTAATGCAGATTTAATGTTTTCTGCATTTGACACTAAGTCAAGTAAAGTCAATTAGAAGACATAATTGCCTAGTACGATAGGACTTTGATGATTTAGAAATTTGATAGAATGAGACTAAAATGAAACAAAATTGCTTAGGATTGCAAGATGCCAATTTTGGGGTATTACATTTTCCCCCTCTTTGAATTGATGTGCGAGTAGCACATTGATTCAAAGAATAGTCTGATATGATAGTTGATGAGGTTTTCAGGATTATCTCTAAAATGAAGCTTAATCCTCAGACGTCAAGGTTATATTGCCAAGACATCGATGAGATTGAGTTGTAGAACCATCTTCAGAATGAAGCTTGATTCTTTGAAGTCTAAGTTAGATTGTGAAGACATCAGTCAGATCACCATTTTTAGTAAGAATCTTCCCAGAGTGAGGCTCAATCTTTAGGAGTCAGGGTTAGATTTCCCCAATACCCATTGATTAAGTGATAACTGATATAGATTTTTAGGACTATCTACAAAATGAAGTTTATTCCTCCAAGACCTAGGTTACATTGCCCAGATATCGATAAAAGAATTTTCGAGAGTCATCTCTAGAAAGAAGCTTGACTTTTAGGAATTAGGGTTAGATTTCCCTAATGCCTAATAGATATTTTGAGAATCATCTCCAGAATGAAGCTTGATCCTCAGGGATCTAAGTTAGATGGCTCATACACCTAAAGATATTTTGAGAACCATCTCCAGAATGAAGCTTGATTCCTAGGGATCTAAGTTAGATTGCTTAGATACCTAACAATATGATGATAAGATGCAAGGCATAGAGATGCCCCTAGTGATTCAAGATAGTGGAATATCCAATTTTGACCATGAGATATGAAAAACTGAACATGCCCCAAGTGATGAGATGCTCCGAGCGATGAGGACTTTTGATTTAGATCAGATTGATTCAAGATTCAATGATGTAATCATCCTACCCCCTCGAGAGAGAAATGGAAAGATGATACATCACAAAAGTGATTGACAGTAATAGGTTGTAGATAGAGATAAAATTAGAGGTTTGGAATAACTCAGAACAGATTAGAAGCGATTGAGAGAGATGTGGAGGTCTGGTTGACCAAGTTTGACCAAGGTTGACCAGAATTGACTAGAGTTGACTTTTGAAAAAAAAGATGAAGAAGTCAAGAAAATGATGATGAGATGTGATTTTGGCAAGAATACGACATTAAAAGTTTGACTGCACAAGCGTCTAATCAGGTCGGTCCTAGAAATTTTAAAATGCAATTTTGAGCTATTTAGGAGTGTCAAATTTCAATTTTGATCCCAAAAATGGATTCAGAGCAGTTAATTTAGCCAAGGGTGAATTTTTCATGCAAAACAGAGCACTTTTGAAAATTAGGTCAAAACCTTTATAAGGCCCAAAAGGGTCATTTTCAATTCATTGGAACCATTGACTTTATGAGAAAATAGAGCTTTGAGGCAAGATGCAAAGTGTTCCAGTGAGATTGCACATATTCGAGTGCTCCCAACATCACAGCCGGTCAATGACGTATGACCCACCTGTGAGTAGTTGATAACTTAGCTTGCATTTCAAAGTTTTAACGCTTTTGAGTAGATTTAGATAGATTCTAGGGAAAATTTAGGACTCTTTTGCCAGAACTCATGCAAGGAAATGGTTTCCTCATGTGGGCCAGTGAGGAGGCTCGCATGAGAAAGGACCAAAAGAGGGCTTTCTCATGTGGGCCTCTCCATAGGCTTGCACAAAGGGGACCTAGAAGTCGCGCGAGAAACCCTCTGGGAGGATGATCTCTCATGTGATTTGGCACGCAGGCTCATGCAGTGGAGAAATCTCGCGTGAGATTTCTACTTCCTCACATGGGACTGTAGTGGAGAACTAAAATTAGTGAGTCCAAAGTTTGCATGAAATTTAGCCAAGTAGAGCATCTTGAGAGTCAGTCATAGGATAGGTGCACAATTTCAAATTATGTTTTGCTTTGAAGATCATCATGATTGAGGTATTGATTGCATGTTGTCACTTGCATTGTAGGCGGACTTTCTAGACATTATGTTTTGATCCCATCATCTGGTGATTGGTGAGGTCATGTGATAGTTAGATGATACAGAGTCTGCACATATTGATGCAGTAGGACTATTATTTCTGCATGATGTACTTGACATTTGAGTAAATCAAGGATTACTAGGTGCACTCATTGAGTGCTTCCATTTAGAAATGAACACATTTCACTTGCCACAGGGGGAGATGACAGTTATCCCAGAGGATATTTACAAGATCCTCAGAGTACCCTTCCACACCCCACACATGGAATATGATACACAACCAAGAGCAGGCACTATGGCGCTCAAAGAGATATTTCAAGATGATCTAGTAATGGGCTGTGTGATCCCTTGGGAGGATCTGATTAGAGACTATGACACTGGACATCAATTAGTAGTTGTATTAGTAGCATTCTTGGGTTGCTACTTGATGCTAGATAGAGGGAAACATGGACTGGAGTGTGGCTAGGGTTGGATGTTGCAGAGGATGCTAGAGTGGTCGGTTGTGCATTTCAGATGGGGCCAGTGTATACTGGCACAGATGTATCATGAGATGCACAAGATCATGTATCGTGATACACGAAGCATGGTAATAGGTGTATTCATTTTACATATATGGGCCTAGGAGCATCTTCCTGTGTGCAAGCTAGTTTTTCAGGATACCAGGCAACCTTTAGAGCCATACATCTATAGATATGGTGGACCGATTACTTAGCTAGCACTGGGTAAGACTGAGAAGTGGTGGGCTCAATTGGATGATATTGGTCATAATTGTATGGTGGCCATGGATAGGCATAGAGGTTTGGAATGATGCCAGGCATGAGTTATCACATATATTCTACTCATAGCCTTTGATTGGTCATACTTGTTTATAGATGAACATGGACCTCTAATCCAGCCATAGACACAACATAGTCATTGCTCACAAATCAAATTATGAAAATGAGTATAAATTACTCAATTTGCAAATTCATAGTGAATCGACCTGTTGCCTCCTAATTAGTTGGGGTGTTTAATTACTCTCAGATTGGAGAGCCAACAACCATTAGACCAAACTAAGACAGAGGATTTAAAATCATGAAAGATTGAACAAAATGACATTAAGCTAAGATGAATATGCAATTAAAGATAAGAATGAAAATGCAATTACACTAAGAACTTGAAAGAAATGTACAAATTGAACTAATAACAATAAGCAAATTATGCTAGTATGAGAATGCAATTAACACTAAAATGAGAATTAAACTAATTGCAATGAAAGCTTGAAAATATGAAAATGAGACTAAAATTGGCTATAGTTTAGTTACTCTCACAAGTACCTTCTTTTTCGAATGAGGAAGAAGGTTCATTATATAGACAAGCACGGGAAGAGAATGAAGAGGCTCTTGAAATGAAACGGTTGACTCTTCATTCCCAATTGAGACAAATATTAAGGAATTACTTAATTAAAGAATGAATTATTGCCACATATGGGTGACCCTTCGAGTAATTTGAATTATTAAATCCAAATAAGATAATCCATTCACATAACTAAGTAATATTAATTCCCTTATGTGTATTAGCTCAAGGGGGTGGATTTTTAATTTAATTTAAAGCACTTAGGACTTTAGAATTAAATCAATTTATCATAGGGATTATTTAGCTAATAAAGTTGAATACTTAGGAATTAATTATAGTGTGAGATTACTACAAATTAGGGTTTTTGCAATTGACATCAAGTCAAAATAAAGTTAGGTAGGAGAGAGAAAATTTCCTAGTAAAATAGGACTTTGGAGATGTGAAATTAAAGAAAATGCACCAAAATTGATTAAAATTATTAGGTGCCAATTTTGGGGTATTCCAGTACTATTACTGTTATTGAGAGTTTCCCATTGTCATGAGTCCTAAGGTAGTTTGGGACACCATAAGACATATCTGAGGAGTACTGTGGGTATGCTCACTTTGCTGATGAGGTGAAGAAGGGCTAGCTGGTGAGGCTAGACAAGGGTCAGTGTATGATAGAGGCACGGGTAGCACCAGCCTAATGGGATTACATGGTAGACATAGCTAATGGGGGGATGACACTAGCATACTGGGATTAGCTATTAGCGCATCCATTCCCTTGATTCACAAATACAGTGGGCATGCATCGGTAGGTGGCACAACTGCCACCTTAATAGCAGGTACCATTACCACCACCACAATAGTAGCAGGCTGAATAGTAGATACCCTGATAGAGGGTGACACAAGTGACCATCCCTGCACAGTGGATGAGGAAAGACCCATGTGCCAAAGGTAGTGGATTGCAGGATAGATCCTTATGGTAGAGGACAGATGAAACATCACAACAACCTCCTAAAAAGGAGGCACATGTTGAGGATGTGGTTATGTAGGATCATGCTGCACAAGGTCCCCCTCTAGGAGATGAGGCCACATAGGTGCAGGATTTTCTACAGAGGACTTGAGATAGGTTGTGACAAACACAATGAGAGTTGAGTGATCTTCATATATAGGTTTCCGTTCGGGATGCTCACCTAGCAGAGAGAGACCGGGAGAATAGGGAGCTACGGGATGAGATAGTGAGGTCTTAGATAGAGATGCAATATGAGGCTGCACAAGCCTCATACTACTATGCAGCTTATATTGGTGCGGTTCTAGAGCTAGCGGACCAGGTTCTACAATTTTCAGAGTATGCCGGAGCACCGACAGTTCTACAGGGACCTCCTCCATAGGCACCACCATAGTAGGACATGCCACCTCCTCCACCGCATCCAAATGGTGATGGCCGAGGCTAGATTAGGACATTAAGATGTCATGATGTATTGTAGCCCCATTTTTGAGATATAGAATGTGCTCGAGTAGCACCATTTTTGTACTGACACTCTTGATATATATATATATATATATATATATATATATATATATATATGAGCTCATCTTTTGGTATCATTGTACATGTCATTTATTGTGTTAGATGTTTTATGCTTTATGAGATGTATCCTAAATGAGTAGATGAGTAGATGTGAAATGTATGAATATGCAAATGGAGATGCACATGTTTTTATTATTGTATGTATATATGCAATGTGAAATGCAATGATAGATGGTAGATGAATAAATGCAATGTATAATTTGATTTATGTATGTAATGAATGCACATGTAGATGGATATGTAGATGTAAATGTATGCACATAAACTATGATGGATGTAATGTAATGCACTGTATGTAATGCAATGTATGCGGTACTAATCATCTCATACAGGATATCACAATACATGACAAGTACTAACCAAAAGAATATTTTGGAAGATCGAGAGAAAGGATTAGACACTTGCGCAGTCATGGTGAACCCAGGATGTGAAATGAGAACCCTCATACAAATCTAGGAGGATACAAAAAAGAGAGTGTCAAAGCACTATCACAATGCAAGTCTAGAATAAAAATGTAAGCCTGAGCTATATGCAATCCCTAGGACTTGGTTGCTGGACCCATTAGATAGTTGTCATCATAGAGCATTTGGTATTGGACAATCATGAGATGTCATACAACTCTCACTAATATGACAATCATGAGAATATGAATATGACATCAGTCTTTAGATTTGTCAGAATGAGGGGTAAACAATAAGGCATAATAAGCTAGAATGACCTGAACACCTATTCCTTTTGATTTAGCAAGTTAACATAAGCATCAAAGCATAGTTGCTAGGATGACCTAAATTTTACTTGCGTACAAGAATAAAAGACATGTGAGAGTGTCTTATTTTTTCCAAGTGATTGATAAGTATATGAAGAATGCTCATAGTGATCCTTATGTTCACTTCACAGGACAAGCATCTGAAATCTCACTTGTAGCAGAAAGAAGTCACTCAAATAGACAAGGAGAAGAATCAACCTCACCAAAGTTTCCATATAAAAGGAGTTGATGTACACATGGCCATCTAACACAAGATAGAGGTTCTCACAGTGGACACCCATTTTGTATGGATTCCTTAGATCATTGGAACTAAACCAGCAAATAGAAAGCAAAGAAAATATCCATCCCCCAGTCTTTGTAGCTCTCAGTTAGGATAGACATCCTAGAGTTGCTCGAGGAGGAATGATGAAGAAAAAAAAGACAAGAACACAAAAGAAAAGTTCAACATGCTTTAGAAAGTTTACACATCTAGTTTCAGTTTTAGTGGATTGATGTCAGATCAGAAGTATACAATGTTCATGAGGAATCTCATCAGGATGGAGACAGTAGACAAATGCAGTGGGAACCATTGGTGACTAATGCAAGAGAGAACCTAAAGTATCAAAAAGAAGACACAATGAGAACCACTGGTGACCGATGTGAGGAAGATCCTATAGCTAAGCATCAGTAGGCTGATGCAGTGAGAACTACTAGTGACTGATGTGAGGAAGATCCTATAGCTAAGCATCAGTAGGAAGACATAGTAAGAACCACTGGTGACTAATGTGAGGAAGATCCTATAGCTAAGCATTAGTAGGAAGATACAGTGAGAAACACTGGTGACTGATGCGAGGAAGATCCTTCGAAAGATAGGACAATGCCCTTGAGACCAAGAAGGTTTCCCCTAGAGTATGACCAGTTTCAATCCATGTAAAGTCAAGCATAATCTCAAAGATACTTGAGAGCTAGTGCATGAGCTAGCAAACTAAAGTAGGAAAATGGGAAAGAAACTGTACAGGGCCAAGTGGTGCTGCGATAGGTATAGCATTGCAGAATAAGAGGCACTTACAAGGTTTTCACTAGGATAATAGATTTTTTTAAGACATTTTGCAATTTTTAGGATTTTTTCATAATAGAGTATGTACATGGAGCATTCTGGTGATGTCTTAGCTATAGAATCACTTTAGATGTAGAGTATTTATTAGCTCTTTGAGCTATTCTCCTTCAATAGTAGAGAGTTGATAGGCACCAAAACCAAATGCTATAGTGACAATATATAGACTAAGCCAATTCGGTTCAAACTTTCCCTTCTGGATCCATTGTTGTTGATTCTTAGGGTTCTCTCTCAAAATGAGATCACCCACTTGGAAGTCCCTCAGTTTGACTTTCTTATTGTAGCTCTTGGACATCCATTTATGATATGCTCAAAGATGATTGAATGTTACTTGCCAACATTCATCCAGTAGTTCTAGCTCTTGTAGCCAGGATATTCTAATGTCTTCATCAGTGATGAGGCCTTTCAAAGAGACTCACAAAGTAGGAATCTTGACCTCAATAGGCAACACAACATCTACTCTATAAACTAAAGCAAAGGGTGTGGCCCCTGTTGGTAATTGGATACTTGTTCAATAAGCCCATAGGGTTGGATTAATCTGGAGGTGCCAGTCTCTACTAGATTTGTGAACTATGTGGTGCAGGATCTTAAGGATCACCTTGTTTGATGCTTCCACTTGTCCATTACCCTAGGGATAATAGATGGAAGACCAATGCTGAGTGATCTTGAAATTAGAGCATAGCTCTTTCAGATCCTTATTCTTGAATTGCTCCCCATTATTAGTGATTATTGAGGAGGGTACACCATACCTACATGTGATGTAATTTAGATTAAACATGGCTACAGATTTGCCATTTTCTATAGTCAGAGGTACTACCTCGACCCACTTAGTGAAGTAATCTATAGTGGTGATGATGAAATTATGTCTATTCAATGAAGAGGGGTGAATTTGACCCGCCAAATCAAAGGCCCATTGTTGAAATGACCAGAAAGTGATGAATGGAATTAAATCCTTGGCAGGAGCATGAATCGGATTCCCATGAAGTTGACACTATTTGCAAGCCTTAGAATATTGTATAGCTTCTTTTTCCATCTCAGGCCAATAGTAACCAGCTTTAATAAGTTTACGGGCCAGCATCAAGCCACTTGAATGAGACCCATAGATGCCTTCATGCACCTCAACTAACGTATGTTTAGACTTGTCAGGTTCTAAACACCTAAGGAGGGTACCATCTAGACCTCACCTATACAAGTCGTTAGCTATGATAACATACCATGAAGCACTACAGATTAAGTGACATTTCTCATTCTGGGTGTAAGTATCTGGAATAATCTAGTCATGGAGGTAGGAATAGATATGATGGTAGCGGGATGAATTGTGTCCAATGACTAAACAGATCATCCTAGATTCAAGGGTTTCATGGGAGGGGAAGTGTAACATCTCCACCAGGAATTCATGTTGGAAGTCATTTTCTAGCATTTGTAACATGGAGGCAAGAGTAGCCATGGAATCGACTGCTTTGTTGTCTACTCATGGAATCTATTGGAAAGTGACATGTGCAAAGTAATTTCTTAGGTCATCGACCATCCGTTTGTAAGGTACCAATTTATCATCTTTTTTTTGATAGATGTCATTAACTTGATTGATGACTAACTATGAATCTCCAAAGACTTTTAGTTCATCTACTCGCCATTCAATGGCTATCTTCATGATGTTGATTAGGGCTTCGTACTGAGCGATATTATTTGTACAAGGAAATAACATCTTGTATGCATTTGGTAAAGAGTACCTCTAAGGTGTAATGCTGACACCTGACCCCTGTTGGGTAAATGATCCATCAAAGAACATAGTCCATGTCTGATGTGTGAGAAGCATTATGGACTCATCTAGAAACTCAATACTCAATGGTTGATCATCTGTGATAGGTGCATCAGCTAGCTAGTTTGCGATCACTTGTCCTTTGCTGGCTCTTCTCTCTACATACTCAATGTCAAACTCACTGAGTATCATGACCCATTTCGCTAATCTACCTATAAGGGTAGCTTTGCTGAGAAAGTAATTTAATGGATCAATATTAGTAATAAGGCATGTAGTGTGAGCAAGCAAGTAGCATGTCACAATTTTTGTTAAGCAAATACCACTACTAGGAAAGCTTTCTCAATGACATAATAGTTCATTTCATAAGAGACCAGAGTTCTAATGATGTAATAAATAGCTCTTTCTTTGTTGTTCTGATCTTCTTGAGCCAGTAAGACACCTAGTGATGTGTTTGTAGTAGAGATATAGAGAATGAGTGACTTCTCATGAATAGGAGGCATTAATATTGGTGGATTTTCAAGATAATTTTTGATCTATTGGAGCCCTTTCTCACATTCTTTGTTCCACTCATAAGTCACACCTTTATGTAGGGTCTTGGTGAATGGTTGTGACTTGTCTGCTAGTTGTGCAATGAAGTTCCAGATAGACTATAACTAACCTTGGAGTCCTCTCATCTGACTGATGTTGTGTGGCAGAGGCATCTCCATAATAGCTTGAACCTTTTTTGGATCAAATTCTATGCCTTTTGCAGATATGATGTAACCTAATAATTTACCAGATGTGACTCCAAAGGCACACTTTTTTGGGTTGAGCCTTAAACTGAATTGTTCCATTCGATCTAATATAGGACCTAGATTTGCAAGATGTACTTTCCATTCCATGCTCTTAGCTAATGTATCATCCACATAATCTTCCATCATCTTATGAATCATGTCATGAAAGATAGTAGTGAGAGCTCTTTGATATGTGGCTTTGACATTTTTAAGTCCAAAGGGCATGACATTCCAATAGAAAGTTCCCCAAGCACATGTGAAGGTAGTCTTCTCTTGGTCTTCTAGCACAATTTTTATCTGGTTGTAGCCAAAGAAACCATCCATTAGTGAATACATTTCATAACCCATGGTCATGTCCACAATCATGTCAATGTTGGGTAGCAGGAAATCATCCTTGGGACAAGCTTTGTACAAATATCAAAAATCTGTGCAGACTCTGATAGATTTATCATGTTTGGTAACTAGAACAATATTGGAAATCCACCCCGCATAGTCAATTACTTTGATGAAACCAGCTTTGAGAAGTTTTTCTAATTTAGCTTTGACTAAAAGTGCCATGTGCAGGTGCATCTTACGAAGCTTTTTTTTGATAGGCTTGATGCTTGGTGCAATGGATAGGTGATGCATGATCAGATTAGGATCCAATCCAAGCATATCAGAGTAGGTCCATGAAAAGTTGATTTTATTACTTCGAAAGAAACTGGTGAATTCCTTTTTCTCTTCTGTGGATAAGGACTGTGCCAAATGAATGATCTAAGGTGCAGCTTCCATGCCCAAGTTTACTGGTTGAGTTGGCTTAATGAGTATTGAAGACATTTCTTGAAAATGACTCGGAAGCATATCAAGTATTGCATCCTCAGGCGCCTTAGAGAGGTTTTCACCCTTGGATACATCTTTTTTTGTACTTTTTTTTGGCTCTGACATTGCCACAATGTGGTTTTCACCATTAGAGTGCCTATTTCTTTTTCTTTTAATTTTATGACTGAGTTACTTGATATCAACTTCAGTCATGTTGATGTTGTCTTCGCTAGTGGAGGATGTGACAGGTTTGACAATGTTAAGGTAGCAAGAAAGAGTGTAGTCATTATGGAATGTAAGGACTTCATTAGATGGAGAGGAGAGGTTCCAGTCTATTATCTCAGGATGGTGGAGTGAAAGAGAAGTGACAGGGTCAAGTGCATTCATAGTATAGTTGTCAAAAGCATGGACAAGCAAGTTGAGACCTAAAGAGATCTCATCCAGAGGTGTGTTTGAGTCCCTTCAAGACCTCACATTGGAAGTAGATGGTATGTTAACATCAGTGGAGTCACACTCAGTGATCCTAACACTAGACCCTTCACCTATTTTGAGGAGGTTTTCAAATATGTGTACAATGTCTATGTCCTTGTCATAAGTTGCATCAAATAGAGAATCAAACTCATACTCATGTGAGTCTGTAATACTTGATATGGGAACCCCATCAATGCTTGTTGTACCATCTGACTCATTATCATCCCTTGTAACATTGATGTTTTGTGGGCTTTGTTCTTGTTGAAACCATGCTTGAAAAGATGACAACATGTAAAGTTCCCATTGATAGTTAGGGTGAGCCGTTTGCATTTTTCTTAACTGTTTATATGTCAAAGGAGTAGTTGAGGTGGTCTCACCAGAATCACTATCAGTTTCAAGGTGTCTAACATGCTGCACCAAATCATCCAACTTTGCAAAGAGTGGGGCAAGATCTAGAGTAATAGGATAAGGAAATGTATCCTCATTTGAACTGACCTTTGAGTTTTCAGCTAAAACAGTATCCCCAGATACTGGCGAACATTCTGGTTCTAGTATAAATTTATTGATCCCTAAATGAAATGGGATTTTCTTGAAGCCTAGACCTATGTTGTCCTTTGTCCTTTGTCCTATAGCTTCAATTGGCTTAAGAAATCCATTACCATTCACCCCTATAGGTCCACTCCCTTTATAGCCGAAGCATTTTATGAGCTTGAAACCTTCACTATTTGGTTCATATTCTATATCATGAGTTGGGGTGACTTTTTAAGATGTGTCTTTCCCTTTATAAATCCAAGTTGTAATGGCTCTATTTTCATCCTCATCTTCTAATGGTGTTGTGGCCTAGACAAAGGCACCATCATAGACTACTTGGGGTGAGACAACAGAAGGTTTCTTTCTTTCAATGGGTCTCCTATAGGAACATGAAGATAGAGGTAAAGCGGTCAGTGACAAAATAGGCTCCATATGATATTCCCCCATGCCTAAATCTATAAGTTTTAGAGTCTTTTCCATTTCTTTTAGTCTGACATCAAAAAATTTAGTAGACTCTCTATTGGTCGGGAAAAAGTTGTCGGCAGATTGTGTGAGCATGTTGCAAGAATAGCTAGTGTTGGCAGGTACAGTAAATTTTGCTCCATGAAATGGGAACTTGATACATTGGTGATAGGTGGAAGGGACAACTTGCATCTCATGGATCCATGGTCTCCCCAATAATATATTGTACATGAGAGGGATGTCTAGAATTTGACAGATAACATCTCTCTCAATAGGTCAAACTCAAATTTGAAACACCACTAAACCTTTGGATTTGCGTTCTTCTTCATCATATGCTTTGATGGTAATCTTTTTGCAAGCATCTATGTAGTCTTCATCATAGCCTAGTTGGGTGAGCAGCTTAGCAGAGTAGATATTGAGACCAGCACCATTATCAATGAGAACATGGTGGACATGCTTTTGGGAAATCATGACTTCAATGTGTAGGGGAGAATTGTGCGGATGGCTTAGTGAATGGTCATCTTCTTCAGAGAAAGAAAGATAATGAGGTGAGGTCAGATGACCCACCATGGATTGAAACTGGTTGAGATTGAGATCTTTTAGGACATTTGCCTCAATGAGGGCTTTATCCAGAATCTTCCTATGAGCAGGTGAGATCTTCAATAACACAAAGATAGTGATTTGATCATTGGTACGTTGTAACTGGTCTAGGATGCTGTAATTATGATTAGTAGGTATGGGGACCAATTTTGAATTCTTGTTGGTAGGTCCAATAGCAGCTATGTCTACAAATTGTTTCAGTGTAGATGTTGGAGGCTCGGGGCCTTTGAGAATGATCTTTGCATGAGATCGAGTGACAATGTTTGCACAAACTGGAGACTGTTCTGGTTTGAAAGATGAAGACACAGGGCCTCATAGGACAAATGGAGCCTTGGGTCTAGGAGCATCTCTGCTCCCCTTGATGGTGATCACATTAGAGTATTCGACATTGAAAAGTTCAACCATATTAATAACATTGTCATTAGTATTGTACGTATAGTTGACCTTGTTGTTGGTATTCTTGGCCTTAGAGGACTCACCCTTCACATGAGGAGGGAAGGGGTCTTTGAATGCTTGATGGTATGAGTTCTTGTTATGACCACTCACAATAACATCACCATTATCAATAAGATCTTGGATCTTATGTCGAAGTTGAATATAGTTGGAAGTCTTATGACCCTTGTTTGAATGATACTCACAGTATGCAGAATCATTGCACCAAGTAGGGTGTGGTTGTGGATCATAAGGACACAAGTTTTCTAGAGGCATGAGTATTTGGTTCTACAAGAGAGTCTTGTAGACCATGTCAAGAGGTTCCCCTAGGGAAGTGAACTCACATTTAGGTCGAGGTGCGCAAGGTTTACTTCTAGAAAATTTCAAAGGTTGTTGAGTATTTTCTATAGCCTTCTCAGTGGCTTTGGCTTCTTGCATACTGGAGGTGAGGTTGAAAACAACCTTTGGAGGCTTTGGGGTCACATTATCAATGATCCCATCATTCACAACATCCTGGTTCTTGTTGACAATTTTAGTCTTATCTTTGCTTGAGGAGGACCCTTGCTTGTTATCTTTTTGGAGGGTCAACTCTCCTTTCTTGACCATAAATGCCTCTATTCTCACAACCTACTTGATCATGTCATCAAAGGTCAAAGGACCTTGTAGCTGTACTTGGTATCCAAAATTAGGAAGGAGGTTGTCTAAAAAGATATCAAGCTTCTCAAATTCTAGTATTTTGCAAGAATATTTGGTATAGAGTTGTCTCCATCATTGGAGAAATCTCAGGAAAGGTTCTCTAGATCATTGTTTCAAATTGCAAAGATCAAAGATATTGACTGAATGCTAGATGTTATGCAAATAATGATGGAGGAATAGATTGGCAATCTCATCAAAAGATTAGATTCCAGTAGGAAGTTGGGAGAACCACTCCATAGCAGATCCACCCATACTACGTGGGAAGAGACGCATGAGATAAGTATGATCATGTATGAACTCCATGGATAGAGCACCAAATTATCTCAAGTGATCCTAAGGATCAGAGGTACCCAAGTATTTATCATATTTGGGGAGTTCTACACCTTTGGGAAAAAGGTGGCATGCTAAGACTCTTGTCAAATAGGAATGGATAAATGCTCTCTAGTGTGAACTAGTTTTCTGGTTTGGCCTTGATTTTCATGAGTTGTTGGATCTGGTCTTGCATGTCTTGAACTAGTTTTTGCATTTTAGTAATCTTTATTTCCTCTTCTTTGACTATGAGAGTCTCAACTTTATAGTTTGGGGGCAACTTTGCCCCTTGGTTGGCCAAGTTGAGAGAGTATTTCTATTACTCTTCTTTCATTAGAATTTCCATCATTTTGCAAAGACTTTTGTTGGACCGGGCAGCCTCAACATCTTGCGGCATTATCTCTTCATCTTCATTACCAAGGATTTAAAACATGCTCTGGGCCTAAAATTCTTCTTGGTTGTCTTGAGCTTGATCCTAAACATGATCACGAGCTCTGTTGTACTCACCCTCTTGATGTTGGTTCACCATCTTGCTGAAGTGCAAGTACACAGTGTGAATAGACTGAGTACGAGGAAGTTCAATATGATAAGAGGTCACTACTAAGGAAACCTTGGGTGCTTCAAAAGGATCAATCTATGGTAAGGGAACTTTTGGTTCCTCAAAAGGATCAATCTCTGATGGTGACTCTTCAGAGTCTTGGTGTTCTTGAAACAAGATATTCCTAACCTAACTAAAGTTCACAGTAAAATTACACTAGACATGAGGTTGAATGACAGGAGAAGGAGAGTGAATTGACTCCTCTCTAGATGTGTTTGAGGAAGAACGTGAAGATCCTCTACAACACTCAGATTATATGGAAAGCTCAAAATGATCTCTTCCTCCATTGCGAGGTCTACCTCTACCTTGTCTGGTGAGACGTGAAGGGAACACATTGCCACTTCAAGTTACAATAGTCATAGACAAGGATTAAGTAACAAAAGAGAACTAGGATTATGCTCATAATTCTATCTCTGGAATAGCAAAGAGTGATATGAGTGAAATGCTCCTAACATGAATCATCGAGAATAAGGCTAGAACAACTGAGATGTGACTATCTTGTTGCAAGGTACAAGAACACATTAGAAAATGATAGATAATAGAGATACAAGGTGAGTTTAAGAAATCATCATGTGGTTCTCAGCCTGAGACATCTAGTTTCAGACTGTGGACAATAGGAAAATAGGTAGACAGACCCTAGACAAAAACCATATTAGGCAGAAAACTGACCAACTGATGGGAATAAGCTTACTATTTTGAAAATTAGGGGATAGTCTCAGGCGAAGAAATGCAGTCTCGCACAAGGAAATGCCAAACTACATGTGAAGATATGCTATCTCGCATGAGAAAATGCACAAAGAGCTAAAGTATCATGCGGGAAAGAATAAAATCTGACAGTATAGATCAGTTTTTGAGGTAGGAATATATTTTGAGACATAGCACTGGCTGTTCTCTGATAGAATATCCAATTTTCAGATAGTTTAAATCAACAAACTCAACTTTTGTTCATTTCTAAATGATCAACTATATACATTAATAGATTTTTATCATTGATCAGGCACACAAAATAATAATTAGGGAGTTCAAGAAAACAATGTCTTCAAACAATGAGCAAGGGACAAAGCAACCTTGCACATGAACAAGAATATGTGACATAGTATTCTATTGCCTAAGAATTCTACTTGTGTATGTTCTCAAAATGTTTTGTAGTCACGCACATAGTCCTAGAAAATAAAAAAGTTGGTTGCACTATGGTTCATAGTAATGGTCAACTCTACAACTTTTGCATTCTCAAGAGGGAAAACTCCAATCTAGGCACACTAGGATTTTGACACATTCTAAGAATTTAATCAATTGAAGATGCTGAGGAGATCTGACATCCCAAAAAGAAACTACACCCGTGGAGATTTCTTCCACAAGGACATTTATATAGCGGCTATTGCTACCATGGTAGAAATGGCTATTATCGCTTGAGGTTCCATCCACATGGTTGACCCAATAAAGGGAATGTCCACTATAGTTAACCCTCTCTAATAAATAAGACTCACAAAATGGACCACATGGGGACTTAGCTTAGATTCAAGGATCTAAGTTTTTGACGTTGCCCAAAAAGGGAACAGAGCATAATCTTCTAGCCTCTACACCTCACGCAAACATAGTAAACATATTGATTGACCTGATAAATTGAAACCACCTCACCAAGGTTCGTATGTCAACAACAATGACTACTAATCTCTCTAAGTGGGTCCAAGAGAGAATGTACCATCAAATATTGAAGACTAAACCAAGTAATACCATGAGATGACAATAACTCCTTCCCTACCTACAAGGGGATCTCTCTTCGAGAAGAGCTTCACATGTAAAACAAGTGAATGAAGCCCACTCTCTCAAGAACACCACAAATAGTGTTCATAGGGGCTAATTACTATGTGAGACAGATATGCTAGATTCCTTTTACCTCAATGAACACTATAGAGATGTAGAAAATTACCTCAATTCCAAAGCTCTGTAATCCAATATTACGTTGTTTCCAAAAAGTAGGATCAAGAAAATCCATAGCAAATAGTAAGTGTCAGAAAAAAAAAAGCTGAAAGTACAAATATGCAACTTTTAAGTCTCTAGTGTCAGAATTTCACATGAGATTGTGCACAGTCTCGCGTGAGAAAACACCTTTTTCGCGTGAGGAAGTGCTAAGACTAGCACAAATTCATGTGATACAGTGTGAATTTTTGCACAAGAATATGTACATGGATGTACAGACGTATGGATAGAATGCAGAATTTTGATAAAAACTTTAAAATATGATGAAATATGAGGAGGCCATAAATTGATTTTCTACCCCATGATGGGCGCTAGAAATGTGTAAGCTAAATATGGGCCTCTAATTTAGCCTCACACTTCAACATAGTCATTTTTCACCAGTTGCAGCCAAGAATGAATATGAGATTATTCATCTCATCTGTCTGGATGATTCGACCTGTTGCCTCCTATCTAGGTAGGGTTTGTAATTTCTCTTAAAATCAAGAGCCCTGCAACCATAAACTAACACTAGAATGGATGATTTAACTGAAAGTACAATGCAGATTATTCTAGAATGAGTATGCAAGATTAATCTAGAAATGAAACATGAATATTGATCTAATAACAATGAAAGCAAACTGGATTAAGAAATGAAGTGCATATTTAATCTAACATGATATATTAATCTATAAATGAATATTATGCTAAGAATGAAAGCTATGAATGCAAATGGATTCCAATGATAATGTGACAACACTTTGTTTCTTGAGAAATTGGATCCTTTGAATGAGAAATGAGGGTTCTTTTATAGAATCCCAGGTTCAATCGATGGTCAAGATTGAATCAGATGAACAGTGAAGATTGAATGAGAGTTCAGTTTAGAATAGAAAGTTTCCAGTAGAGAGACAATCAACTTTTCATTTTTTTGCCTATGTGGAGCTTTAACTATTTTATTGCATTTTTTGATTCTTATTTAACTCAAAGTTCCCTTTTTTGAACTGAAGAGAAGATTTTGCAAAGAATATTTAATTTAAATAAATACAATATTGCCTCATAAGTTGATTTTCTCAATAGAATTGAATAATTAAATTCATTTATTGAGATTAGGATATTTATTTAATTCCTTTTTATGTGTTTTAGCTAATGAGGGTGGGTTTAATTTAATTAAAGTTCTAGGACTTTGTACTTAAATTAATTGATCATAGGGTTTATTTAGCCAATTATAGTTGATATTTAGGAATTAAATATAGCATGTGATTAATGCAAATTTAAGGTTTTCTGCATTTGACACTAAGTCAAGTAAAGTCAATTAGAAGACATAATTTCCTAGTACAATAGGACTTTGATGATTTAAAAATTTGATAGAATGAGACTAAAATGCAACAAAATTGGTTAGGATTGCAATATGCCAAATTTTGGGTATTACAACTCTTTCTTTGTTGGATGGTAACATAATATTTGATGGTGGTTTTGTGGGTGTTGGTTCTACTAGCCCTACTGGTGTTTTGGTAGTTGTTGGTTCTAGTTTTGTTGACCCATTGTTAGATATCCCTTTGGATGGGTCTAAAGTTGGCCCTGTGCTGGCTATTTTGCTGAAAGATTCAACACCATTGTTGGGTGTTGTATCTTTAGCTTTGGACTCGTTGGGTTGGCAGGATGAGGCTACTAGAGTTGAAGAAGGTTGAATCATAGTTAAAGGAAAATATTCTAAGAAGACCTCCCCTTATTTTGACATGAACCTTCAGTCCCTCAAGAAGGGAACAAAAGTGTTGGATTAAGTATGGAAAGGTAAGTACTAAGAGGGGAGGGGTGAATTAGTACTTCAAAAAAATTTATATAACTTTCTTAACCATTCCTTGAATTCATAACTTTGCATGCATATCAAAAAACATATAAAACATTAACATGAAATATAACTCAAAACAAAATCATTTTGGTATTGCAGAAATCCTTGTTAGAGGATAAAAATTGTGGTGGGGATGGCACCCACAAAACTTCACTATTGCAGTAAAAAGTCTACTCAGTTAGAACTATAATGTTGGCTATTTCTGATAGCTTACCCTATTAAGAGTCTAAAGACTAATTAAATCTACCTTGCTAAAGCATTTTACAATTCTAATCTAAGAACCGTACCCTATAAAAGGATTTAAAAAATAGGATCTATTAGGATCTACTCGGTTAAGAGACTTTTAAACTTTGATTAAACTTTAATATGTAAGCTAAAATTGTTTGTAATACTTGCATCAATCTTATGCTTATCAGAATCAATATGCTCAATAACTATTTAACTCATAATGTACTTTACTCACAATATCAATTCTCTACTTGGTAACTTCAACTCTGAATCACATTCACAATATTCTCTTTACTACTATGTTACTCGGTGGCTTCTCTGTGTATCACCTTATTTCTGCAATTTCTCCTTCCAACATACACTCTCTGATTATCTCTAATTTTTACACTTTGATCCATTTATACTCAATTCTAGAAGCGATGGAAGTGTTCTAGAATATTCTCCTTAAGCAGTGCTAGTTCCAATGCATATATCTCATTTACTTCTTATTGGTGAATCTCACCTTGTAATCATACATAATCATCGTATTTAAATCTCCAATGCTCTATCAGACAATTTCCTTGAGATTTGTAAACTATTTTCTTATAGGTGTCCAGATTCAATGTATTTGTAGATTCTCCTTGTGTCGGCCTATGATGCTTGGTAACACATTTTTCTTTTGCTCAGTTCAATAGATGTTGTAGCTCAGTACAACTCGGTGCTCAGTATTTAATTTTCCTTTCTTTGCCTTGCTTGGTAAATAAAATTCCTTTTTCTTAACCAAAATTACCTTTTCCTTTATTTCCTTTTATCGACTAGCTTATGTTTTTTACCGACCCAACCTTCCTTCATTACCAAATGACTTTGACAATCATTATGACTTAATCATAACTAATGACAAAAATAACTCTATAGGAGTATCAATCTTCTCCTTTGGAATTAGTTTGTAATATTTGTTAAAACCCTTCAAAGTCATCAAAATTTATGTCCTTAGCAAGATTTCTCATGTATACATATCTCGGTAAATTATATTGCTATATTGCTCATCTTTACTTATTACTCCCCCTATAGTAATAATCCATGTACACATATCTATCCATCATAACTCATATATTTCCTCATATACATATTTATCCTTTTTCATAACACTCTTTTATCTTATCTCTTTTTGTCACACACACAAAAATGCTAAAACAATAACTTACTATTTGTCCAGTGGAGGGATCTTGGAAAAAATAGATTTATATCTTTCTTTTTCATCCTTCAATGATGCCTTCCATGAATCTTTTAGTATCTACAATAGTATGATCTAGTCACTGATATCAGCTATTAGATTGATCATGTTGTCCATAACACTTACATCTGGTGTGCTCACTAAGTCTTTTGCCTTATGTACATGTTTATGTAACAACTCAATATGTGGTATCAAAAATGTTTGTAGCTCCATGAGATCCATTCTAATTTTATTATCTTCTCTCCTCATCTCATATTGTACTCCCATTAAGTGCTTCAACCTTTGATAGTATACTTTAAAAGTATCAGGCTCAGTAGATACCTTTGCTAGCTACTCGGTCAATTCCTTTTCCACATTTTCATCTTTGGCCTTGACAACCTTGGTGAAAGTTGAAATTTAAAAAAATCAATGAAATAGTAAAATAATGCCTTGCAATCCTTTTTTTAACTTGGTAACCAACTCGGAGAGTGTTACCTTGTCAAGTGTAACCGATTGAAGAAGTTCTTCAATGATTTTATTCTCCATTTGTTTTTTGTGTACTTACATTAGATACTTAGTGGTATTAGTACCATGTTTATTTATCTGGCTCACCAATTCACTTAACTAGCTATATATAGTTCCTTTTTCATTTATGTCAGCCTCAGGTACAATCTCATGTAATATTTCTTTGACATTTTCAACGACATCTATTTTCTACTTCTTAGCTAATAATTTGTCTTGTGCAACTTTCCTCTTGAGTAAATCTCCAAACTTTGACAATTCCTTGGGGATCATGGTAGAGATATCAACCTTTAGTATAATAATAGGTTGTCTCAAATCAACTTTCTCATTTTCATGTTTCATCTTCTTTAACTTTGTCTTATCTGTAGATGCCTTCTTTGCATCGGATTGTGCAATAGTAGTGTCCTTGGTTTTCTCTTCTATTTCTTCATTTTTCTCTTACGCCTTCCTCTCTTCTAGTTTCTTTTCCTCCTCTTCTTGAGTCTCTTTTTTCTTTTCTTCTTTATCCTTTTGTTTCACTTGTTCTTTATGTTGGGGATCAATGCTCTTGGTAGGAGTTATTGAATATGTAGTTTCCTTTTGTTCACTCTCCTTTTCTTGTTTGGTGGGGGCATCAACATATGTTGGAACATCATTTGTGACCTCTGAAATAACTTCTTCAATCTCAAGAAAATTCATTATTTGCTCAAAAAAAGAATCTTCATCCATTAGATTTACCTTTGTTGAATCATCAATTTTTATTTCTTTATCATTCTTGGACTCAATTTCCATTACATCTTCATCATCTGCTATACCCTCAGTAGGGTATTTATCTGTAATATCCTCAATGATAACCTCTTCTTTGATTGAAGTCAAATCAATGGGATCTAACTTCCTTTCAGTTTTCTCCTTGATTTATGTCTGTTGGTCGGGAAAGAATATCTTTCTCCAAAAGTCATTAGTCTCCTTTTGAACTTCCTCTAACTTACCAACCATTATCTTTAGTGCTCCACTTTTTACTAGAAACATCGTTGAATATTCTTGCAGTGCTTCCTTGATTCCTCTTTTTGACAATTAAGGTAGTGTTATAGCTAGGGATGTCTCCCTCATTTGGTTTTTAGATGCTAAGGCATATTTCCATCTAGCATCTATCTTCTGATATAACTCATTTGATATTTGGGTGGCTATCTCAACTAGAGTAGTTCTAAATTTATGTATAGTAAACAAAATAGTTTCTTCAATCTTCTCTTTTTCTTCATCACTACTATTATCATAGTTGAGTTGTTTTAATCTTGAATAACCTCCATATTTCTTGAGTATCTTGAGAGACTCATCAAGGTTTCTCAATTTGGGTGACTGATTATGCACAACCTTGAATTTTGAAACATCTTCAAATTTGGTTTCACTGTCTTCTTGCAATCTCAACTTTCTTTTGCATCTCCCGGTAGCCTTCTTCTCTCTTATGTAGGTTTTTGGCTTTGGTGGTTCAATCTATGATTTCTTCTACTCTCTCGATGTGGAGGAATACCTTGTTAATGGTCTTACACCAATTGGAATAGGGGTCTCTTTTTTCATTTTAATCTTCTTCCCCTTAACCTCCGATGGTCTAGCTTCATTTGTTTCAACATAAAAACCCAAATTCTTTGACAAACTACTAATCATTCTATGATTTTTTCTTAAGCCCTTAGGTATCAATATACCTGGTTTGATTTTGTTCTTTACCTCTTCATAAGTTCCATATCAAGTGGCTCTTTTTTCAATAGGTTTCTCTAATAATCCTTTAATTTATCTCAATAATATCTCACATAGATTTATCGTCATGTCCTTCTTCACAATCTTGTAAGCTATATCAATAGCTCCACAAGGCACACTGTCTACCTGAGATGACTGGAAGATTCTATAAGATATTATGTTTCATGTGAATCTCAGCTCAGGATGATCAACAATAGACAATTTTAGACCTCTAGTATCCCATTTAGCTTGAGTAAGCTCACACAATTTGTTATTATCTATTTTCTTGTAGGATCTTAGTCTATGACCAATCATAAATTTAGTGACTATATGTAATACATCTTTTGTGATCTTCAAAGGTGCATTGAGCCACATGAACTAATCATGTACTTGTCTTAGAACAATCCTCATCCATTCCTTCTTGAAAATGGTCGGTACATGCATAGCATGAACCAAATCCTTGGTCTCCAAGTGTGTATGATCATCCTTCAACTTTCTATTGACACATAGGTTTCGATATGATGTTTTGATCTCTGCTTGATAAATTTCTTCTATCTTGAAATGTATGAAGGTGAAAATATATTCAATAAGAATGAATCTCAGTGGGATCGAAGATAGGGCTCCAAATTTATCAATTTTAGCTGCTACGATGGGTGGTAGTTTATACTTTGAATTGACAGGGTCAATCTTCTCCACAACAATTGGCTTTTTTACTTTAGGTGCCATTGATTCACATAAATAATCTCTCAACTAGTAGGGTTTTGATTCAATAGAAATTTGATTGCATTAACACAGCTTGGGAAAATATCAGAAATACCTTGAATTCTCTAGACAATGCTTAGATTTTCTTGAATGATTGCTCAGATTCTCTTGGTGGTCTTGTATCTGTACAGTACTTCAAATTCTCTAAAAACCATAAGGTAAAACTGAAATGACAAGGGGTCTATTTATAGTTTTTCTTGAAATAGGGTTTTCAATGGCTATAATTTTAGCACTAAATGCTCTTTACCAACTCCCTTTTCACTTATTACCAAATGCACTTTCCTTTCACTGAATGGAACAAAATAACATATATTCTTAGCGATCAAAATATGAAATGTCAACTTCACAAAATATATCCAAATGCATCTTAATATGCTAATACAGATCTCTACACAAATTTTAGGATCTGATATAAGATATAATTTTAGTTATCAACTTATACACATACCTTTGACCAATTAGGTGAAGATAGGTGCACTTGATCTAGAGGATGTGGTGACATTAGTTATTCCAAGTGACTTCTCCATGTTCTATTCATTTGATCTCTTATCTCATTAATATTAAGTTGATCAGTCTCACTTAGTTATTCCTCAATTGGGGATTTTCATCAGTACTTGTAGTCTTTGGCTAGGTGACCGACCTTGTGACAATGAAAAAAAGTCATTCCATAATTTCTCCATGATCTTCTATTGTTCCTTCCATGCATCAACATTCAATTTGCAGCAATGTGACCAAATCTCCCACATGCTGTACATGTAATTATTGTATTGTAGTCCTATGGTATAGTTGATCCTTGTCGGTTGTTTCTAGTGCTCTGTCAATTAGGGACCCATTTCTCATTATTTCTTTGTGACCTACATTCTTCAGACTTGTGACCATATTTGTTGCAATTATTACAATAGCCATTGAATATTGGCTTCCTTGTACTGTTAGCAATCCTTGACCTACACTCAAATGATTTATGACCATATTATTGCAATTGTAACAATAACCATCAAACTTAGGAATGCTCAGTGGATTACCACTTTTTCTCTTGCAACATTAGTTGTATGACCTAGTTTTCTACAAAGATAACAAGTAGGCTTCTTGGTCTTCAGTGGAATAGCAATATCTCAATTTGCTTCTTGTTTTGAGGACTCTCCCTTCTTGGTGGTTTTGTTTGCATTGAATCCAATATCTCTCAGTTGTCTTTGACCTCTTAGTTTTTCATCCAATATCCTCAATGTTTCTTCATTCCTTTTCAAGACTTCATTAGCATCCTTTTTAGATTTTAGTTAATTCTTCAAATGTTCATTTTCTGATCTCAGTTTAGCAATCTCTCAAATTTTCCTTGAAACTTCCTAATTTCCACCAACTAGTTGGTCTACCAAGTTATAGTGAATTTGTGTCAACCTCAATATTTACCCATCTTTCTCATTCAACCTTGCATTCATTTCCCTTCTCTCATCTTCAACCATTCTATTGTCATCTTCAACTTTTCTCTTTTGTTCTAGGACTTTACACATCCTTATCAATTGAGCTTATTGTTCTCTTTTTAGGGTTTTTACCTGATCAGTTAGGTTTTTGATCTTCTTAGTCAGTTCTGATATTGCAGCCTTAGATTCATCATACATACTTCCCTCTAATAGTTATTCAAGTTCTTCAACTTGATCTTGTGTATCTTTCAATTGATGTGTTAGTTCTATTCTCTTGTTGAGTGAATGCTTTAGTTTTCTCCTCAATTCATCAATCTGGTCATTATCCATCCTCAGTTCCATGTTCATGTTGTCAATCACCTTTTCATACATATAATTGTCCATCTCTTTAGATCTTTCCTCTCAAGTGGATAAACTTGTGAATAAGAGACTTAACTCTGATACCAATTATTGGATTAAGTATGGAAAAGTAAGTATTGAGAGGGGAGGGGTGAATCAATACTTCAAATTTTTATATATAACTTTTCTTAACCATTCACTGAATTCATAACTTTGCATGCATCTCATAAAATATATAAAACATTAATATGAAATACAACTCATAAAATAATCATTTTGATATCACAAAAATCCTTGTTAGAGAATAAAAAGTGTAGTGGGGATGCCACCCACAAAACTTCACTACTATAGTAAAAAAATTTCTCAATTAGAGCTACAATGTTAGCTATTTCTGATAGCTTACCCTATTAAGAGTGTTAACCATGTTAAGAGTCTAAATACCAATTAAGTCTACCTTGCTAAAGTATTTTACAATTTTAATCTAAGAAATTTACCTTTGTTAAAGGATTTACAAAATAAGATCCATTAGGATCTACTTAGTTAAGAGACTTTACAACTATGATTACAGTTTAATTAGTAACATAAAATTTTCTGTAATACTTGTATCAATATTATTCTTATCAAATTCAATATGCTCAATAACTATTTACCTCATAATGTGCTTCACTCACAATATCAATTATGTACTTGGTAACTTCAACTCTAAATCAAATTCACAATATGTTCTTTACTACTTTGTTACTCGATGGCTTCTCTGCTCATCACCTTCTTTCTGCAATTTCTTCTTCACGCATACACTCTATCATTATCTCTGATTTTCACACTTTGACCCATTTATACTCAATTCTAGAAGTGGTGGAAGTTTTCTATAATTTTCTCCTTAGGCGGTGCTAGCATTGGTTACTCCTCCAATGCATATATCTCATTTAATTATTATTGGTGAATCTCACCTTGTAATCATACATAATCATCGTATTTAAATATATAATGCTCTATGAAACAATCTCCTCAAGATTTGTAAACTATTTTCTACTCGGTGTCCAAATTCAATGTATATGTAGATTCTCCTTGTGTCAGCCTGTGATGCTCGGTAATACATTTTTATTCTTCTTAGTTTAGTAGATGTTGTAGCTTGGTACAACTCAGTGCTTGGTACTCAATTTTCCTTGCTCTACCTTTCTCAGTGTCTAAAATTCATTTTCCTTAACCGAAATTACCTTTTCCTTTATTTCCTTTTATCGACTAGCTTATGTGCTTTATCGACTTGACTTTCCTTCGTTACCGAGTGAATTTGATAATCATTATAAATTAATCATAACTGATGATAAAAAAATAACTCCATAGGAGTATCAAAAAGGATAGTTCCCTCTCTTTAAGTTGTTGATCTCCAATGGATTATCTAGTGCAACGGTTTGGGCATTTTTTCTCTGGGTTGCTGATTTTCAAAGTCTAATCTTGACAGTATTCTTTTGTATGTTACTTGAGGTTTCTAGCCTTTTGTTCTATCTGGTCTATTGTGATTTAGGAATTCTTAATGTTCTATCTTAAGTTTTATCTTTGTACAGGGTTTTGGGGCCTCTTCAAAACTTATTTTTTTCATTAATCCAAACACTAGTAATACATGTGACCAATAATATTTTTCAATTACCTATGATGTTATAACTATGCAAAAGGGGATGTTCATTCCAATCTAATGATTTATAGAACTCATATTTATGTGTTAAAATGAATTGTTAGTGTGACTTCCAAATATATCTCTCATATAAAATGTTCTTTCTCTATCAATGCATACACACACACATGCATACATATATAAAAACATGCATGCATATATATATATATATGTGTGTGTGTGTGTGTGTGTGTGTGTGTGTGTGTAAATATATATACCCATGCATGATATTATATATCATGTATATATACATGGAGAAAAGGCACCCCAACCATATAATATCATGCATGGGCATATATATTTATATATATACATACACACACACACACACACACACATATTGACGTAGGGGCAGGGTAGATACAAGCATAATCAAGCAGAATTGAGTCCACTTGAATCCACAACAAGCCCTTGCTCAAAGTTACACAATGGAAGCAATATAATATACATGAAATCAATGGAAACACAATGGATATGAGACAATCAATTGGTAGCAACAACAAAGAATTATATTATTTCTTTCAACATGCCCGGCTGTGAGGCCTTCCGGGTTTTAGCCTTATACAATGAGAATTATGAATTCAAAATTATAGCTTGCATCCTATCTTTTTCTCCAATGATGTATCTTGATAATCCTTCATATATCTTGCCCATGATGCTCTAATACATCAATCTAGACCCCTTATATAGCCAGCTAAGCCACAGGTCGGCCAGTCAAGCATTTAATTACAATATAGGTCCAGTCTCAAGATTTAAACCAAAACTAATGCTAGAATGAATATAAATTGATGTGACTTTTGATTTAGGTCCTAAATTGACCCAAGAAAATTCATTTAAGTGTGCAAGGTCCCATATGAGCACATGGAACATCGCAAGAAGAAACACCACATGTTTCACCCAAAAACTGGCAGGAAATAGGTCCTGAGGCAAAATAGGCATAGCTTTTTACTCATAATGAATTGGAATTTGCACTCTTGGGAAATGATAGTGCTTTAGGTCCAATTTAATTCCTTAAGTGAACAAAATAAAATTACTTATAGATCAAGGTCACCAACATGAACAATCAGCACCAAAACTGCAGTAACAGCTCAGACGTGAAAGCTGGCAGAAAATAGGTCCTGTGCCAAAAAGGCCATAACTTTTGACTCATAATGAATTGGAAGCTGCACTCTTGGGGAATGATATTAATTTAGGTCCCCTTTAATCTCTTAAGTGAAAAAAATAATATTCCTTATGGATCAAGATAAACAACATGAACAATCAGCACCAAAACTACAGGAAAATATTGTTCCGACGGCAAGGAAAATAGCTGTAACTTTGGAATAGTCCATCCAAAATTGATGTGCTCATAGGAGAAGGTTCCAAAATATGTCCCCAAAATGATGTAAGATTCACACACCATGAAACTATAAAATGAAAATATTATAAAGAAAACTACAACAAACAGGTACAGAAATCAGAAAATGTTTTTGGTTGATGCAAGATTGCCAAAGACCCAAGATGCTCCTACATCAGACACCTAGTGTAAATAAAGAAATGATGTCCACAATAGGCACTACTCATACTCTAACTTGAATCATAAAGATCCAACTCAGCTTGTGTAATCCATGAACTGTCCTCAACTGGCTTGTCTTTCCATTGAACTAGATATTCCATGTAGTCTTTTCCTCTTGTACTCTTGCCAACTCTGCTATTCAAGATCTTTTCAATGCTATCGCTATTCTTCTTAGGATATTCTAGATCATCTTCTATCTCATAATTTGATTCAAAGTACTCAAATATATCAGCAATGTTGAATATAGGTGATATATCCATGTCCTCTGGCAATTCTACTTCATAAGCATTTCCACTGTCAAACTTCTTCAGAATCTTACAAGGTCCAAACTTCTTCATTTTCAGCTTGTTGTAGGTACCAACTAGAAATCTATTCTTCTTCAAATGAATCATAACCTCATCTCCAACTTCAAAAGATTTATGTCTCCTTCTCTTGTGTGCTCTTTGTTTATATTTTAGATTACTGTCCTCCAAATTCTTTTTAACTTCATCATGCAAAGTTCTCATGTATTCTGCAAAATGATCAGCTTCAGCACTTCTTCTAGTCTCAGTAGGTAAATCTCTCAGCTCTGTGGTTCTCTTAGGATGAAATCCATTAACAATCTCAAATGGTGTCTTCTTAGTGCTTCTATTCACTGAATTATTATATGCAAACTCTGCTTGTGCCAAAATCAAATCCCAATTAGTAGGTTTCTCTCCAACCAAACATCTCAACAAGTTTCCCAAACTTTTGTTCACAACTTCAGTCTGTCCATTTATCTGAGGGTGAAATGTAGAACTAAACTTCAAATCAGTATTCATCTTCTTCCAAAGTGTCCTCCAAAAATAACTAGTAAACTTAGTATCTCTGTCTGAAACAATAGATTTAGGCAAACCATGCAATCTTACCACTTCCTTGAAGAATAATTCAGCTACATGCAATGCATCAGATGTCTTCTTACAAGGTATGAAATGAGCCATCTTAGAAAATCTATCAACCACTACCAAAATAGAATCATTACCTCTCTGAGTTCTAGGCAATCCAAGAACAAAGTCCATACTCACATCTTCCCAAGGTCTATCAGGTACAGGAAAAGGTGTATACAATCCCAAATTCTGATTAGTTCCTTTTGTTGTTTGGCAAATTCTGCAACCTCTAACCATTCTCTATACATCTCTATGAATATGTGGCCAAAAGTATCTTTCTGAAATCAAATTCACTGTCTTATCAATCCCAAAATGTCCAGCAAGTCCACCACTATGTTTCTCCTTCATTATGTTCTCTCTCATAGATCCTCTAGGTATGCACAACTGAACTCCTTTAAACAACATGTCTTCTTGAATGAAATAATCAGACCACTTATCACTCACTGTGTGTTCTTTACAAGCTTTCCCAGGCTCTAAAAAATCAATGTCAGCCTAATACAAATACTTCAAATCATCAAAACCAAGTACTTCAACTCTCATTTCTGTTAGCAAATTTCTTCTTCTACTCAAGGCATCATCAACCTTATTTGACTGTCCATGCTTATGCTTCAATGAAAAGGAAAAATTATGCAAGAACTCAACCCACTTCATATGTCTCTAATTTAACTTATTCTGACTTCCCAAATACTACAAAGCTTTATGGTCAGTATACAACACAAAATATTTAGGCATAAAATAATGTCTCCACTTCTTCAAAGCTTTAACAATAGCATAGAATTCCTGGTCATAAACTGAATATTTTCTCTTAGCATCATTCAACTTTTCACTAAACAAAGCTATAGGTTTTCCTTCTTGACTCAAAATAGCTCCAATTGCACTACCACTAGCATCACATTCAACTTGAAAAGCTTTATTAAAATTAGGCAAAGCAAGTGTAGGCAACTTTGTAATTCTTTGTTTCAATGTTTCAAAACTCCTTTGTGCTCCATGTGTCCATTTGAAATCCTTTTTATCTCCTCTCATAGTTTCAGTCATTGCATTACAAATAGAACTAAAATTTCTGATGAACTTCCTATAAAAACTTGCCAATCCATGAAATGATCTTACCTCTCCAACATTCTCTGGTGTAGGACAATCAAGTATAGCTATCACTTTCTCAGGATCCATCTTTAATCCATTAGCTAAAATTACAAAACCAAGGTACACAATATCTTCTTTCATAAATGAACATTTCTTCAAATTAATCAGCAACTTTTCTTCCTTCAATCTCTGCAATACTTGTCTGATATATTCAAGATGTTCCTCCTTACTCTTACTGAATATCACAATTTCATCAAGATATACAATCACAAACTTACCCAAGAATCTTTTCAGAACTTCATTCATCAACCTCATAAAAGTACTAGGTGCATTAGTCAAACCAAAAGGCATAACCAACCATTCATACAAACCTTCAGTAGTCTTAAAAGCAGTTTTCCATTCATCCCCTTCTCTGATCCTTATTTGATGATATCCACTTTTCAAATCAATCTTTGTGAAATACTTTGCTCCACTTAAACTATCCATTATGTCATCCATCCTAGGCAAAGGAAATCTATACTTTACCATTATCTTGTTTATAGCTCTAGAATCAGTGCACATTCTCCATTCTCCATTCTTTTTAGGTGCTAATATAGCAGGTACTACACAAGGACTCAAACTTTCCCTAATCAAACCTCTTTCAAGAAATTCTTGCACTTGTCTATTCAATTTAGTCTTTTCATTAGGTGTCAACCTATGTGGTGCTTTATTAGGAAAACTAGCTCCAGGTATCAAATCCATACAATGACTTATACTTCTCATAGGTGGTAAACCATCAGGTACATTATAAAAAATGATGTCATAAAATTCATTCAGTAAAGGCTTAACTTTAGGTGCATGTTCTAACTCATCTTGTTTCTTGGTCTTTCTTGGAATAAAAGAAAAGCAAACATTCTATTCTTTCATTTCTCTTGCAAGCTTTTTACCATCAACCAAACATACTCTGACTATGGTATAGTGACTTTCATCAAACTTCTCTATCAAATGCAACAACACTTGTTTCTTTCCATCCATCCAAATAGTATATTGATTCAATCTACCATCATGCAAAGCTTTCCTATCATACTGCCAAGGTCTACCCAAAAGAATATGACAATAATCCATAGGCATAATATCACACAAGACTTCATCATGATAATTCCCAATTTTGAATTTAACAAGGCATTGTTCACTTACAAGTAGTTTATGCTCCTTCTGGATCCAAGCAATATGGTAAGGCTTAGGATGTTTCAATCTTTGCAACTAAAATTTTCTAACTAGCTCTTCAAATGCCAAATTATCAAAACTTCCACTATCAATGATTAGCTTGCAACATTTATCAGCGATCTTACATTTGGTTTTGAACAAACTTTTCCTCAAAACAGGTTCCTCATCAGCTTCTTCATTCCACAAGATCCTTCTTAGCATCAAGTTCTCACCATGTTCAGGTTCATTAGACATTTCCTCAACTTCTTCACAAGCCAAATTATTTCTACCATTACCTCTAGTCTTCTTTCCAGAGTTAGTACATTCAAAAGCTCTATGTCCTTCTTCACCACATTTGTAACAAGTACCTTTAAACCAAGATTTCTCTTCCCTTCTACCATTATTGTTATTCCTAGAGTAACTAGTATAGCTACCTCTAGAGTAATTACCTCTTTTAGTAGGCTCATCTTTCCATTCTTTATCTTGCACTGAATTTTTAGATCTACTACTTTCTCCATTAGATCTACCTCTACTTCTCTGAAATCTGCCACCTCTTCCTCTTTGTCTTTGATCATGTCTTTTTGTCAATCTTTCTTCAGCCTTCAAAGAAAATTGGTATGCTTCTTCCACACTATCAATCTTCACATAACTAATCTCATCTTGAATAGATATCCTTAGGCCATTCAGATATCTAGCCACCTTCTCAACTTCATCATCCACATGTCCAGATCTGATATCCAATTTGTAAAATTCCTCAATATATTCTTTCACACTCATGTCCTTTTGTCTCAGATTTTGCATCTTTCTCATCAGACTAACTTGGTAGTCAGCTGGAAGAAACTTCTTCTTCATCTTTCCAAGCATCTTCATCCATGTTTTGATGTTTTCTTTTCCTCTCTTCTATCTCTCAGTTTGCAAATGATCCCACCAAAGAGATGCATGCCCTTTCAACTTTGTGACTACTATCTTAACCTTCTTATTATTAGGAGTACCTTCATACTCAAAGTATTTATCCATCTCAAAGATCCAATCCAAAAGTGTATCAGTCTCAAGTCTTCCATCATAGCAAGCAACTTCAACTGCAGGTCTAGAGTTAGCCTTAGACAAAACTCTCAAAAGTCTTTCCTCATCTTGTTCAACTTCAGGTTCAGCATTAGGTGCTACTTCTTCTTCATCACTAACATCTTCAAAATGTGCTCCTCTTCTCTGGGCTATCTCTACAGCTTCAAGCCTAGTTGCAATTTGCCTCAACATATCCATGATAGCATTATCATTTCCTCTACCACTAACCATCTTGACAATCAGGTTCTAGCAAGATCGTAACCTTTTGCAAGTTATAGGTCAGATCTCAGATCTACCACCCTACAACCAAATCAAATAAGGTTCTCCATGATCCAATCCACAAGAAAGAACCTGGCTCTGATACCACTTGACGTAGGGGCAGGGTAGATACAAGCAAAATCAAGCAGAATTGAGTCCACTTGAATCCACAACAAGCCCTTGAATCCATTGTTGTGGAACCCACACCCAATGGATACCCATGCATGTTAAGAAATGCCTTTTGCATCTTTTGTCCATGTACCATGCCATTTTTTTGCATCAACACAAAGAACTCCTAAATATGTGTTTGTGTGTGTGTGTGTGTATGTATATAGATATGTGTATATATCTATATATATGTGTGTGTGTGTGTGTGTGTATGTATATGTATATCTACATATGTTGGACTAAGTATGGAAAGGTAAGTACTGAGAGGGGAGGGGTGAATCAGTACTGCAAAATACTTTTAACTATCTTTCTCAACCATTCATCATATTCATAAATTCGCATGCATATCATAAAACATATAAAAAATTAACATAAAATATAACTCATAACAAATTCATTTTAGTATCGTAGAATCATTGTTAGAGGATAAAAACTATGGTGGGAATGACACCCACAAAACTTCTCTACTACAGTAAAAAGTTTGCTCAATTAGAGCTACAATGATATCTACTTTTGATATATTACCCTGTTAGGAGCATTAACTCTTTTAGGAGTCTAAAAACTAGTTAAGTCTACCTTGCTAAAGGATTTTACAATTCTAATCTAAGAACTATACTAATGCAAAGAGCACAACAAGAAGAATAATAGATCTTCAATCTCCTTCACCACTCTTCAATCTTGGATTTGGCACAATCCAAATCCACTAACCTTGGGATATGATGGATATCAACCAAGTTATGAGTTATAGACACCTTTCCTACCTCACTTCAACACCCAAATGTTTTATGAAAAATTTTCACAAATATTGACTTAGGGACACTTTCCCTAAACTAAACCAAATATGGAAATATTCTCCAATGGCTTCAACCAACCAATCTGGGGTTGGAACACCTTACTTAGGTTGTATGAATAGGTAATAAACCACCCAATTGATCCTAAAACACTCACAACCAAACAAACTCAACCTGACCTATAAATCCTACCAGGTCTCTCACAATGGTTTGAAGTGTGCAACTTTCAACTATGGAAGGAACTTTAAAAAAAAGAATAGTTCAATGACCCTTTTGGATGTCTTAAAGATCCCCAAAGTCATAGAAACCAACTCCACTCCAGCAACACTCAATCCTCATAATGCTCATAGACCTAATTGGCTAGATTAGGCTTAGAATACAAGGTAAGTGGTTAAGGATGGGTTCATAGAGTTGTTTCAAGGTTTTTAAAACCTTACCCTAACTCCAAATGATCTAAATCAACCATATGTTAGGTCCCTCCAATCAGTTGGTTTATCTGCACACAACTTCACATATCTGACTGGCTAAATACATTGGGATATTTAGCCTAGGGCTTGATGCAAAAACCCCCAAAACACCAAATCTCACTCTAAGCCTTTGTAATCATTGAAAATACATTCCTAAATTTTTTTTCCCAAGTGTCTAAAATTCCACTAGTGAAATGTCAATTTAGGACTCCATTTGTGCAACAGGCCTGGATTAGCCTCCTTTCTGGACTGTCCCTACAAATTTGTTTATAACTTTTGCAATCAAATCCAAGTGGAAAAAAATAAACTTCTCTAGAAAGTAGATTCATAGGTTTATCAGATCATGACATTATTTTGGTCTTATCACTTTGTACACGTCTATACCAGGCAATGAATGATCAGGAAATCTGGTGGTTTTTATTAAAATTGCATCAAAACTTCATAATACATTGTCTAAATTCTTAGAGAGGCTTGAACATGATAAAATACCTTCACTTTGAGTTCCAACCAATCCATGAGTGGTTATGACATCTGGTAACTAGATTTGAACTTCTCGAGGAACTTTTCAAAAAGTTGCTCGAGCAAAATTTACAACTTTTGCAACTTTTTTGCATTTTTGCTACATTCCTAATCTAAATGACTTGGAATGAGTTATGATCACCTAGACTTGATCAAATGTGCCTAAAATGATCCAAAATTATTGGAATCATAAGTAAAAATCTTAAAACACTCAAAACACCTAATCATACCTATCAAACATAAACTCAAAACCCAACTAAAAATCTTAAAACACTCAAAACACCTAATCATACCTATCAAACATAAACTCAAAACCCAAGTGGAATAAGGTATCCCAAGGTTTAAAGATGTACCTTAGGGATCCTTGACCACACAAGTTGGATCAAACAAAATAAGGGTGATCTCAAGGATCCATCCCTTTATTAAAAAATAAAAACATAAGGAACATCCTAAATGTTGTTCAAATACTTCAAATGCCTTGGGTCATCCAAGTGGCATCTTCTAGGGGATGATGTTTCCATTTGACCAAAAAATCATAGTAGGTAATTCTCCTGGTTTGGTTACTCACCCTCTTGTCTAGGATGCACTCAATCTCTGGAATGGATGGTCTGGGTAAGTCTTTCATCTCCTTGTCTTTTTGAAGATCTTGGTCACCTGCAACACAAACATCACTAACAGGGCCTTTATATGCATATAAGTTAGTCACATTGAAGATAGGATATAAACCAATATGAGAAGGCAATTCAATCTTGTAAGCATTGTTTCCACACTTTAGGATCTTGAAAGGACCAAGTTTCTTCATCATAAGATTAGTGTACTTCTCCTTATGTAGTCTTTCTTTCTTGAGATGAATCATCACCATATCTCCCACCTTAAATTGCAAATATCTTCTCTTCTTATCTGCATGTTGTTTTTACTTATCATAGGTATGTTGTAACTTTGTTTTTACCTATTCATGGATATCTTTCATAACCTTAGAAAAGTCTTCATCCAAAGCACTCCTCTTCGCCATATCCTTGACAAGTATGAGTTCTAATACACCTCTAGGATGAACACCATATATAATTTTAAAAGGAGTCAAACCAGTACTCCTGTTAACAGAATCATTGTAAGAGAATTATGCTTGGGCCTGAATAGAATCCCAAGTAGCTCTATACTCTTGGGTTAGACACCTCAAAAAATTACCAAGTGACCTATTGATAACCTTTGTCTGACCATTAGACTATGGGTGATATGTAGAGGACAAAGACACATTAGTTCCAAGCTTTCTCCAAAAATGACCCAAAAACTTAGGATCTCTATTAGACACAATTGACAAGGGTAATCCATGAAGACTAACTACTTCCTTAAATAATAAATCTGCTATGTTATAAAAAAATTCTCCACAAACCTATTCAAGAAACTAAGAGCATGATTATCTATGAAAAAAATGAACTCCTTAGGAAAAAAGTAATGCCTCCACTTTCTAAGGGATGGAACCATATCATAGAGTTCAAGATCATTAGTTGAATATTTTTTTTTCTTCATTCAACTTCTTACTAAATAAGGCATCTCCCTTCTTGGTTTAGAACTCCACCAATATCCTTATTGTGTGCATCACATTCCACTATGAACACCTTGTGAAAATTTGGTAGAACTAGGATGGGTTGCTTTGCAATCTTCTTCTTCAAAAACTCAAATGACTCATCAACCTCATTAGTCCACTTGAAAACACATTTCCTTTCTCCTTTAATGGTATTAATGATATGAGTACATATGCCATTGAAGTTTCTAACAAATTTCCTATAGAAACTACACAAACCATGGAAAATATTTACCTTAGATGCTATAGTAGGTGGTCTCCAATTGAGGATAGCCTCAACCTTGGAAGGATTCATCTTGAGAGTGTTCTTTGATATCACAAATCCAAAGAACACAAGTTCTTTTTGAAGGAACACACACTTCTCCAAGTTAATTTTCAACTGCTCCTCATGAAGTTTCTTCAAAACCATGTCCAAATGCTTGAGATGTTCATCTTTATCCCTGCTGAAAATCAAAATGTCATCAAGATACACCACAAAAAATTTGTTAAGGAAAGGCTTCAAGATTTCATTCATAAGCCTCATAAATGTACTTGGGGCATTGGATAGGCCAAAAGACATTACAAGTCATTCATAAAGACCCTCTGTAGTTTTGAATGTTGTCTTCCACTCATCTCCACCCCTTATCCTTATATAATGATAGCCAATTTTGATATCAACCTTGGAGTAGTAGCTTACACCCCCTAAAAAATTCATTAGATCCTCCATTCTACGTATAGGAAACCTACATCATATGATTATCCTATTGATTTCCCTATAATCAGTACATAGTCTCCATGTACCCTCCTTTTTAGGTGCTAGTACAATAGAGAATGTACATGGAATCACACTCTTCCTAATGAACCCTTTAGACAAAAATTCATCAATTTTCCTTGATATCTCATTGTTCTCCTCATGGGTCATCTTTTAGGCTGCCTTGTTTGGGAGTGTGGCCCCTAGTATGAGGTCTATGCAATAAATTACTTCCCTTTGTGGTGGTAAAGTCTGTGGAGTACTTCCTTCAATCAAATCATTGTATTTATCTAAAAATGCCTTGACTTCTTCAGGACCTACATCTCTTTCTATGGTTTTGACCTTGGACATCTCTAAGGGTATCTTTTGAGGTCTCGCAAGTAGGGAAAAGAAGGGTGTATCCTTCTCCTTTAAGATCTTCATGAAATCTTTCTCTCCTACACACATGGCACTACTTACAATGTGTTTCTCCTTCCCATCATCAAGAAGTGGATTAATGACATACTCAACACCACCCTTGTAAATAGTATAGGCATTGGTTTTCTCATCATGTTTAGTATTAACATAAAATTTCTAGGGCCTCCCTAATAAAATGTGTCATGCATCCATTTCTATGACATCACACAAGACTCTGTCTACATACTCTCCTATGATAAAATCTACCCAAACTTGTTCACAAATGATATTTTGCTTCTCCTTGGTCAACAATGAGGCATTATAAGGAAATGGATGATGGATTCTTTGAAGTTTAACTTCTCAACCAACTCTCTAGAGGAAATATTATTTGTTGATCTGTAATCTACAATTACCTTGGTATACCTTATTGTTCACTCTACAACTTGTCCTGAACATTGACTTCCTATGAGGTGGCTCTGAGATGGTAGGTACTCTTAGGAGATTTATTTGCATCATAAGACACTCCCCTTTCTCTAGATTTGTAGGCCTTGATATGGTTGTGTGGTAAGAAGATACACTCTGACTGTCATCTTCTTGTGTCAACTGCACCCTTCTATCTCCTCCTTGCTTTCTTGTGCCAAGATTCTCAGGACATCTAAAGGACTAATGCCCAATCTAGTTGTATGTGAAGCACTTACTAGTAAATATAATAGGTCCTCTTCCACCAAACCTTCCCCTATTGTTTGACCTTCTACCCCTGAATGCACCTCTTCTACTTGACTCTCCTTCTAATTCCTGATTGCTAGATTCACCTTAGCTCTTAGGAAATGATCCTCTCCCATTGAACCTACCTCTACCTCAAAAATTGTTCCCTCTAACCCTATTATTTTGTTCTCATTTACTTGTTTTCTTATCTTCAACTCCTAGTTCCATTTGATAGCACTTTTCTATAGTTTCAAGGTTGAACACACAGCTCATCTTGGATTCTAAACTTGAGACCATTCAACTATCTAGCCAACTTTTGTTTCTCATTATCTGGTATCTTTTGTTTGAGGGTCATCCTATGGAATTCCTCAGTGTAGGCACCAACATCCATGTGTCTTTGTCTTAGGTTTTGAATCCTCTTATGTAGAAACACTTCATAATCCTTTGGGACAAATTGTCTCTTGATATCAATCACCATCTTCCTCCAAGTAGTGATAGGGTTTCTTCCTTCTTCCACCCTTTCATTTTGCAAGAAGTTCCACTAGCTAAGGGCTAGACCCTTCATCTTTGACTTAGCCAACTTCACCTTCTATCTTTCAAATACCTCCTCACATTCAAAATAATTTTCCAAGGCCTCAATTGAGTCCATGCATGCTTTTGGATTCATTTTTCCAAGGAATATGGGTATATCAAACTTATCTTTCCTTCCAACTCTTTTTAGGGATTCTAGGAGTTGTCTTTGGTTAGTAGGTACCTCTCCTCTTTCATGTATGGGAGCATATTATTCATCTAACTCCTCTATAGCACTTCTTCCATGGTTGCTTTTAAACTTTTCCAACTCTTCTTCAAGCCTCCTAATTCTAGTAGCTTTCTCTCTCACTATCTTTGATAATTATACATTGGTCACCCTTGAGGGGATTTCTTCTTCACCCTAATCTTCCATGATTCAATTTTCTTCCCAAAGAACAATCCTAGTGCTTTGATACCACCTAATGCAAAGAGCACAATAAGAAGACTAAGAGATCTTCAATCTCCTTAACCACTCTTCAATCTTGGATTTGGCACAATCCAACTCCAATAACTTTGGGATATTATGGATATCAAAAAATTTATGATGTCTAGACACCTTTCCTACCTTACTTCAACACCCAAAGGTTTTATGTAAAGTTTTCACAAAATGACTTAGGGACACTTTCCCTAAACTAAGCCAAATGTGGAAATCTTCACCAGTGGCTTCAAAAAACCAATCTAAGGGTTATAACACATTACTTAGGCTGTATGAATAGGGAATCAACCACCCAATTGATCCTACAACACCCACAACCAAACAAACTCAACCTGACCTATAAATCCTACTAGGTATCTCACACTGGTTTTTAGTGTGCAAATTTTTACTATGGAAGGAACTAAAAAAATAACAATAGATTAAAGGACCCTTTTGGATGTCTTCAAGATCCCAAAATTCACAGAAACCAACTCCACTCCAGCAACACTCAACCCTCACAATGCTCACTGACCTAATTGGCTAGATTAGGCTTGGAATACAAGGGAAGTGGTTAAGGATGGGATCAAAAAGTTGATGAAGGGTTTTAGAAACCTTATCCTAACTCCAAATGATCCAAATAAATCATCTATTAGGTCCCTCTAATCAATTGGTTTTTCTGCACACAACTTCACATATTCAACTGGCTAAATACATTGAGATATTTAGCCTAGGGCTTGATGCAAGAACCCCCAAAATACAAAATATCACTCTAAGCCTTTGGAATCATTAAAAATAAATTATTAACTTTCATTTCCCAAGTGGTCATGAAATTCCACTGGTGAAATGTCAAGTTAGGACTCCATTTGTGCAACAGGCCTGGATTAGCCTCCTTTCTGGACTGTCCCTACAAATTTATTTATAACTTTTGCAATCCAAATCTAAATGGGACAAAATCAACTACTCTAGAAAGTAGATTCATAGGGTTATCTGATCATGACATTATTTTGGTCTTATCACTCCATAAACATTCGTACCATGCAATGAATGCTCAGGAAATCTGGTAGTTTTTATTAAAATTTCATCAAAACTTCATACTACATTTTCTAACATCTTGGAGAGGCTTAAACATGCTCAAATACCTTAAAATATGATTTCCAACCAATCCATGACTAGTGATGATTGTTGGTAACCAGATTTGAACTTCTCAAGTAACTTTTCAAAAAGTTGCTCGAGCAACATTTACAACTTTTACAACTTTTTTGCATTTTTGCAACTTTCCTAATCCAAATGACTTGGAATGAGTTCTCATCACCTAGACCTGATAAAATATTCCTAAAATGATCCAAAATCATTGGAATCATAACTAAAACTTCTAAAATACTCAAAACACCTAACTATACCTATCAAGCATAGACTCAAAATCCAAGTGGACTAATTAGGTATCCCAAGGTTTATAGATCTACCTTAGGGATCCTTGAACACACAAGTTGGATAAAATACAAGGATGAGCTCAAGGATCCATCCCTTTATTACAAAAGAAAAACATAAGGAACATCCTAGATGTTGCTAAAATACTTCAAATTCCCTAGGTGCCCTGCACCATGTACCCTTGTTAAAGGATTTACAAAGTAAGATATGTTAAGATATGCTTGATTAAGAGAATTCACAATTTTGATTACAAAATTAATTAGTAACAAGTATGTCTATAGTACTTGCATCAATCATATGCTTGTCAGACTCAATGTGCTCATTAAATTTTTACCTCAACATGTGCTTCACACACAATAACAATTATGTACTCGATAGCTTCAACTCAGAATCACAATTATACTATGCTATTTGCTGCTTTTTTACTCAGTGGCTTCTCTTCTCACCACCTTCCTTCTGCAATCTCTGCTTCACACATGCATTCTCTCATACTCATCCAGTGATCTTCACATTTTGATCTATTTATACTCAATTCTAGAAGCAGTGGAAATATTCTAGAATCATCTCCTCAAGCGGTGCTAGCATTGGTTACTACTCCAGTGCATATATCATAATTAATTATCATTGGTGGATCTCACCTTGTAATCACACATAATCATTATGTTTAAATCTCCAACTCTCTGTCAGATAATATCCTCAAGATTTGTAAACCATTCTTTGCTCAATGTCCAAGTTCAATGTATATTTAGATTCTCCTTGTGTAGGTCTTAGATGCTCAACAATATATTTTCTTGTTGCTCGGTAACTATATCATCTCTTAGTTTAGTAACTATTGTAGCTCGGTCCAACTCGGTGTTCGGTGCTCAATTTTCCTTTCTCGTTGTTTTCTCCTTATCATTTTTACCAAAAACTACCTTTCCTTTATTTCCTTTTACTGACTAGCTTGTTGATCTTACCAACTTGACTTTCCTTCTTTATCAAATGAATTTGACAATCATTATGACTTTATCATAACTAATGACAATAAAATAACTCTTAGGAGTATCAATCTCCCCCTTTGGCATTAGTTTGGTATCTTTGTTAAAAACCTTCAAAGTCATCAAAAAATTTTCCTTATCCAAATTGGTCATGTATCCATATCTCGCTAAACTTATTACTCCCCCTATAATAATACTTATCATATTATATCTATCCTTTTGTACATATCATCCTCCATCTATTATCTCCTTTTCTCTCTCATATATTTCCCCCTTAATTTCCCCTTTTATACTTCTTTGTATTTATTATCCTCATTTACACATTTCCCCCTTTTAAACCAAAAATGCCAAAATAAATAACTTACTATTTTTCTAGTGGAGGGATCTTGTCAAAAATAAATTTTTTATCATTCTTGTGCATCCTTTAGTGATACCTTCCTTGAATCCTTTAGTGTCTGTAACACTATTATTTTCTCACTTATAGCAGATGTTAAAGTGATCATGTTGTCCATTGCACTATTATCTGGTGTGTTGACTAAATATTTTGCCTTATGTATATTTTTCTGCAATGCCTCAATATGTGGAATCAAAACTATTTTTAATTCCATCAGATTTATCCTGATTTCATTCTCCTCTTTTCTAAATTCATGTTGAACTCCCATTAAGTGCTTCAGCCTTTCGTAATATTCCTTAAAATAATTAGGCTCAGTAGATACCTTAGCTAATTTCTCAATTAGCTCATTTTCAACATTTTCATCCTTATCTTTGATATCCTTGGTAAAATTTGAAATCAATTTTTTTTTTGAAATAATAAAAGAATATCTTTCAACTTTTTCTCTAACTCGGTAACCAACTCAAATAATGTTACCTTATCTAGTGCAACTAATTGAAGTAGTTCTTCAATAACTTTAGTCTCCATCTACTTTAGATGCACTTACATTAGATACTCTATAGTATCAGTACTAGCCTAATTGATCTAGCTCACCAGTTCACTTTATTGGTCCAATAAATGTCTCCTTTTTCATTAACATTAGCCTTTGGTACAATTTATTTCAATATGTCTTTAACATTTTCCAAGACATCAGTCTTTTGCTTCTTAGCAAGAAGTTTATCTTGGGAAGATTTCCTCTTTAATAAGTCTCTGAACTTAGATAGTTCTTTGGGGCTCATAGTTGAAATATCAACCTTTGGAAAAATGATATGTTGGATTAAATCAACCTTATCCTTTTCATGCTTCCTTTTCTTCAACTTTTTCTTATCAGTAGATTCCTTCTTTGCATCAGATGCAATAGTAGTATCCTCATTTTTGTCATCTTTTGTCTCTTCCTTTTTCTCTTCTTGTTTATATTCCTCATTTTCTTGTTTAGTTTCTTATTTCTTTTCTACTTTATCCTTTTTTGTCTCCTTCACTGGTTTTGTGGCCTCAGTAGGGATTACCGGCTCTTGATTCTGACCTTGGGTAGTCTCTGTCTTTGTAATGACCTCAGTATCCTTTGGTACAATTTCATGTTCTAGTTCGGTGGGCGCATCAACATCGGTTGATACATCCTTTATTACCTCTAAGATCACTTCCTCAATCTCAGGGAAATTCATTATCTATTCAATGATAGGCTCTTCATCAATTACATTTACCTTTTTTGATTCATCCATGTTTATTTCCTCTATTTCTTTGGCCTCAGTTTCCATTATATCTTCATCATCTTTAATATCCTCAGCAGGGTCTTTAACAGTAATATCTTCTATAATGATCTCATATTTGTTAGTTATCAAATCAATGGGACATGACTTGCCTGTTTTCTCTTTGATCTCTGCATCAGTCCATTGATCAAGAGAAAATATCTTTCTCCAAATATCATCAGTCTCATTTTGTATGTCTTCTAACTTACTAACCATAATACTTAGTGCTTTTCTTTTCACTCAGAATCTCTCTGATTATTCTTGCAGTGTATCCTTGATTCTCCTTTTGGATAGGTTTGAGACTATAATAGCTAGGGATATCTCCCTCATTTTCTTCTCAGATGCTAAGGCATATTTCCATCTAGCATCAATCCTTTGATATATCTCATCTACTAAATTTGTGGTTATCTCCATAGGTGTAGTTCTAAACTTATGCAATGTAAACACAATATCCTCTTCAATTTTATTCTTTTCTTCATCATTCCTTTTTTCATACTTCATTTTTTTCAAACCTAAATAACCTCCATATTTCTTAAGTGTCTTAAGTGATTCATCAAGATCTTTTATTTTTGGTGTCTGAATTTCTACAACTTTAAATTGTGAAATATCTTCTGATTCAGTTTCACTATCTTCCTGTAGTCTCAATTTTCTCCTAGGCCTCCTAGTAGCTTTCGTCTCTCTTATGTAAGTTTTGGGCTTAGTTGGTTCTAATTTTTCTTTCTTCTTCTGACTCGGTGTGGAGGAAGACCTTGTTGATGATCTTACACCGATTGGACTAGGTGTCTCTTTCTTCATTCTAATCATTTTCCCTTTAACCTTTGATGGTTCAGCTTCATCTTTCTCAATAGGGATTCCCAAATTCTTTGAAAAGTTACTAATCATTCTGTTGTTCTTTCTTAAGGCCTCAGGTATCAATATACCTATTTTGATCTTATCTTTGACTTCCTCATATGTTCCATACCGATTGGCTCTTCTATAAGCTGGATTCTCTAATAATTTTTTAATCTGTATAGAAGTGACTTCAATATCCATTTTATATCCCATAGGTGACAACCATACTATTCTTGGTTCCACATCTCTCACTATACATGTTTCAATATCAACTTTAAAATATATGTCATCTTTGTACTATTCCACAAGCTAGGGTGGAATTCTGAACCTCTTAAATGCATTTTATGTTGAAATTTTGTAAAATTGTCATTTATCACCATATCAAAATTATCTCCTATGCTTTGAATAACTCATTAATTTGATAAATAATTAGTTTATCTACATTCCATACTACTTAATCAATCGTTGGAAAGAAGTTATGAAAATAGAAGAATATGCATACCAGTAGGGATCATAACTTTAGTGTGTTTGTTTTTTCCTTTCTAATTGTGTTCATATTGTCATCCAATTGCTTCAACAATATTTCACATAGCTCCATCTTCATATTTATCTTTACAATCTTGTATCCTATATCAACTTCTCCAGAGGGCACACTATCTACTTGAGATGACTGGAAGAGTCGGTAGGATATTATTTTGCATGTGAAACTTAGCTTAGGATCATCAATAGTATATAATTTCAGATCTCTACCATCCCATTTAGCTTGTGTGAGCTCACATAGTTTGATCTTATTTGTTTTCTTGTAGGATCTCAGTCTATCACCAATCGAAATATCCAATGACAATGTGAAGTACATATTTGGTGATCTTCACTAATGCATGGAGCCACATGAAATGATCATGTACTCGACTAAGAACTATTCCTGTCCATTCTTCATTAAAGACTGTCGATACATGCATAGCATGGACCAAACCCTTGGTTTCCAAATGCGTGTGGTTGTCTTTCAACTTTCCATTAACACAAAGATTCATGTAATATGTATCAATTTCTTCTTGACATATGTCTTCAATCTTGCATTGTATGAAGGCACGAATGTCTTCAATAAGAATGACTCTCTGTAGTATCAAAGATAGGGCGTCAAATTTATCAACTTCAACAGCAACAATGAGTGACAACTTATATTTGGAATTGACAGGGTCAATATTCTCCACATCAACGGGCTTTTGAACTTTGGGTGCCATTTGATTCTCATAAATGATCTTGCAATTGATAGGGGTTCGATTAAATAGAAATTCTTGATATTAGGAATACCTTGAATACACTTGATAAAGCTTAGATTTTCTCGAATGATCATTTGGATTATCTTGGTAGACTCATATTTGCACAGTGCTTCAAATGCTCGTGAAAGTGTAAGGTAAAAATGAAATAACACGACCTCTATTTATAGTTTTTCTTCTATTAGTGTTTCTAATGGCTATAATTTTAGCATTAAATTCACATTATCGACTCCCTTTTTCACTGTTAACCAAATACTCTTTCCTTTCACCGAATGGAATAAAATAACATATACTTCATACTAATCAAAATATGAAATGTAACCTTCAATCATATATCCAAATGCATCTTAATATGCTAATATGGATCTCTACACAAATTCTAGGAATTGATTTGAGATAGAATTTTAATTATCAACTCCTACACATACCTTTGACTGATTAAGTGAAAATAGGTGCACCCGATCTAGAGGATGTGGTGCCATCAGGTGTTCCAACTTCAATTCCATCATCTTGAGACTTCCTTTTCCATGTTCTATTCATTTGATCTCTTATCTCATTAATATTAACTTGGTTAGTATCACTTAGTTTTTCCTTGGTTGGGGCTTTTCCTCAATACCTATAGTCTTTGGCTAGGTGATTGACCTTGTGACAGGGAAAAAATCCATTCCATAATTTCTCCAAGATCTTCTAATGTTCATACCATGCATCAACATGCAATTTGAAACAATGTGACCAAATCTCCCACATGTTGTACAAGCAATTCTTGTATTGTAGTCCCATCATATAGTTGATCCTTGTCGGTTGTTTGTGGTATTCTATCAGTTAGGGACTCATTTCTCATTCTTTCTTTGTGACCTGCATTCTTCAAATTTGTGACCATATTTGTGGAATTTATTGCAATAGCCATTGAATCTTGGCTTCCTTGTATTATTAGCAACCCTTGACCTACACTCAAATTCTTTATGTCTATAATTATTGCAACTATAACAATAACCATTAAACTTAGGAATGCTTGGTGGATTACCTCTTTTTCTCATGCATAAATTAGTTGTATGACCTGGTTCCCATAGTGATAACAATTAGGATTATTTGTCTTTAGTGGGGTAGAAACATTATATTGGTTGGTTGCTTGTTTAGAGGACTCACCCTTCTCAGTAGTATTGTTTGCATTGTGTCCAAGTCTAGAAGTATCTCTCAGTTGTCTTTGACCTCTTAGTTGTTCATCCAATATCCTCACTGATTCTTCATTTCTTTTCAAGACTTCATTAGCATCTTTTTCACATTTCATTTTATTCCTCAGATGTTCATTCTTAGATCTCAGTTCAACAATCTCTCCAACTTTCCTTGCAACTTCTTGATTTGCACCGACTAGTTGGTCTGTTAAGTTGTAGTGAATTTGTGTCAACCTCAATATTTCCCCATATTTCTCATTCACCCTTGTATTCATTTGTCTTCTCTTGTCTTCCACCATTCTATTATCATCTTTAGATTTTCCCTTTTATAATAGGACTTCACACATCCTTACTGATTGATATTCTTGTTCTCTCTTCAGTTCTTTTACCTATTTAATTAGGTTTTTGTTCTTTTTAGTTAGTTTTGATATTGCGGCCTGAGATTCATCGGACATACCTCCCTTTAATTTTTCTTCAATTTCTTCAACTTGATCTTGAGTGTCCTTCAATTGATGTTCTAGCTCCTTTCTCTTATTGAATGAATGCTTTAGTTTTCTCCTCAATTCATTAATTTGATCATTAGCCATCCTTAGTTCCATGCCCATGTTATAAATCACCCTTTCATACATATAACTTTCAATATCTTCAAGTGGTTAAACTTATGAATAAGAGACTCAACTTTGATACCAATTTTTGGACTAAGTATGGAAAGGTAAGTACTAAGAGGGGAGGGGTGAATCGGTAATGGAAATAATTTTAACTATCTTTCTCAACCATTCACCATATTCATAACTTTGCATGGATCTCATAAAACATATAAAAAATTAACATAAAATATAACTCATAACACATTCATTTTGGTATCACATAAATCCTTGTTAGAGGATAAAAACTACAATGGGGATGACACCCACAAAACTTCACTACTACAGTAAAGAGTTTTCTCAGTTAGAGCTACAATCATAGCTATTTATGACAACTTACCTTGTTAGGAGTATTAACTCTTTTAGGATTCTAAAGGCTAGTTAAGTGTACCTTGCTAAAGGATTTTACAATTCTAATCTAAGAATTGTACCATGTTAAAGGATTTACAAAGTAAGATATGTTAAGATCTACTCGGTTAAGAGATTTCACAATTCTGATTACAAACTTAATCAGTAAAAAATATGTTTTTGGTACTTGCATCAATCATATGCTTATCATACTCATTGTGCTCATTAATTGTTTACTTGAACATGTGCTTCACTCACAATAAAAATTATGTACTCGATACCTTCAACTCTAAATCAAAATTATACTCTTCTCTTTACTTCTCTATTACTTGGTGGCTTCTCTGCTCATCACCTTCTATCTACAATATTTGCTTCACACATGCATTCTCTCATACTCATTATGTGATCTTCACATTCTGATCTATTTATACTCAATTCTAGAAGTGATGGAAATGTTTTAGAATCATCTCCTTAAGTGGTGCTAGAATTGGTTACTTCTCCAATGCATATATCATACTTAATTCTCATTGGTGGATCTCACCTTTTAATCACACATTATCACTACGTTTAAATTTCCAATGCTCTGTCAGACAATCTCCTCAAGATTTGTAGACCATTTTTTGCTCGGTGTCCAAGTTCAATGTATTTGTAGATTCTCCTTGTGTCAGCCTGAGATGCTCAGTAATACATTTTCTTGTTGCTTGATAACTATATCATCTCTCAGTTTGGTAACTGTAGTATCTTGGTTCAACTTGGTGTTTGGTATTCAATGCTTGGTTTTCCTTGCTTGTTGTCTACTCCTTATTGCTTTTACCGAAAATTGCCTTTTCTTTATTTCCTTTTACCGACTAGCTTGTTGCTCTTACCGACCTTACTTTCCTTCTTTACCGAATGACTTTGACAATCATTATGGCTTTATGATAACTAATGATAATAAAATAACTCTTAGGATTATTAATATACATATACATACACATACACATACACATACACATGATGACCTACAACTGATTGAATAACTTGATGAACTCAAGAGATAGTGATTAGAGATCACCGAGCTGTTAAAGTGATATGTAAGATGATTAAATCAGTCAATAGGTTGTCATTGATGTCAACTAGTTTTGACTATACTTATCATGATAGTTACACACATCTGAACATCTGGAGAAGGATGAAATGGTGAAGAAATGATATATCTACATAACAACAAGATGGATATGATAGGTATGGATAAGGTATACATTGGGTAACTTATTGATGAGCCTATGGCATTATGTTGTTGACATGAGAATCTTAGGTTATTCTATTATAAATAAGATATCAGAATTGAACAAGTTAATGTGGTTAGTAATTGAAGATTTCTATATACACCGAGTCAATCTTGTGTATACCGAGTGACAGGAATACCCGAGTTAGTTATCACTGACGCATTCAGTATTCACCAAGTATGGATGAAAACATTAAATGTTGATAACAGCCGACTGAAACTGATGATCTGGCAATTGCTTATGATTTCAATAAGAGATGAATTTTGTTATAAGATCCATGACTAAAAAAATTTAGTAATGATCAAAGGGAAGAGATTGAAACATGTTAATGACACATCTATCGAGGAATATTGAAGCGAAAAAATGAATGATGGAGATTAAGAGGCAAAATCTAATGTCTGATATGAAAATAGTTTACACATCTATTTAAGAGACATGAGATTCATTGTTGAATCATGCCAGATGAATAGAGATTGCAGGAGAATTCACATGAAGAAATATTTCATGCATACCTGATCAAATTGGTTACACACATAACCGAGTTGAACTGCAGGCATAATTGAGCATTAGAGATATATATACACTGAGTGAAGTAAGTTGGAGGATATGATGAAGTGAATTTATTATTGATCAGAAGAGTTTTTATGAGCTTATCATAGATCTAAATACTTTAAAATTGAGTTGTATTTGAATCAGATCACTACTGTATCAATTTAACCATTGTTACAACTAAATCTCTTAACCGAGTGGACTTAATAGTCTTGATTGTATTTCAATATGACATTCAAGGAATGTTAATTATTTTCTTGTTGAGCCCATAGTGAATGCTAGTTGAAGGAGAACCATTAGTGACAAATCCTTTAACCAGGTCACACCTAAAAGTGTGCATTGTAACCTTTTAACAAGGTTGGCTCCTAACTGAGATCACTTCAAAAGAGTGAAATATTTTGGGTTACCTATACTACGTGGTTTTTCCCTTAGCAGGCTTTTCATGTTAAATATTTGTGTTATGTGTTATTTTTTATGCTTTTTTTTCTATCATACTTTACATATTTCATATCTGGATTAATCGGTAAAGACAATTTTAGAAATTGCTGGTATTCAGTAAATGAACAGAAAGATAGTTATCTTATCTTACTGAGTTGATTGATTTCTTGAATTTTTTTGAAAAAGTACATTTGAGAGTTTGGGACTATAGGATAACTGATTTAACTGATTCACCCCCCCCCCCCTCTCAATTATCTAACAATTGGTATCAGAGAATTATTGGTTGCTTAGAGGAGAGTTTCAAGGACTTGAGGTAAAGATCACAAGATGTATAAAAGGGAGGTGCCTAAGCTGAACAAAGATAAATTCTTTACATAGAAAAGTAAGATGAGGATGCATATATCTAGAATTAGAGAATCTTCTCTACAACTCCTAGACAATGGTTACATACAACTAACTATTGGACCTTTGACAGTTGATCAGATGAGAGATAGACATGAACACAACATGACAATGATAGAGATTGTTGTTTCCCTATCTGATGCAGAATTTGAGTATATCAAAGCATGCACTACAACTAAAGAAATGTGGGACAAGCTTGCACTAGTTCATGGAGGAGATATAAATGTGATGAGAGCCAGAGTTGAAAGCCTTAGAGGAAGATTTGATGATATGAAGATGAAAGAAGCTGAAAACATTACACAATACTCTAACCAAAGCAAGGAGGTGTTCAATTCTATCTGAGGAGCGGGAGGTGTTATTTATGAAGACACTGTTATGAGTAAAATTCTTAGAACTTTGTTGCCTATCTATGCTATTAGAATATCTTCTATTCATGAAATGAGATCTGCACCGGGTAGTGTTCTTACACTTGATAGTATAATTGGTAAATTGACTACTTTTGAGCTAAATAACTATGATAATAGTATTGTACCGAGTGTTGAGTCTGCATTTATGTCATCCTTGAAGATTGGTAAGTCTAGCAGTAAACATAGCCTAAGAAATGAAAGTGACAGTGAAGTGAAGATGGACTTGATGAGCTTGAAGCACTTATGGGTAGGAGGCTACAGAAAGGTAAAGGAAGGTATAAAGAAAACTTACCTCTAGCATGTTTCAATTGTAAATAAATTGGCCATATTGCTGCTAGATTTCCTAACAGGAAAGACGATGATAAAAATAATGACCAGTCTAGAGAAATAAAGTCTGACAAAAGAGATCACCAAGAATGTAGAGGAAACTAACAGTATGATAGAAGAAACAATTGAGACTACAAAGAAAAAGGTAAGAAGGAATGTTACCTTGTTGGAGATGATGATGTTGATACTGACATCGACATTGATGAAGACATTGAGGTAGTGTTCGTAGCAATGAAAGAGGATTCAAAAGAAGAAGAAAGGTATGTTGAAAAAACACTTATATCTAAAGTTAGCAAGAATGAGACATGGATTAGTGATAGTGGCTGTACACATTATATGACTAGTGATGGGGACAAATTTGAATATCTTGAACACTATAATGGAGAATCTATTAAAATGGGAAATGATACACCTTGTTTAGTGAAAGGAAAGGGATCTATCTTATTGAACAATAAGATTAGATGTGAGAATGCATATTGGGTGAAAGGACTTAACTATAATCTATTGAGTGTAGCACAATTGAATAATTTAGGTCACTGAGTTGCATTTGAAATTAGAAAGGTGAAGATCTATGATGAAACCAAAAAGTTGGTCGGTACTAGTGAACAATCCAAAGGTAATCTATTTTATCTTGATAACACTAAAACTTCTTGTTTGTTGGCTAGAAATAAAGATGTGCAATTGTGGCATAAGAGACTGTGTCATGTGAATTTTGATAACATGGTTAAGATCAGTAAGAAGAGAAGAATTAGAGGTTTATCGAGTCTAACTAAACTTGACCATGTCATGTGTAATCAATGTTAGAAAGGGAAGATAACTAAATCTAGTTTTAAAAGAAAAGACTATTCTTCTAAAGGTATTTTGGAGTTGGTGCATACCAACTTATGTGGTCCTATGAGAACTCAGAGTTGTTATGGTGACAAATATTTCATTTTATTTGTTAATGACTACTCTAGGATGATGATAGTTATGTTTTTGAAAGAGAAATCTAAAGCTTTCAAACTATTTAAGTGGTATAAAGCTAAAGTTGAAAAAGAAACCCAGAAAGATTTAAAATGCTTAAGATCTGATAGAGGAGGTGAGTTTATTTATGATGAATTCACTAAATTTTGTAATGAGCATGGAATTAAAAGATAGGAGGACACCACAATAGAATGGTATTGCAGAAAGAAGGAATCAATCTATAGTTGACTATGCTAGAACACTGATGATTGAGAAAGATGTTGCACAAATGTACTGGAGAGAGGCTGTTAGCACTATTATCTACAACTTGAACCAAGTTCAACTGAAGAAAGATACAAATAAGACACCTTGTGAGTTATGGTTTGGCTACACATTGAATGTTAGTTATTTCAAAATTTTTGGAAGTAGATGTTACATTGTGAAAGATGATAGAAATGGTAAATTTGATTCTAAAGGTGATGAAGGAATATTTCTAGGATATTCTACTAAGAGAAAAGCTTATAAATCTTTGAACAAGGCTACTAACAAAATTATTAAAAATGCTAATGTGAAAGTTGATGAGTTTGCTGAGAATAATGATGAATAAAGTGAGAAGGAACCAAAAGACTATGGTAGATTTACATATATTGAGAATCTAGACTATCTACCCAAGCCACGGGCTGAGTCTATTGAGCGACGGGAAAATGCTATTGAGAATCAGAAAATGCAAACCGAGAATCAAGAAGATGCTACTGAGGAAGAAATTAAATCTGAACCGAATGATGAGAAAATAAGAGAGTAAGTAATGACGAGATTTGTTAGAAGACACCATCCAAAGAACTAGATTATTGGATACAAACAAGCTGGCATGATGACACAAAGTAAGTTAAGATAGAATGCATGTTTAGTTTGTGAATTTGAACCTAAGAATGTTAGAGATGCACTTGAGAATGAAGAATGGATTAAGGCCATGAATGAAGAAATTGAACAGATAGAGAAAAATAAAATATGGACATTGGTATCTAGACCGAGTGATAAAAATGTGATTGGTACTAAATGGATTTTCAAAAATAAGTTGAATGAGAATGGTGGAGTGACTAGAAATAAAGCGAGACTAGTTTGTAAGGGTTATGCACAAGAATTAGGAATTGACTATGGTGAAACTTTTCACTATTACATTTGACCTTATTTTTCTACCAACATTTTTGACCATCAATTAAAAAGGTTTAAGTTGGTCAGATTATAGAAGGAAATCTTTCTTCTTCTTTTTAATCCATGCCCATGTTGGCCAAAATTTTGACCAATACCATGTATGTCGAAATATCGATGAACACGGGCATAACTTAAAAAAAAAAGTTTCATTTCTCATTTCATTTTTACAGGAAAATTTGAAGGCGGATTGCAGTGCGCAAAGGAGGACAAATTTCTCATTTCATTTCCATCTTCGAAGAAGGTTTGGTTATCTTTTGAATATGCCATTTTTTGTTTCAGGCTCAGGGTTAGTCATTGTAATAGATAGACAAATTTGATGTCGCTACAGAAATGACAAAGCATAGCCATTGTCCTCGGCCCTGTCATGAAATCACAACCCTAATTTGTATTTTCTCCACTGGTTTTCTAATGCCACTAGTTGAAAGTCAAATTAGGGTAATGTATCATAATACACCCAACACTCAGAGTTGTATGAGTTGTTGAGTTTCTTCCTAGACAAAACCCTAGGCTAAATATAAGCCATGTATTTAGCTCAGGGTCAGTCATTCTTATAGATATAAAAATTTGATGTCACTGCAGAAACATTTTGATATGTCCATGGAGTGTTTGTTTGATTAGTGAGGCATTTCATTATACATAGTTTTCTGATTCGAAAGATAGAATGATTGTTTTATGCAAAATCACTTTAGGAACTGTTATTTGAAACTCTTGAATTAGTTGTTGACAATCGTGTTCTTTGTTTTTATTCACAGCCTATCATTTGTTAGCAAATACAAATATGTAACTGCAGTCTTAGATTTCAAATTTTCATAGTTTGGTTAGCACTATCAAAACAAAGTGATTCTCTGATAGGTCAAAAGCATAGCCATTGTCCTCGGCCCTGTCATGAAATCATGACCCTAATTTGTATTTTCTCCACTGGTTTTCTAATGCCACTGGATGAAAGTCAAATTAGGGTAATGTATCATAATAAACCCAACACTCAAAGTGGTATGGGTTGTTGAGTTGCTTCCTGGACAAAAACCTAGGCTAAATATAAGCCATGTATTTAGCCAGAGAAAGGAAAATATGTTTGCAGCAATATAATATTGGAAGGTTTTGAAATTGAGTCATAGATCAGGTATGTGGATCTCTGAAACACTAAAGTTTTCTTGGTGATTGTAACCACTGACGATACCCACTGTTTAAGAAGACTAGATAGATCCCAATCTAACCTAATCAATTAGATTTGGAGGGTCTCTAGGACAGTCGACAGTGCTGGAGAACATTGGTTAAAATTGTTTGAAGACTTAGTGGCATATTGATAGACAACTATCAGGCATAACCCACACCTCCACCATGGGTATCTACTATCCGTGTGATGCTCTTTATGATCATACAGGTTTGGATCATCAAAAAGATAGGATATGGAAGCCGCACAATGCCCTAGGAGGACTGGGTCAATAGACCAAGTATCCACCCTTCACCTATGGCCTTAGCCACTAAACCCTCACTCCTAGAGGCCCACTTCCTAGGGTCTATTGAACCAGTCCTCTAAACTCATTCCCAAATTAAAACAACTACATAAACATTTCATAAATGCTCCCCCCTTACATACTTCATCACCCAAACTCTTCATCCTTGAAGCAAACTAGTTTCCATTTGACTGGTGTCAAACCGGGCATGTTCTCTGTCTAGCTCATGGATTTTCTCTGTTTCTCTTTTCTTGAAGATATCTTTATGTGGTTTGGAAGTTGTGCTCACATATATTAGAAGATAATATATTCTCTACATTTCTAAGAATTTTAGAATTTCCTCTTACAACTTGAGGAATATTCTCATATTTTCTACAAATTACTTACCTTCAAGTTTTATATTCTCAACTTAACAACAACAACTATGACTCTAATTGATAGGCATCTCAAAGACTGGTTGATTAGTTGCATATGGTGATAGAATTCTTAGTTTCAATATGTTTGTACTAGCCTAATTAATGTCACAGTGTTTTGATGGTGTTGAAGGAATGTTTAATATCATATGATATCCTTTATGGTCAAGATGACATCTTTATTCCGTTCTGGTACTATTTGATGATTAAACTACATAATTAAGAGGATAAGAGGTTTGTTTGCATGAACTAAACTGATTGTAGATCTGTTTTGAAGTTTACAATAGCTTTGAGAAGTGTGTCAATATGTTTTGGGCTTCATTTATCTCTAGGGTTGGTTATCTTTCACTTTCCCTTCATCGTATAAGTTTTTAGGGCCAACATATTTGGTCGTCTTACATTTCATGTTTGTATATTTTAATGTGGTTGACTTGGAAAAGTTTGTTTGAGCATGCAAAGGATATAATGAAAGACCAAATAATTTAGAATGTGAGAAATTTTTGGAAGTGCGTTTGATTGTGAAGTGTGTGAGAAAAATACCAAATGATTATTGAAAGAAATGAGCTAAAGGTATCTGCATTTAAAAGTGTTTGAAGTTTCAAGTAGTGTGATAAAGGCTGCTAATGGTACACATTTGTTGTGGTGGATATTTTTTTTTGTTCTTCATGTAATATTTTAAGGTTGTAGCCTCGTCTAAATTTTATCATTAAAATTGAGTACTAAAATATCTTTGGTATAACCATAAAGCCATTATTTCAGGGAGTAGTTTCTTCCTTGTGTTTTAGATGTAAAATAATTTATGTAAATTATTCCATATTGTGGCTTTTCTCACTGTGGTTCTTCCCTAGCTAGGTTTTCCATATAAATCTAGTGTTCACTTGTGCAATTGTGTAGAATTCGTTATTCTTTCATTGTTACATTATTGCTGATTCATGAAGTAAATATTTTGTCATACGAAGTAGTAAAAAATTTAAGGTTTTATCATACAATTTATTCAACTCCCCCCACTTTATTGTCTTGTGTGCTCAAAAATAAAGAAATACTACAAGAAGATCAAAAGAGAGCTTGACAAGTGTCCATATTATAATGAATGAGACAACACATGTTGAATAAAACTCAATCTAAATTGCACTCCTATGTTCAAAGAATAAATGAATAAAGAACCTTTATATAACTAATTAGATCATTTTTCCTAATTACCCCCAACATATTTTATTCTTTTGGCTAGCCTCATACTTTACCTACATTATTTTATGATATGCTACGATATGCCATAAACTATTGATCATGCATTTACCATTATCTACATACAAGGATGAATTAGGGAGTCTGTTGGGTTTCATTGCTCACAACAAAGTTATGTGGAATGATTATATGGATATTTTGACTAGAAAACATACATGAATATCAAAACTTAATATATTGGACTAATTTTTGTGGTAGTAAAGATTATTGATTTAAGTTTATTACGAAACTTGGTCAAGTAAATCTATATTATTTTTTATTCAATGGAAATATATTTTGTGGTGGAAACAAATTTGGAAGGTTGACATTCCTTTTAAAATGACATTTTTTTGTGTCTCTCTCTTAATCATAAAGTCTTAACTTTGGATTCACTTCAAAGAAGTGGATGGTAGAGCTCTCATAGGTATATTCTATAATGTAGAAGTTATATAGAAACTATTGAACATCTACTTCAAGATTTATCATATTTTAAAATTGTTTTTGTTGAGCTTGCTATTATATTTGGATTCTCTAACTCTTGCTAGGAAAATACACTTGTTGATTTCTCAATACATTTGTTTGAGGCAAATAATAATAATAATAATTTAAGGCATGAATTTTGTGGTGGCCCAAAGCACATTATTTTAACAACTATTGTATTCTATTTTATCCTCCTACCATCCATATTATATTTGACTTTGAACTAACAACATCATAAAGAAAACTTCAAACTACCAAACTGATTGTACCCTACCAGTCATTGTCCTAGGAATACCAGTCCAATATTCCTAATTCAAAATGCAATGAAATAGTAAAAAGAAGGTGTGGAAAGGTAAGCAATAACTAGTACAATGTTTTTACATTGAGAACCAATCCCAAACACGTTTCAATCCATCCTAGGAACACACTATTCCTGGACTGTACCGTGAGACAAAGAGTAAATTGCAGAGAATAAATATAGTTTTATTGATAAAAAAACTTCACTACAATACTTTGTCTCCCAACACCAACTCTACATACATCCTACCCATGCCTACACCTACCAAATAGGCTTCCAAAGCTAGTTACCTTCCATGAGTATTGAGTTAATTGAAATCAGTACACTCCAAGTTGTTTGAAAATGTTGTCTTACTCGATAAATCAATTCCACCTTCAGTTTTGACTTTCCCACTCAAAATTCACTTGGTCAACCACAAATTGATTGCCATGTGGAAACCTATAATTATCTTTCTAGCCCTCCTATCCTCCCTAGCTTTCCCTACGTGGATCCTTTTTTGTGATCCCAAAAACTTTCTCTTTCCTTGTCATCATAGACCATAGGATCATGAATGTTCAAAACCTATCATCATTGGTCCCCATTAGCTGATCTTACATAGCTTGAACAAAAAAGGGAAACGTGATCTTGCAAAACCCCTATACAGGACAGTCAAGAACCAAAAGACATCTTCATAAAATCTATGCTACTTAACCATATTCTCATTGATTCATGACTATCATTGATTCATGGATTTTATTTTCCAGTAAGGAGAATTGATACTTCATCATGGCTTCAATTTTCCTTTAGACATGACTCTTTTTCACATTAACACCGGTATAGGTGTCTTCACCAAGCCCTTTAGCTTGACTTCATATAAAAATCCAATTATAATATAGTTGGATTTGGAACTAGTTTTCATCTTATTTTCATGAATGTCTTTATGAATCTAGCAGCACATTTTTATGTTGTTCCAAGACACATTTCTATTGGAGTTTTATTTGAATGAATCTAGAAGTATATTGGAATATTTTGAAGGGAGAGTTAAATTTGTTTTTGAACTGGTTTGGTGCCTTTTTATTGAGTATATGGAAAGTTATGACAAATTTACTAAAACTTGCCAAAATTTGTTCCTAGGGTTGTTTGTCATAAGAAAAATGTCATAACTTTGTTTAAATCTTCAATCTTTATTTGAGAGGTTACAATACTTAATCATTGTCCATGTTTAAATGATTGTATATGTGTGTATGTGTGTGTATACACACACATGTACACACGTGTGTATGTGTGTATATGTACATATGTGTGCATATACACATGTATACACATATACACACATGTGTATGTGTATATATACACATGTGTGCATATATGTATATATACACACATGTATGTATGTATATATAGATGTATACACATGAATTTAAAGAAATTAAATTACAGAATTAAAATTCCTTATGCATCTTCTTAGTCATCTTCCGAGTGAACCAAATAGGTCATCTCATATTTCAGAAATCATTTTCAGAATTTGTGTCTTCCATAATTGCAGCATGTTCCAGAATTGACTATATCTGACATTTGGTATTACATGCACCAAATAGGCCCTTATTGCATAAAGAAAATGGAATCCAAAACAAGGCTCTTAAGACCTTTCTAAAATCATAAATTGCACACAAACTGGTTTTTATCTTTTATTTCTTGTTCTCATCCGTACATACCAGGGATCCTGCCTGTACATTCCTTATTTGGTGTATATATAATCCTATTACAACTACCACAACCATATCTGGTTGGTCGTGATTTTGGCTAATGGAGCTTGTAGACACTGAAATAATTAATCTTTCATCTATCAATATGTTATTATTTGATCCATCAATAATATTCATCAACATCTATCATTATTATATTATTTATCTTCTATTATCATTCATAATTATTTATCTTCCATGATCAATCTTCTTTCTTTATCCAGGTCGATTTGGCCAAGAATATCTTGAAAGAGTGGTTCTATTGTAATGATGTTTCTATTTGCAACAAACTTGTTAGAAACATGAAAAGAAAACATGTTAGCAATTCCATCATTTGTCTATTGTTTGGGATAGTCACCATAGAATTATTTGGACTGTCTCTCCTCTTGCCTTGTAAGGTTAAAATGACCTTTTTTTTTCTTCCCTCCTTGAATAGACCCTTACCATCTTGCACTTGTGCAATGATAGGACACCAATGTTGCTAATTAAGGTTGGCGGGATGATTATGCCTATCCTGAAAAAAGACTGTCAAATCATTATGCTTTCAAATCAATTACCTATCTACGTATCCCTTGCGAGGGAGAGAAGCCAAACACATAAAGAACATGCACATAAACACAGAAATTGAAAAACTTAAATGGAATACACCAAGAAGTACCAAATGATGAATACTCAATTGTTGTAATGGCAAAGCAATATTAGAACCGTCCATTTCTAGAACTTGATTTTTCTATAGTCCTAATGATTTTTCTTATTTCTTGTCTGTGCTTGGTGATAGGATTTTGAACATTGTTGACATACTTAAATGAAATACACAATACCAAATGATGAATGCTCAATTGTTGTAATGGAAAGGCATCAGAATCGTCCATTTCTAAAATTTGATTTTGTATAGTCTTAATTATTTTTCTATAGTCCTAATGATTTTGAAAATTGTTGACAAAGAGTGTTTCTTTTTTTTATTATAGTATAAATGATTTTTCTTATTTCTTGTCTTTTGTCCCTTTTTGATTACCTATGTTTGTGCTTTGTGACAGGATTTTGTCACCTTCTTTTGATGGTATATTTCATTCACTCTATGTAGAATACTATTTTGTTCACTATTTTATTTCAGATTTATATTTCTTTCATTTTTCATATACACAAAGACTACACATGCTGATAAAAAAATGAGCTATTTGATTTAAGTTTACTTTTCATTATTGTAAATGGTTAATATTTCTGATGCTACTCCTTGGTGTATTTCATATAAAAATAATCATATAAAAATAATAAATGTAGTAACGATGGTGTGGTGCATTATTGATATAGGCTCGATGACTCTTGTCAATGTGTCAAACTGTCAATGTGGTGGTGGGCAGTGTTTGTTGAAGACTTCATGGACACCGAACAACCCTGGAAGACAATTTTGGTGCTGCCCAAATAGAAAAAAGGTTGCTAATGTGTATATATTTAAAGTTTCTAATATAAATACTATTCATTATAATATAAGAACTAATGTAGACTGGGTATCACAGGGAACTAATGGCTACAGATACTTTAGTTGGGTCGATGACAACTCATCTGCATCTATCCACCCATCTCCACTTATCTGTGATGACAGATTTGAGTGCAAAACATGTCAAGCTAGGGAAAATTTTGAAATTATATTTTTATGATGCCTTCTTTGTATTGTAATCATATATCTTTGTTGTGACCATATGCAGAGATGAACTCAGGAATTAGTTAGTTTAGTATTTTCATATTGTAACTAATATTTTAATATTGATATGACATAACTTCTCTTTGCCTCAAGTGCGCATATATATGGTTTACATCTTTTTTTAGAATAATTCTTCATGTTTATGGCTCAGGTGAGCCCCAATATTCTATCAATCACATGATTTAATGCACAGTATTTTCTTGGTTATTCCATTTGTTCCTTGACCTTGACTATGGATTGACTATCATTTTCAAGCTTGAGCGAGGCTTCATACCAAGCAGCGTCTACAGATTTGTATGCAATGCTGATTTACGCTAGAGGTAAACTACATGTGTCATGTAAACAACATGGTTGAATGCAATCTCTTTTGTGTGTTTTCAAGAGTTTTCCCACAAATACAAGCCTAAATAACGCATTGAACATAATCTACAAACACTATGTGGTATGAAGTCTCACTGAAGTTTGAGCGCAGCGTGGTATGAAGTCTCCCTTTATTCCAGTGAGGGATTGGAATGAGTTCATTTTGGATGCAAAGGAGAATGGGGATACTCAAAGAGGAATTACACCAGAAAATGAGAGAAGGTATAAACACGACAACTGAGAAACATAAATGTAGATTTCACAATAGCTAAGAAACATAATTGTAGGCATCACGATCATAATTTTTTGGAGACAACGTAATTGAGTTGTATACCCAAGCGATGGAGTGCAACTTTTGTGCCTCTGATTCCAAGTTGACACTACGGGATACAAAGACCATAGATAAGGAATAAATTTAGAGAGTGGAGGAGGTCCATAATGACCAAAATAATATAGGACAAACCTCAAGTTAAATGAGGCAACTGCAAACATTTTAATAGATTTTTATTATTAAATAATGAAACTTACATATACTAGTGTTCTAAGCCCCCTCATTACATGATTTATTATTGTAAGCCCCCTCTAACTTACACATCTAGAAAATGAAACTACAACCTATTGGGATTGAGACAAACCTTATAGAACAACAACAACTAGGAATGATAGGTTTCCAACATCTGTTGAATACATTTGTAGCTCATGAATACAAGGTGTAGCTCATGAATACAAGGTCCTCCAATAGATGTATTCAACAGATGTTGGAAAGTGATCCTTCCTAGCTGATGTTGTTCTATAAGGTTTGTCTCAATCCCAATAGGTTGTAGTTTCATTTTCTAGATGCGTAAGTTAGAGGGGGCTTACAATAATAAATCATGTAATGAGGGGGCTTAGAACACTAGTATATGCAAATTTTATTATTTAATAATAAAAATCTATTAAAATGTTTGTAGTTGCCTCATTTAACTTGAGGTTTGTCCTGTATTATTTTTGTCATTATGGCCCTCCTCCGCTCTCTAAATTTATTCCTTATCTATGGTCTTTGAATCCCGCATTGTCAATTTGGAATCGGAGGTGCAGAAGTTGCACTCTATCGCTTGGGTATACAACTCAATTACATTGTCTCCAAAAAGATGTGACCATGATGCCTACAATTATGTTTCTTAGTTGTTGTGTCCCATGACCCCTTATGTCCCTTTACGACTGATTATGACCTCTAAGAATACATCTTAGAGGTCTTAAAATGTCGTAAAGGGTCATAAGAGGCTCCTAGGAGGGGCCAGATGAGCTTCCACCTTCACGTGGTTGGCCCTGTTAAGTAGAGAGTGTTAATTAAACTATTCTTGAAACATAATTGTAGGCATCATGGTCACATTTTTTTGGAGACAACATAATTGAGTTGTATACCCAGACCGAGTGCAACTTCTGCACCTCCGATTCCAAGTTGACACTGCGGGATGGAGAAAAACTTGGAACCAGAGGTGCAGAAGTTTCTCTCCATCATTTGGGTATACCACTCAATTACATTATCTCCAAAAAAATGTGACCATGATGCCTACAATTATGTTTCTCAGAGAATGTTAAACTATTCTCGAAGCAAAGAGAAGCTCAATAAATTAAGGTCTTAGTACAAGCACTAGAATTGAGTTTTTTGGCACGGGCTGGGAAATTTTTGTATATCAACATGTGATAGAGTTTGGGCAAAAAACACTATCGCATGTTGATATACAAACATTTCCCAATCGTGCCGAAAAAATCAATTCTAGTGCTTGTACTACATGACTAGTGCCAAAACAGGGCTCTCCCAATCACTGACTGTGACCCGCTGGCAACAACCAATAGAATGAGTGTGGACACCTAAAGATAAATATCAAATAGGGGAAAAGCACCTGCAACAACAGAGGCAATAGCTATAGATACAGATGAGGATATCCCAAATCCCTAATATAATATATACAGTGAAGAAAAAGAGTAATGCAAAAATTATTACTATTTTGGAAGATGCAAATCCAACTGAGGAGATGCTGAAGAGGATTTATGGGATTTCTTATATTAGGAATTTCTAGGATATCCTCATCTGTATCTACAGCTATCAACTATGTTGTTGTAGGTGCTTTTCTACTATCTTGAACATCAAATTGTGACAAAAATATCAGTAAAACTATCATAATAACTCCATGAACATTGTTTTAAGTAATTATCTATGAATATATTTATATGTAGTAAAATGAATGATTAACATTTCTCAGTATTTTTCTAGTATTTATATGTATATATTGTCGATAAATACACTAATTATTTACATTGGAATGCAGCCTACCGATATTGATACTACACCAACCGAGCACGATGGAGGCATCGATTCTAATGTGAATTGTAGTACTCAAGGTATACATTTTCTATTCGAATTTTGATTAATGAATATTTAATACAAGAAAACATATTCAATTGTTTAAGGTGGATTAGTTGTGATGATGAGATGCGCCATTTAGATGTTAACTGTGACAGTCTCTTGGTTTCAGGCAATGCAGAAGGAGAAGCCTAGTTCAATATGCAATCTCAATTCATATACATAGGATATCAGGTGGAGTTGAAAAACACAATAGGGTTACATTTTTTATAGAGGTCTTTAATTGTGTATTTTAAGTTATAGACCATCGCAAACATTGTAATTTTGACCTATTAAAAAAATGTAAACGTGTTGTGTTTTTTCAACTCCACCTGCTACCCGTGCATATTCTACTTGTGTTGCATGCGCATTCTCAATTCAGAGTGGGAAAAATCTTATTTTTGATGCGAGGGAGAGAAGCCATACACATAAGTGATGGAGTTGAGGGGAGATGAAGAAATACCAAACATTGAATTTGGAATTTTTCATCAGAGAAATTGTGGTGGAGGTCTGATCAATAGAGAAGATAGTAATGATTGCAGGAGAATGAATAGTGGTTACAGTTGTAGTGGGAAAGATAGTAGAGGCCATCCATGAAGAAACTTGCTGATAGAGATGGAGTACAAGAAAAAAAGGAGAAAAAAATGTAAATGTGTTGGGTCTTCTCAGCTCCACCTACTATCCGTGCATATTTTGCTTGTGTTGCACACACATTCAATATGCAATCTCAATTCATATGCACGAATAGTAGGTGTAGCTGAAAGACCCAACATGTTTGCATTTTTTATAGAGGTCTTTAATTGCATATTTTAAGTTATAGACCATCACAAACATTGTAAACGTGTTGGGTCTTCTCAGGTCCACCTTCTATCCATGCATATGTTGCTTGTGTTGCATGTGCATTCTTGATTCAAAGTGGGAAAATCTTATTTTCGATGCGAGGGAGAGAAGCCAAACACAAAGAACATGAAAATAAACACAATAACTACAAAACATAAATGTAGGTATCACAACAGTTGAGAAACATAAATGTAGGCATCATGGTCCCAATTTTTTGGAGACACAACATAATTGAATTCTATACCCAGATGATGCAACACAACCACTACTCCTGCATTTTGAAGTGGACACTACAGGATCCAAAAACCAAAGATAAGGAATTTATTTTTGGTTTTTGGATCCTACAGTGTCCACTTAGAACTACAAGAGTAGTGGTTGTGTTGCATCATCTGGGTATAGAATTCAATTATGTTGTGTCTCCAAACAATTGTGACCATGATGCGTACATTTATGTTTCTCAGCTGTTGTGTCCCAAGACCCCTTATGACCCTTTATGACCAATTACAATCCCTAAGAATACATCTTAGAGGTCTTACAGTGTCGTAAAGGGTCATAAGAGGATCCTAGGAGGGGCTAGATGAGCTTCCACCTTCACATGGTTGGCCCTGTTAAGTAGAGAATGTTAATTAAACTATTACTCAAAACAAAAAGAAGCTCAACAATTTAAGATCTCAATCAACATACGAAAAATATATACAATAATAAGATATCTGGTCAATACTTAATATCGACATAAGTTATGATTATTATAATTATATATGATGAATAATTATTAGATAAATATTAAAAATAGTGAAATTAAAATATATATATATATATATATATATATTTTTAAAAAAAAATTAATTTGTATGTTGATATTTTGACCAACTCTCTTTGGCATTTTGAAAAGGCTGTTATATGTTCGACATTGATTCTGATCAACGTTGGTCACAATATCGATGAACGTTGGTCGCTTAGATAAAAGGTTTGATCTACAATTCTTCCAGCTTCAAGCGATTACTTCGATGAAGATTCGGTCGATAATTCAACCGCTAAGCAAGTCAAAATTTTGACGATGGTTTTCCTATCAAATAATCGATGAAAAAAGTTTGACAATAGTTTTGGTCATCTGTTCGACCAATGGGTATCAAAAATTTGACTAATCCTCGTCGAAAAATAGGGTAAAATTTACTAGTGTTTGCACCAATAGCAAGACTTGAAGGAGTTAGAATATTACTTGCATATGCTTCCTATAAAGGATTTAATGTTTATCAAATGGATGTTAAATCAACATTTCTGAATGGGATACTTGAGGAAGAGGTCTACATAGAACAACCTGGAGGTTTTGTTGATCCAAATTAGAAGAACATGGTATGTAGATTACACAAAGCATTGTATAGAATGAAACAAGCATCGAGAGCATGGTATCAAAGACTGCATGCTTATCTTATTAGTATTGACTTTGTGAGGACAAGTGACAATATCAATTTGTATTTGAAAGATGGAACTGATGATAATATACTTATTGCTGAAATTTTTGTTGATGATATAATATTTGGAGGACATGATAATCTTTGCAAATCTTTTGCTGATGAAATGAGAAAATAATTTAAGATGTCAATGCTTGGAGAGATTAAATTCTTTCTAGGTTTACAGATTATACAAAAAAATGATGGGATATTCATCACACAATCAAAATACATCAAGGAAGTATTGAAGACATTTGGAAAGGAAGATTCTAAACCAGTTGGAACACCTATGGTTACCGGATGCAAACTAACAAAAGATGATGAATCAACCGAGATTAATCAAACATTGTATAGATCAATGACTGGAAAATTGATGTATGTTGTACACAATAGGCCGGATATAGAACATGTAATTAGGATTGTAGTAAGATTTTTTGCTTATCCTGAGGAATCACATATAACTATTGTTAAAAGGATTTTGAGATATTTGAAGAAAACTGAAGATTGTGGGTTATGGTACAAAAAGGAAGGCAAATTTGTACTACAAGTTTACATTGATGTAGATTGGGCTAGAAACATTGATGAATGGAAGAGAACAATCGGTGGAGCATTCTTTTTGGGAGAAAGACTTATGACATGGATAAGTAAGAAACATCATGTATTTCTAAGTCTACTATTGAGGTAGAGTATGTTGTTGCTGCTGCTAATTGTTTAAATATTGCATGGATAAAACAATTGTTGGAAGGTGTGAATGAGGTGATCACTGATCTAGTGATTATATATTGTGACAACACAAGTGTTATAAACATTTTGAAGAATTTGGTGATGCATTAAAAAATAAAGTACATATCTATTAAGTATCACTATTTGAAGGAACAAGTACAAGAAAAGAAAGTGAAGCTATAATTTGTGAAGTCTAAAGAATAACTTGCAGATATATTTACTAATCCCTTATCGAATGACACTTTTGAGTACTTGAGGACTAGACTAGGGGTCCATCCCCTATCTATTGGTCACTAAGCTGATCAGGAGGTTGCATCAACCTAAACTTTATCAGAAAACTAATCATGTTGATGCATGTAGCTCGCACTTTAGGAGTCCTAAGGTTGTGAAATATTGTGAAAGAAGATGAAAAAAGGAACTGTCTATCAGTACATGAAGGTACTTGATCTAGATCAAACAATAAAGAAAGTATTTGGCTACTGAAGAGCTATTTATTTTCTTTTGGCATTGTTGTCAAAGGGAGAGAGATTTCAATGAAATATCTATTGGAAAGAACAAGGAAAAATGAACTGAGAAGATCAAATCCACAGGGGGAGTATGCATGAAATGTTGTTGTAGTGATTAAAAATATTAAATATCAAGCTAGGGAGATCTTACCGAGCTACATCATTTAACTATATAGTTGTAGAACCAATGTTTGGTATTCTATAGTATATTTCATATTGTTTTTGTTTCCATCAATGCCAAAGGGAGAGATTGATGACCTACAACTAATTGAATAACTTTATGAACTGAAGAGATAATGATTAGAGATCACCGAGCTGTTAAAGTGATATGTAAGATGATTAAATCAATCAATATGTTATCATTGATGTCAACTAGTTTTGACTATACTTAACATGATAGTTACAAACATCTTAACATCTATAGAAGGAAGAAATGGTGAAGAAATGAGATATCTACATAAGGACAAGATGGATATGATAGATATGGATAAGGTATACATTGGGTAACTTATAGATGAGCCTATGGAATTATGTTGTTGACTTGAGCATGTTACATTATTCTATTATGAAGAAGAGATCAGAATTGAACAAGTTAATGTGGTCGGTAATTCAAGATTTGTGTATACACTGAGTTAGTCTTGTGTATACCGAGTGATAGTAATAACTGAGTTAGTTATCACCGATGCATTCGGTATTAACCATCCATGGATGAAAACATTACATGTTTATAACAGTCAACTAAAATTGATGAGCTAGCAATTGCTTATGATTTTGAGGTAAGAGATGAATTTTGTTATAAGATCCATGACTGACAAAATTCAGAGATGATCAAAGGGAAGAGATTGAAAGGTGTTAATAACATATTTGTTGAGGAAGCTTGAAGTGAAAAAATGAATAATGGAGATTAAGAGGCAAAATATAATGGCTAATATGAAAATAGTTTACATGTCTATTTAAGAGACATGAGATTCATTATTGAATCATACTGGATGAATAGAGACTACAAGAGAATTTGTGTGAAGAGATTTTTCATGCATACCTGATCAAATTGGTTATAGACAAAACCAAACTGAATTGTAGGCATAATTGAGCATCAGAGATATATATACACCAAGTGAAGTAAGTTGGAGGATATGATGAATTGAATTGATTATTGATCAGAAGAGTTTTTATGAGCTTAGCATAGATCTAAATACTTGCAAATTGAGTTGTATTTGAATCAGATCACTACTGTATTAGTTTAACCATTGTTACAGCTAAATCTCTTAATCAAGTGGACTTAACATTCTTGATTGTGTTTTAATATGACATTCAAGGAATGTTAATTATTTTCTTGTTGACCCCATAGTGAATTTTGGTTAAAGGAGAACTATTAGTGACAAATCCTCTAACCATGTCACACCTAACAGTGTGCATTGTAACCTTTAATAGGGTTGGCTCCTAACCGAGCTCACTTCAGAAGAGTGAAATATTTTGGGTTATCCGTCCCAGGTGGTTTTTCCCTTTGCAGGGTTTCCACATTAAATCTTTGTGTTATGTGTTATTTTTTATGATTTTTTCTCTCATACTTTACATATTTCATATCTGGATTAATCGGTAAAGATAGTTTTAGAAATTACTGGTATTCAGTAAATGAACAAAAATAAAGTTATCTTATCTTACTGAGTTGATTGATTTGTTGAAAAAGTACATCTAAGAGTTTGGGACTATAGGATAACTGATTTAACTGATTCACCCCTTCTCTCAGTTATCTAACAATACATACATCCATACATATATATACATAATATGTATGTATGTATGTATATTGTTTCAATGACAATCACCATTAAAGGATTGCTTCTAGGAAAGACCTAGGAGCGCTATCCACAACTATAAAACACTAGGGACACAGATGGAATGGTACACGGATGAAGGTGAGTGTGCCACTCACATTAAAGTACACCATGGCATGGCATGGTACTGAGAAAAATATTAGAAGATTGCAAATAAAATAAATGGAAACTAAGAGTACGGTCTGCATTGAACATCATGATGCACTTTAGTGGAGAAGAACAAGAAGTTATCTTTTGACCCTTATTGAGATGGGATTTACTAATAAATAAATAAAAAATAAGATATAACATAGTATAAGTTAAGAAAAAAAAAAACTAATTATTTATATTATTGATAAATCATACTCGTTAGAATCACCAATCAAAATATATAGCAGGCAACAACATTCTTATCCATTGGTAGGTACAAAAAAGGGAAATCCCCCCAAAAAAGAGACCTTGCATCAATACTACATAAAATCCTCAAACCAATTATCACATAGCACACAATGAAGATTTGATTTGTTTTTGAAATTTTTCTTATAGTTGTCAAGTCAATTATCGTAAAAAATTCCATCTTTGTAAGTAAATTTAGATTTATGATATAATACTCTTATGAAACTAAGTTGGAACTAGTGTTTTAGTGAAAAAATTATAAATTTTCAAAAAATAGGGGCATTGCAATTCCTAAACCAATTTTAATGACAATGGCTCAATTCATGGTAAGCAATAAAATTCAAAGTAGATGGCAGTGTTGATTGTCAGATACATAGATACATCATCTGCATTTCAAAAAAAATTAATGTTAATGTCGTACTTCCTACCAAAGAGTCAAATTCATAGAGAAGTTCATGTTGTTAATATGATTTAGAACAACAGAGAGGGGGGGTGAATCAGTTGTTCTCAGGTTCTGATGTATAAAACAATCTCAAAAACTTATTCTTAAATCAGATCCAATAACCAAAACAAACTCGGTCATCACTGATTCAATAATAGAAACATACAAGAATGCAGTCCACTACCCAGCTGTAACTTAACTTGCAAAACATAGTAATGTTCAAACCAAAACATTCACACAAGTATTAACACCGGGATTTATAGTGGAAACCCAATTTGGGAAAAACCACTTTGTAACATGCTACTATTATTTTCACTCTTCTGAAGTGAGCTTGGTAAAAAGCCAACCCTGTCAAAGGTTACAATGCACACTGTCAGGTGTGACCCGGTTAAAGGATTTCAATCACCCTGTTAAAAGTGAGCCTAGTCATAAGACTTACATACACTCCATTAGAATGCAACCTTGTTCAAAGGATTTAACATATGACTGTTAGGTTAACCTCTGTTAGAAGGATTTTGACTGTTACAATGGTTAGAAAGTAGCAGCAGTATTATCTGAGAAATATACAACTCACTTTGCAAATATCAGATCCGATTCCGTACACTAATGCTGGTTTATTGACTTTGAAACTTTGCCATTTCCATCTCTGATCTGCTCGGAACTTTTCTTCAAGCAATCACCATAATTTTCCTTCAGCCTTTTCTGCTTATTCAGTCAATAAAACTTTCCTCTTCCAACATTCTCTGTTCTCCATGTACATGCATATCAAAATGCTCAGGTTCCCTTATATTTTCCTCAATTAGGTTAACTCATCTTTTGCCGCTCAATCTCCTTCGTAGATCTTAGGGTTAGGTCAGATTCATTGAATCTACCTGCTTCATGTTCTTTGACTCCTTTCCTAGAATCATCTCAAATCTCTTAAAGATTTATAATAAAATGTTTTACAGTGCATTTAATGCTTCCAAACAATCAATAAATAAAGTCAACACATTTTACATAATCCAAGAATTCAACAATGTCGGCTCCAAAATTAAATTCTCTTCAAATATAAAATTGCCGATGCTCAATCAATACTGTGATTGTCCACTCGATCTTCATGTAGAAAGCTTGGTCATTACTAAAACAGTTTCCTCGGCTTACACTGTCTTCCTCGGCAATTTACTGATGCTCGGTCGACACTATAATTTTTCTCAGCATATACTAACTCAGTCGACACTAACATTACTCGACTTAAACATGATTTTCCATTCTTTGCTCAGTCAAGCCTACCAGTTTAGTCTTCAGTCTTACTAAGATAAACAATACATTATCTCGTCATTGTGCAACATAGTCAAGTACACTTTGTAGTATCAAGATAACTCAACCTTTCCTTAGGTTCTATTGTTACCAACCTTGCTTAGCCCCTTAGCAACACTCAAATAGATATAGTACTTTCCTAAGTAGCAACAGTCTTACCAATTAAGGTTTGACATCAATGACAATACAACAATTGTTTCAATTGCAGTTTCTAACACATGTAAACACTCATCAGACTAAAGAAGGTACTAGAAAATCCATATAATATTATGCCTAAACACATACCAAAACTTCCAATAAATTCTACAAAAATGACCCTCCACCCAAGCATACAGGTCCAAATACTGTCACCAATTCTAAAAAAGACCTAGCACCAAAATTCATCATTGTCCATGCTAATTGATTCCCATCTATGGATCTTCCCTCTTGTATATGCTAGATGCACATTCTACACCTAAGGGGTGTGGATGACTCAAATGATACAACAACAATGCAATTGCACTTGAAATATTCTCTAAATCATCACAAAAGTGTACTACCACTCTCAATCCATGCATATCAAATACAATGTCAATTTTGTCCTCCTCATTATCTATTGTATCCTACATCAATGCTTTCAATATGATTCTCATTTCTTTCTTTTCCATCATCATTGGTTGAGGGACAATTCCTGCCACATATGCCTCACCACTATACAGGTCGTATGACTTGATGACCTCCTCCAAAGTATTCCCTTGTAGGAATTGTTTTTCAACATAAGCCTTCACAATTCATCTTAGGTCATGATTGGATTGCAATACATCCATGCACTATGACATAAAGATAGATACAAGCTGCAATGAATATATGCATCGCCTCTCTGCATAAAGATGGTCTTTCCCAATGACTTCAAAAATATAGTCTTGAACATTCGAGCAATGTGTTTTTTTAAACCAAATCATGGTAGAATCTTGAGATAGAAAAAATTCTATAGGTTGTTCCCCTTGCCCAATAGGGATTCTAATATGGTTATTTATGAGCTTCAAATACATTGATCTATAGAATCATCCAATATAGGAAATCTGACAATTCCTTCTACACAATCACGACCATAGAATCAATAGTTACTATTTGTGATGGTGGAACATCTATATCATTATTTCATAAAAAATATGGTAGATCCATTAGTGATGAAAATGTAGAGTGTGAGAGCGGCTAACAATGAGAAAAAGGTTGATCCTCAGGAAGAAAAGGTGAATTTACTATTACAATTATTATTTTATTTCTATTGTTTTAATGATGTTCATTCATATTTTTTTAATGAAACAAGTTATGTTATTTTATTTATGAAATTATTTGTGTAGGTATGTAGTCAATTTATAATCGAATACGTAAATGGTATATCATGTTATTTTTGTGAGAATGGTTCTATTGTTAAGAAGGGAAGATTTTTGGGAGTTTAAAACATCTAAATTCACATAGGATGAAGAAATATGATCTTCCTTTCCTCCCACTACAAAAGTGTAGACGAAAATATACAAGATGGAAAAATGTCGACCTCTTATGCCTAAGAAAATAAGGGAGCATAATGAAAATAAGAAATATGATGTTGGCTATCAAATGAGGGTGTGGCATAATAAACAAAGAACGTGTGTAACTAAATGTGCATTGCAGATCATATGTGTATGTAGTGTTATAAAATTGTGTTTCAGCTCCAACATCCTTCTTTCCTTTGTCAAATAGTTCCTCATAATTTTTTTACATTGTATGATCTACACATATGTTTAGTTACAACTTTTCTTTGCTCATTATGCCACACCCTCATTTGATAATCAACATTATATTTTTTAATTGAAATAGAGATTGCAATCTGCAACACAATGTGAGGGAGAATAATATAACCAATGTTCCATTACCTCTAGCATGAGTTTTTTTTTTAATTTTGTGGGATGGGAAAAGATGCATAACAAAATAGCTGCGGAAAAAAGACATTCGATAGGTGACAAAACCCAAAACATAAGCATGAAGGAAAATACGACACTGGACAATACTATATTTTTTATGAAATATACGTTCATAGTGAAATGTTAGAGCTTCAAACCCTAGGAAAAATTGATTAGAGATTGCAATCTACAACACAATGTGCAGGAGAATAATATAACCAATGTTCCATTACATCTAGTATGGATTTTTTTTTTGGGATCGGAAAAGGTGGCATAACAAAACAACTAGGAAAAAAACACATCCAATAGTGACAAAACCCAAAATAGAAGCATAAAGGAAAATATGACACCAGACAATAGTACATTGTTTATGAAACATTCATTCACAGAAAAATGTTATAGCTTAAAACCCTAAAAACACTAATTAGATATTGTAATCTGCAACACAATGTGAGGGAGAATAATATAACCAATGTTCCATTACCTCTAGTATGGGTTTTTTTTTAATTTTACGAGATGGGAAAAGGTGGCGTAAAAAAATAGTTGGCTAAAAATATATTTGGTAGTGACAAAACCCAAGATAGAAGCATAAAGGCAAACACAACACTAGAGAATAGTACATTGTTTATGAAACATTTGTTCATAGTGAAATGTTAGAGCTTCAAACCCTAGAAAAAATTGCTACCTTGGTTTTAAGTAACTTTAGAGTTTGAAACCCTAGAAATAAAACTCAACTACTAAAAACCCCTACTCTAGAAAAGATCCATTTATCTTGACACAAAAATGACATGGTACATGGGGAAAATGCACAAAAAATAATACTGTTTATGAAAAAATTGTTCATAGAAAAATGTTGGAGCTTCAAGCCCTATATAAAACTGATACCTTAGTTTTAAGAAACTTTAGAGTTTGAAACCCTAGAAATAGAGCTCGACAAATAAAACTTAGACTCTCGAAAGGAGTTACATATTTTGACACAAAAAATGACATGGTATATGGATAAAAGACAAACACAACACTAGAAAATAATATGTTGGTTATGAAATATTCGTTAACAAAGAAATGTTGGAGCTTCAAATTGGCCTATATAAAACTAAAAACTTGATTTATAGAAACTTCATAATTTGAAACCCTTCAAATAGAGCTTGACAACTAGAAACCCCTTCTCTCGCAACCATTTTTTAACATCCTCTTAATTCATAGTTTTAACATTATGGAAAACTTAAAAACATTATTGAGTGCATATACATTACCTATTTTCTTTGTCCCCCATTTGTCACACAATGATCCACCAAAACTAGTCGTCATTCTCCCTCAAAACCCCTTGCAACACATATTGAAACACAGAAAGGGGGAAACACATAACATTATTAAAAAAAATAAGCCTCTTTCAACACAATCCTAACATTCCTCATTGTTTGCAATGAAATCATAAAATTTACACACCAAGTTAGTAAAATTTGCAACTTGTCATGTTCGTTTCCCACATCTCACCATGTTTTTTCCCCCGACATCCCTCAAAAGTATGGTTGATTCATCATGGCATTTCATTTATAGTTTGACTAATTTTCAATTTTCTTTCTTTTACATTTCTTGTCGGTCAAAATCTCCCTAACCGCATGGTCTACTATCCAACAATCGTCTACCATCTACCATTAGGTCATCTATTTCCATCTATATGTATCTATGTTTGTCTACACAATCTCATCTTGTTGAATGACATCATGCAGGTATGGGATGATATATTCTATATATAGATTCATGCCAATTTTTTTTGCATTTGAATAGGTTTTGGTGGTGGACATGTCATATGTGGGATCATCATTTAATGATATGGATCTTGGGGAGATGTAAAAATATTAGTGAGACATAATGGGCAAGGATTTGGATTATTTTTTCTGATAAAATAATAGCCCTTGATAAAATCATTTAATGAGATGGCCGCCTCTCACACATTTGGCATGCATGTTATATTTGTTAATGTTTTTGAATGCACACATTGTATTTGTGTATTGATAGTGCATTGGACAGTGGGGAGGTAGAAGGAATTATAGAAGTCAATTTTTCTCTAGTGTGTATGAAGTAGTAATAGTGCTTCTTGGGAAAAATCAAGCCCAAGTGGTTGAAGAGCATTTTAAAAATACATGACACTTTGTTTTTACAGTGCATTGATGTTATTTTGGGTGAGCTCTTCATGAATTTTGAGCATCGTTATTGCCCAAATATAGACATTTCTTTGGCTTATTTAGCTTGATCCCTAGAACTGGCTTTGACGGTGGAGGTGAAGTGCTTTATGAAGGCATGTGTGAAGTTTGAATGGTGTGGGGGTTTCTCTCTAATTCTAGAAAAGGTGGAACCTAGTGTGTATTTAAGAGTACACAACACTGACTGGTGCATGGTGGCTAATGTGGGCAACCTTTTCTAGTGTGGGGTGTCTTTGACAACTGGGAGGCTCACCGAGACGAGGCTTGGATTGGATGGATTTGGTTGCTTGAGTACTTGGAGGAAAAAGACAAGGAATTATTAGCGTAAGATTTTTGTTATGTCCTAACTTACAGATTTGATCTACCACTACATCTATTATCGTGTCATAATTAATGGATTTCTATCTTCTTGATTGAATGGCAACTTGTTATAATGAATTAAGGCTAACAATGAGAACTAAAGATGCATTCTATTTTCTCATGCAATCTACCACTACATCTATTATCGTGTCATAATTAATAGATTCCTATCTTCCTGATTGAATGACAACTTGTTATCATGCATTAAGGCTAACAAGGAGAACTAAAGATGCATTCTATTTTCTCATGCAATCTACCACTACATCTATTATCATGTCATAATTAATGGATTTTTATCTTCCTGATTGAATGACAACTTGTTATCATGCATTAAGGCCAACAAGGAGAACTAAAGATGCATTCTATTTTCTCATGCAATCTCATTGTAATTGTTGTTTTTATACGTTGATTTCAATTCATATAAATCATGCATAATGTAATCATCATTGAATAATGAGAGATCTAATTCCATTCTTAGTTCTATTTTTTTTTTAAATTCTTGCAGAAGATTGTTTTCTTCTTTTCCTAGCTAGATCTATTATTTATGTTACAGTTTTAGTTGTAAAATTCTACATGGTATTAGAACAGAAGCTAGGAAAAGAAATGTAATCTTTTTTTGCAGGTATTGAATATCAAATCTGTTATAAAGAATGGAGTTTTCATCTTATATCTTTCTCATGCCATTCAACTATTTTGAATGGAAACCAAAAATTCTAGTTTAGCCCACAAGTAAAGGATTTCATCAAACAATCATGGCAATAGAGGTTGAACTGATTTATGCATCACAAATAGGCCAAGGCCAAGGTCATGCTCTCTTCACATGGTTTTTTCCTTCATTTCCTCTTTAGTGAAACCCATTTTAATGGACCTATCATACCTCTTCGTGTTGATGCTCTCATGGTTCCATATTTGATCAAAAAAATTTTTGACAATTGGCACCTGTATTATCAACTAGCATTTTATTCTTGCATGGTTGAGTAGTGTCATTGGGGTCACTCGTATAGATTCATGTGTCATCTACATCCTTGTCTGATAGATGTTTTGTCTTTGTTTTCTATATATTCATTCTATGTGAGTGCCTATGCAGATTATTGTCTTCTATTTCTTGAATTAACAAATGTTTTGCTTTCTTTTTCCATTTCTTCATTGTTCAAGTAGTGTCATTGGGGGCCCTCATGCAGATTGATCCTAGTCTTCATCTTGATTTTAGAGGAGTCTCTTTATTCAACACTATGGTGGTTATCATTTGACAGATGTTCACACTTTTCTTGTCACAAAAGATTTTCTTTTTCATCTCTATTATTGTAGATTTTAAAGGGGGGTTTTTATCCCACTAGGTTTTCCCTCTTTCCTCTCTTTTTTTATTAGTTTCTTTTATTCTCCCTAGTTATCCTTAAGAGGGGGTGTTAGCATAAGATTTTTGTTATGTCTATAACTTACAAATTTGATCGACCACTAAATCTATTATCACCGCAATTCATGGATTTATATATCCATGATTGAATGACAACTCTTTGTCATGTGTTAAGGCTAACAAGGAGAACTGATGATGCATTCTATTTTCTCATGCGATCTCATAGTAGTTTTTGTTTTTATACGGTGGTTTCAATTCATATAAATCATGTATAATGTAATCATCATTGAATAGTGGGAGATCTAATTCCATTCTCAGTTCTATTATTTTTCTATATTATTGCAAAGATGGTTTTCTTCTTTTCCTAGCTAGATTTATTATTTATGTTGCAGGTTTGGCTACAAAATTCTACATGAATATGTGCAGGAGAAGGTCAAGAAAGAAACCAAAAAAGGAAAGGCGACCTTCAACATTGGTGACTATTGGTATAATAACCCTCTGGGCAAAATGAATTTTTTTTGATTTCTTATTTAATGAAGGTTTGTCAATGGTGTTATTTTTTGTAAGGGCTTGGGTATTTGGGTTATGCATCTATCTGTAACTAGTGCTAAAAGCACACATTTTGATAGTAGGTATGATGTTGTGATGGACTAGGATGCGTGTTAATGGGAAATTTTTCTATGTGGGGTAGTAAGGGGTATTTTCAAGGGTGTGCTAGTATATAGTTAGTAGTTCTCAAAGATGCTCATAAGACACTGGTTAATGTACTTTTTTCTATTACTGCAATAAAATATTATGAATTATCGATCAAAAATAAATAAAAGAAGAGATGTGTACCTTCATTTGTCTATAATATCTTTGCATTCTTTCATATAACCGTTGTGCCTTATCTACTAAATTCTTTCATTTACTCTTATTTTGTCATGTCCTTTTATTTCCCATTTCCTTCTTTGAAAAATATGAGTTGAGAATTTCACTCTAAAAATATTTAACCTCCAAAATTTTCCGTGTAGAACAAAAATGTGAATTTATCTTTCTATATTGTTTTAAAAAATGAAAAAATAATTTCTATCTATATGAAATAGTAAATAAAATAAAATAAAAAAGACAAATAGGCCTTAGAATGAAGGTTCGTTGTTAAAAAATATATTATTTTTAAATTGGAGGGTGTTAGGTCAAAGATGGGAGTTATAAGAATGTTAGCATGGTTTAAGTGGGTTCCATCGAATAGGAATTTGAATGAAGGGTATATCCTTCGTATGAAGTCCACTTTGATCAAACACCTATTTGATTGAACCTCTTAAATTTTTCACTTCTCATCCCTTCATAACTTTCTATAGACTTTTGGCTTTTGAAGCTTGGGTTGAATGTCGAAATGGAATCAATTTAACAAACCAACCTGCAAGATGGTATTCCTCAAAACAACCTTTCAAGCTACTCTAATTTTAATATATTTTGATTTTATGATTTTAGTTTTGCTAGACGGGTTTTTCACCGAACATCAAGTTCTCTATTCTACACATGTGAAAAAGTAGTAAATTACTAAAAAAAAATGAAAAACATATATACACTAGGTCCATTGATTTTCTTGTTCCAAAAAAATTTGAATTTCAATACATACAAAACAAGCTATGTGTGACATCATACACCTATGTGTAAATTATAATTAGTTTGACTTCAAATTTTAATTTAAAAAAATATTCAACAAAACATTTATGAAACCAAATACAAGCCTTAGACATCAGTGTTACAAACCTAAATTTGGTAGAATCATAATTTTATCCCTTGTAAAAAAAATATGCTTGACATCATACACATCATTTTTTGAAATGTGTTTTACTATTCAAAACTAGTTATCAAAGGAGATATAAAAAGAATTATAATTTGGTTCTTTAAAAAAAATACTTAGAATCTATAGACAAAATCTCACAAATCACTAGTTTGTGGCATCTTAAAATTACTAATGGTTTAACTACTGCAGGTGTCCGAAAGTAGAGATTTAGTTCAAATGTTGATTTTGATGTCAAGTTTGGCCAAAAAGTATAACTCACTACTGCAGGATCAACCATAGGAGATGTCACATTGGATGTAATTGTTTAGCTCTAGCCATTGTAATTAGTTTGAGTACAATTTCTTATTATTTTGTTCAATAATTACCTGGAATACTATTGTTGGTTGCATCCCAATCTTGAGTGTTTGAGCATTTCATGCAATTTTATATTTCTGTAAGAAAAAATTAAAAAATGTTCTATGGTTTTAAAATCATCATTTAATGTTGAAATTGAAATGCAAAATATATGTTCTTTTTAATGACGTATTTTGGGAAACTAGTGAAAAGGAAATCACTTGGATATTAAAAAAAAATAGGGCTCATTAAATGACACTTGGCAAGTTTTGAAGAGAAATTGGGAGGAAAAAATCGTCTAAGGTATTTTGTTGAATCTTTCATTATACTATATTTTAAATGTTTTGAAAGGTTAAATAGGGATTATTAGGATGTTAAGATTCCTCATTGTCATTTGTTTCATTCAATTTGATTAAATGTAAATTTTTGTATGGAAATTTTCTATTTTTTCTATATATAGGGGCACTATGCCCATTTTTTAACAAAATGACCAAAACATGAATTTTATGTTAAAATGGGGCATTGGGCACTTTTACTCCAAAAGGGTTTTCTTGAAAACTTTTATTTTAGGATTTTCATATTTGGGTGAAATTCAAAGCTATTTTAATGGAGTTCTTGGAATTTGTTGGTTTTGGGGAATTTTGTGAAATATGGAGAAATGAAAGTATAGGATTGATTATGATTATTTATTTTGTGAAAATGATGGTATAATTTGTCAAATGTGAGAAGACATAAGTTTGGATAATGTGAGAAAAATTATGAAAATGGAATTTATATTGTGAAAATGTGAGAAATTAAGAAAAGATGCATTATTGTGTGTTCAAATTAAATTTTGTAATGTTATGGTTTTATGCCACATTCATTAGTGAATGTGATGAACTTGGGACATAGGTACTAGATAGGTTTATAGGAGTGGCTCCCAACGTGTCTCCGACTTGAAGTGGCATGTAGGCTTGACCACGATGTGGGGTGGGGAGGCATTTAATCAAGTGAAAACTAATGAAATATGGGTAATTAATTAACCAAGATAATAGAAAACCCTTTCATACCTTGAGTGCATGTAAAGGCTAAGGATTTTGAGTTGGGATGCCCCTTTCATACTCTAGTGCTCATAAAGGTTAGGGATGATGACTTGTAATACATGCCCACTCATCGAGCGTTGAACTTGAATGGTTAAGTGTCCTCGTCCATAAGAGAGCAATAGAATATTTGGTGTGGTGTCATCCATTCATGTACACATGATGATACTCCCTAACTAGCTCTCTAGCATCTAGTGCTACTGTAGTTGAGTAACAACTCAAACATGTATTGTTCCTTTCTTGTTGGTGTTCATTCTATTAATGCATATTTGGATGTGCTTATGCCTTTTCCCCATATGCTTGGCATGTGTGAGAGTCTTAGCCTTGTGGAAAGGTTTTATTACATGTAAAGTCAAATTCTATATAAAAAAAAATTCAAGATGTGTTTTATGTTGAAAATGGTTTGGAACAAATTAGTTTTACCTGTGTTAACACTAGCTCTTAGAAACCTTAATTAATTAAATGAATTTCATTAAATCTCAATCTTATGAAAATGTATGACATCAACTCCATTATTATGAAAAGAGACTAAGTGGTCATATTCTTTGCTCTCAAAAATATGAAAACAATCACATAGAAAAATTGCTAATATAACAAAGAGGCGTGGTCATCACTAGATTCCATTGAATAGTTAACCCTAAAACACTTTTATTTGGATCCCAATAGTGCGGTTGATCACTTATTAAACCAAGGGATTGACAATAAAGAAGAAATTTTCATCAACAATGATATTAATAAATGGTTGTGCTTACATTTAATGTGGGATAGACTACATTGCTAACGTTTATTAATCACTATCTCAAAAGGATGTGATCATCTCACATTATCTTGCTAGCAAGAACATCACACATGTAGATTGCCTACTAAAAAAATGAACTGTCCCAATTGAGCTAATGGCTTTCTAAATTCCATGACCTTATGGGACCATTTCAAAAATTTAGGCAAGTTTCTAGGCATTAGTTAAAGAGATGGGTAAGAATTAAAACTATTGAGTGACAAAGATGAAGAATACACTTTTAGTCCAAAAATTATGGAGGATCACCAAAATGTAAACATGGTAGTTAAGGTTTTTAAACTCACCAAGCGCCTGTATGGTTTATTCAACCCCACTTTCATCAAACCAAAGATCAAAGAAATAGATAAGCTAGAGTCATGTTAGATGTATTAGTCCATTATTTTAATTAGGATGAACTCATAGTTTGATTGGCCTTTCTAAATTTTCAAATTGATTAAACTTTATGATTTTGATATACTATTGTTTCTTACCAAGGTGTGTTTGGACCTTAAAGAAAAATAATAATATACTAATATGTTTATTATGTTTCTCGAACTTATGTAAATCTCTATATATTAAAATGTGACTTCAAATTCAATATTAATACATATACTATAATGGTTAGATTTTGTTATGTACTCTATAGAAATAAGCATTTACTAAAATATTAACAAAAGTCCTTGTTGGGATATATTATTATTATTAACATGCAATGTCTAACGTGTGAACAATAATCTTAATTTTATATTAAAAAAAATTATACAAGAAATAATATATCAAAAATATACTTCATTTATTATACATGATACAAAAGTAATACTTGTCACAATTTTCATAGTGTACTATCGATTCAATAGCTTTTGGAAACAAACTAATGGAAATAAAACAAAGTAACTCGATCAACATGTTAATTCTTTGTACTTTGAAATTTATGACCCAGAAGTGTAATATCTCAAATGGATATTCTTCCTGGATACTTCTCAAATAAATCTTAGAAATACAAACGAACACATGCATATAATATAATATTGATTTCACAGAGATAACCAGCAATACATTCTCATTTTAAAAACTCAGAAAATATTATCGTACATTATACAACAATACAAAATAATGAAACTACAATAATTCAATCTGAAATACAGAACGCAATAGCAAGATTGGATGATCAAGAACCTATAAACACAATGGTGAACTCTATTGTGAATCCACCTTGGAGATTATCTAGGTTTCCGTCCAATCCACCGAGAAAGCTTGAAGGTTTTCATCCTCAGGTTTCAAAATCGAAAGTTGAAGCTTCCTAGATTCTCCAAGAGAAATAAATTCATAAACTAAGCATGTACAAATGAGACTCCAAGTCTTCTTTTAAATTTGAACCTATGACTCTTCAATTTCCTATCTTTGTCTCTTCATATTCCCACTTTAAGTCACTTTAAATAAATATAACCATTAAGTTATAAAGTGACATAATAAATAAAGTAAGGAATCTTCTGGCATTAAAACAGAGGACGAAACGAACTCAGAAGATGACATGTGATAGCTTTATTGAAAGCTCTCGACAAGACGCTCCAAGTCCAATACTAAAATGCCAAGAAAACTAAACTCTATTGAATTACTATAAATAGTAAGTACCCTGGAAACCTTTTGGAAACTGCTCTGATTAGCCTGAAACTGAAATCACCTAGGCCAAATATCCCACTGATCCGTGCAAAGCCTTAGTTAGCCCACCTGACCATGATGAAATACCTAATGATACAACATGAAATAATGTGCCCGAAAAAGGGGACATTACAAATCATCCCTTCCCAAAGATTTCTTGCCCTCAAGCAATCAAGATCTGCATGTTGTGACCATAATACTTGGATCCCATACCAGCCTCAGGGAAGCTGCTCCACTAATCTATCATCAAAAACTAAAACAAACAATATGTTCCGACCTATGAAGCCATTCACACAGAAACAATACATCAACCAGTCTAATGTCAAGATTCCAAATCACCCCATGTGTCTGATCAATCAAATCAATCGACCTTATGTTGCCATCATCTGTGAGAAAAACCTCAATCCAACTGAAATCACCAGCACCTCTACGGTCAGATGAAGGGGGAAACCAAACATCATACCAATCATCTCCCTGAATAATAACCAACTGCGAAAATGTCCCTCCTAGATCCCACATACTAAAGGGCCATCCATCTCCCCAGGTGACTAAAATATCCTATCGCTCCATGCCCATATTGAGTGAATCACCCAAGATGTCCAACTGCCATAACACTGCCCCTCTGAATTGTAGCCCGAACTGGAGACTGTGCTAAGATGCAAACTATCAAGACTGTTGGACAAGGCTTCCTCCTGCAAGAAAGGAAGCGTACCCAACCAATCACTCATCCCACACCTATGCTATAATTGGAAAGGAAAGTCCTTCATAGGTGGGCGGGCTGAATGGAAAACAAAATGCATTCCATACAATGTGGCCAACATGTGATGCACTAACCAACTCCATTGGAAATCTTGAATCGACATTAGGATTCCATAGTTGTCTCTCTATATCTGGAGTCATACAATGCACACCATTGTGTGAAAAATTAACACCAACAAGCATAATCATCATGCCAAGCTCAATAACCCCATACTGAATAAACTCTACCCAATCGACATCATCATGCCCAAAATATGTGATGATAGAATTACCATAAGCACTGGATGAATCGGTATGATAATGTAGTGGAGTCCCAGTTGTGTGAAGAGGGGAATGAATCAAAGGATGCTCACCAACATGAGACATATCTTCATCAACGAGGGATAGCACAAGGGGAAGAATATCACCCATCATGCAATAAGACATAATTGGCGATCCTGAACTACTGATGTAGAAACTAAACTGCTTAATAACTGAGATCATCTCGCTACTCCAATCTAGTGACCAAGACTCATCTCTAGGAACTGAACCTGGATCCCAAATCTTGCAACCAACCTCATCCTCATCCTAGAAGTAGGAATTATCTTCCTCATCTAGCTTGAAAAGGGGATTATCAAATGTCAATTCAGCACCCATCTCAAACAAGGAATTGTCAACCGCCTGAAAATGGTCTAACTCATAAAGAGACTCTAGGTGACCCGAAGATCTTTTGGGACAACTATCCAAGTCATAAGTCTGTTGTATGCTATCAAGCTCTTGAATCACCTCCTAAAATAATTCATTCCTTTCCTTGTCATCTTGTTCCCTGTATGGATAGAGGCAACAATCTGATTCCTTGCCTCTTTTAGAGAAATACATGTGTGTTCCAAAGTTCCCTGAGTAACACTAAGCTCTCTATTGAGCTTATTAACCTCATCCTCCTTTTCCCTCAACAACTCAACATATTTCCCAGCAACCTATAACAGGTGGTCATGATCTGAAAGTGAACATAGATATTCTAATTTCCAATCCTCAAATGTTGTTTTGACCCCTTGTAAATCTGCAACATAGGATCCAATACCATCTTGTCCTTTATCCCTCTGAGCCTTCCTATATAGATCATCAATAACCTAGTGGGTGCTATCATGGTGTACAAGAGCAGTGATAATGGTATCGTCATTGAATTTTAGCTAAATTTTCAATGCATGGTTCTCATCATTGTTATGCTGGGATGTACTACCCACGAGGTCATCCATATCCGCATTATGCATGAGTGAGGTGTTGCTAAAGAAATCACACGATTCATCATTAAATGAATCGCTAAAGGCTTCCAACTAATTACCGCGGCCTTTAACTGTGAATATGTCAAACTCAACCACCAAGTCACCAAAGTAGAACTCTGAGCACTCTCCAATATGTCCGGAAAGAGATGTAGTCACAACTATATTTTCTTTATCACTAGGCTGAAATTTATCTTCCCCCTAATTAATATTGCAAACGTGCCCCTGTGACTAGCCCTCTTGGCATATAAAAAAAATCTTCCCTGATCTCTCTTGGTCCTTGCCCATTACCAGAGATCCTGCAACATGTAAGCCTAATGATACTTGTTTATTTTCAATCAATAAACTCTTGAATCTTTTAGCTTGAAGTTTAATCAATTCAGGTAGGATCTCACATGCCACGAATGAGTACTTTATTTCTCCTCTCCAGATTGGCAACAATTCTGATTGCAATTGTTTACATATGTCATTGTCCTCATCTAAGATCAAGGATAGGATAGTCTTTATGCATGTCTTTACCTCATCTTGATGACGCTTCCTGAAATTACTTAGGAGGCACTAAAATAATTGTTGAACCATTTTATCACACTCGAGATTCAACATGTGACTAAAAATTCTAGTACTTTCCATTAACTCCAAGATTTTTACATGCTTACCAAAGGTAGAATCTCTGTCATTTTTCAGCCCACCTAAATTGTCCACAATCAACTATAACACATGTCTCCAAATGTGATTGGTATAAGGAGTAATAGGGGTTGTAATCCACATCATCTCATTGAGACATGAGGCAACTGCAAGCCTAACGTCTTTATGTGGGTGATTCATAAACCTGTGTTGGACCAACACAACCATCAAGGGGTGCATAGCCCAATTGAAGAGCCTATAATCAGATTGATCTATCCTAGATAGATAAGAATTTATCTCATCTAATTTGGCAAGCATGCTTCCCATGATTTTCTGCTCCTCCAATTGCCATCCAAGACAACATAACTCATTTCCAATCTCAATTTCCTTCTGAATATCTCTTAGTTGCACACCATAGAATGTGTCATTGAAATATTTTGAGAATACTGGTCTTTCCAAGGTTTCCATTGTTCAAACTTTGTTTTCTAAATCTCTCCAAGTTTCATGCAAAGGACTGAATCAACTTCTGTAACATTCAAAATCTAAGACAGTTTTCAACATCATTCAATATTTGAGATTATTTATCAGAATTGTGTTATTAATGTAACGATTCTACCAAACCACCACTGTAATAACCTATGTGATTCTCAGGTGTACATTTCCAACCGATTCTATCTCAAGGAATTAAAAGTAGTTTATTGTGTTACCTTGCTTATTCTCTCAATACATGAATGATTCTTTCACCACTATAGTATCCTATTATGTTATAACGGAAGGAGTCTACAAGATTTGTCTATTATTCTGAAGATTGAGAGTAGTCTGATTTGTAGTTGGATAAATATGTTTTGATTTTTTGACATGGGTGTATTGAAGAAAGGAGAACATTTACATGCATAGATTTACTCCCACCTCTATTACCAGTAGCATTCAAACATTCATATATTTACCAAAAAAATTAGAAACAAAGATTTAAAACATTCAAAGGACTGTATTTATTGATCACTAATGATAGTATAATCTCAACCTCAAAGCTTCTATTTTAAACTGTAGACATACAGTTCAATAAACTTCACAGTGCTAGGAGTCTAGGAAAAAATAAATTTCTTGCACCTGTTTTGGATGTCTTCCAGTCAACGTATGCAACACCAGTATTTTCACTGGTCCCGTTAAGCAGCCTGGGCGCACGCACGAAACCTAGCAGTGGTGGTGAGTCTCAAACAAGCCTGCTATCATACACGTATCCTCTTAATATGAGTCCAGTCACCGTGAGTGGTGAGGTGTTTATTTTCATCCACTGGGAACATACTATTATGAGTATCAATGTATTTCTTTCCACCAATGCACATAGTATGTTGCAACTGCATCCAGCATGTGACCAAACTTCACGCTTCCTAGCTTGGTACCCTGTGAGCTAATACAAATAGTAGACAACTCGGTCGCATGAGGTAGGAAAAGCACCTAGTCACACCTGGTAGTATTTGCTCTACTATTCAACACCCATCGCACCATGACAAAAAATTCTTCCTTGATGTTGTGAGTACCCAGCATACACCACACCATGACTGTAGGCTTCTTTCTTATTGTCGTGAGTTCCATGTACACACACCGTGTGATTTCTTGGAGACTTGAATGGGAGAGTCGTCTACAGCAACCCGTGAATAATCTGAACACTACCCGATAGCCAGGCCAGCTACTCATGTGCGGCTAGGATACATGCACCACCTAGCAGTGAATAAGGCACTATGATACCAATCACATACCGAGCTTGTAGCTTGCATTCATGCACTCCTATTGTAGGTGTTGTGTTCGATTGCAATGCCTAAGCCAAGGCGTATATGAAAAACAATAACGAGCCTAATAAAAATTGTAATCTATTTCCTTTCCTTACTATCGTAGTCCAATGACTTGATGTGATTTGAACCCCACAAAAAAATTCTTCATTAACAGTAAAAATAGTTGTGCATAAAATATCCTCCCTACTAATGTGACACTAGATTGGGTTCAAACCAAACTTTAATATCAATCACAGAAACTGATGCTAAATAAACATTCCTTCTCAAACATTGTAGTCTCAGACTTGCAATCGAACTCCCCTTTCAATGTGTAACTACCTCTGTAACTAATGTTGCTATAGAAAACTTCATTCTATCAATACGTTTGAGCTCTGTATGACTTGATTCTGGAGAAAACCTCATAGGCTGGCAAGATACATAGCTCCGATACCACTGTAATTTCCCAACCGGATGTTCTTCCCGGATACTTCTCAAATAAATATTAGAAATACAAACAAACACATGCATGCAATATAATATTGATTTCACAAAGATAACCAACAATACATTCTTATTTAAATAACTCAGAAAATGTTATCGTATTATACAACGACAATAGGAAACAATGAAACTACAATAAGCCAATCTGAAATATAGAATGTGTACACACTAAGATGTGCACTTCTCTAAGCCATTACTTCCAAGAGAATCCATGAGTGGGAAACCTTGAGAAAGCGACCTAGAGCTCCCTAGGCATGGAGTGCAAGGGTTTTAAGAATGCTCTTAGCTAGAGCTATTAAACCAATAACCTTGCTAGTAAACCATGCAATGGGAGATTCGATGAGACAAGGGAAAGAATGTCAATATCCTCAAGAATCCAAATGGAGATGCAATGCAAGCTATGCTAAGAATGAAAATGCAAGCTAAGCTATGGAAATGAAAGATAGAAGTGTTACAAATCCTTACTAATTAAGCTATGTGAACTAATCTAGAGCATGAAAGGAAACTAAGCTAAGAAAGCATAAACATGAAACTAAGCTAAGAATGCAAGAATGAAGGCTAAATGCAATAAGATCTCCAAAAGCTCCAAAGTCTCCAAGAAATCCTGTAGCATAAGATTAGCATCAAAAGTTGGGTCCTTAGAATGAGAAGAGAGCTCTCCTTTTTAAGGAAGTGAAAAAGGAATGGACCATGGAGATTAAGAGGCAAAAGATTTAATCAAGGGTGGAGCTTGAAAGAAGAGCAATCCATGTGCACAAGTTTCCTCCAATGAGAAATAAGTGTTGACTTTTGTGCCCCATGTGAGACAAAAAGGCCTTTTCTTATTTTTATAAAATAAGAATAATATTTTATTTGTGCAACTTAGGATAAGAGGAAAAGTGGGGGCTTTTATTTAATAAAAGGGGAGGGAATTCCTTTTAAATAAATAAAGACTTTAGGATAAAAGGGTTATCCCATAGAAAATAATCGAATAAATGATAAAATAGGATTTGATCAAGAATAAGCAATTGATGATTTTAGCAAATAATGCTAGCAAGGGGCTAATAGTCTAGATGACCATTTTTGGGTGATTACATTTGCCCCTCTTTGACTAATGTGTGATCAATCTGGGAACACATTACGTCAAAGAATAGATCATCCAAGAAGGCAATAGATAGAGATCTGACTCCAAAGAATGAAGTGCAGAGAGAGATAGCAAATCCTGCATAGTCAGCCTAGTAGCGACAGTACTGAACATTTAGGAAAGAGATGGACAGTATTAGAACTCAAGACAAGAACTAACATGTCAAGTGCAAAGATAGATCGATCAGAGCAAGTGGAATGGTCAAGCATATGCTCTAGAGAATATTCGATAGGATATGATGTGTCTGCCCCCTTGGGATCGAAAGCAAAATCAGGTAGAGGGAATGTAGAAGCAAGAGAAACATGATCAAATCACTAGAAATCATAATCGAAGATGAAAGATGACAGAATAACCATCAAGCAGTGAAGATATGCCCCAGTCAAGGCCTCAAAGAGAGATGAATGAAATGAATGAAATACTAGAAGGGTGAGAGAGATGGAGATGAAGAAGGAAAGGATGCCCCAATGAAGATCGAAGGATTAGGCCTCAAAAGGTCAGCCAATTGCATAGAAGAAGGAGAAATGTGATTTTTGACTATCAAGATGAACTCGGATTTCGATTTCAATCCCGAAAATGGATCCAAATCATGGAAAAGGATGCGATGTGAAAGACAAGGAGTGAAAGACATGATTAAGAAGAAGTGAAAGGTGAGCGCAGTTGACCAACAAGTCCGTGAAAGATGAAGGAGAGCTCTCTCCATATGCAAGATGCAAAACTAAACTAATATGAACTTAAGAATGCAAGCTACAATGAAAAGTGGTTCACTTGCAAGGTCATAAAGCCATTAGACTCTAATAATCATCATCGAGCTTTATTGGTAGCGTCGCAAGATCATACAATAAACACTAGTATGACTATGTGAATCTGAATATGATCTATATCAAATAGATATGTGGGAATCCCACCTAGGCACCAAAGACATATAAGTCAAGATGACTAGTGCAGTGAGATTTCCTAAGTTTAGTATGGCAATATTATACTCGCATCGAGACACAAGGAAATTCAAGATGGCTATAAGTATGCACTTGCGAAAACAGTCAAGGATAATACCTTGGAGATCCTAAAGTGGAACAAGCATAAATGCTAATGACAGTTAGGACTAGCAAAATATACCCACAAGCAGAAAAAGCAATAAAACATGTCCTCATGCCCCCAGTCTTCTAGCTTGGCATCATCGAAAACTATCAGGGAGAGAACACTCAGCAAAGAAATCATCATAGACAGCACACAAAGAAATAAATCTCAGCAAGTCAAGTGTTTAAGTGTGTGTGTGTGTAGGTCAAAGAGTCAAACTTTGAGTATCACATCTGCTAGTGAGAAATATCATATCATTCGAGACTGCGAGTAGGATATCTGACAAGTGTTGAGAAACACTCGACGCTAGGAAAGTGTTGAAAAACACAGTTGGGGAGGTGTTGAAAAACACCATTGGAACCAAATTGCCCAAGAAACTTAGACGCACAAAGAGACCCAAGATAAGCTAGAACAACATATGCCCCCTAGACTAAGACAAGAGTCAATTCCAGGCTAGGAGAGGCAAAGCGAGAAGTGGAGCGAATGAGCACCATGCAAGACTGATAGACATAGGTGCAAGGGTCTCAAGCAGCACCTATTTCCAAGTTTTCACCACTTGATAGATTTTTTTAGGACTTTTTTCAATTTTTTTGTATTTTGATACCAAGGCGCCTGTTTCCAGGTTTTCACCAAGGCTTTTTTTTTTTTTTTAAGGTGAGAATCAAAGAGCCTATTGCTAGGTTTTCATTAGGATGCTCATTTTTTAGTACTTTTTATGATTTTTAGGATTTTTTCAGCATCATATATGAATTTTTTTGAATTTTTTTAGGATCAATAAGTATGTACAAAGGATGCCCCCAGACCGAATGGACATCAAACTCCCAAGCAAGATCACATCGTGTAGTCCCAATGTCTAGGAAGGTGGAGAACAAGAGGGATTAGCAAGCTGGTGGAAGAGATGGAAGACAAGAGAATGAAGGAGAATGAAGGCAAGAAATCCTCAAGGGAAAACTCCTCAAAAGTACCCAAGCTAGGGGGAAAAAAATGTCATGTAAAGCACATTTGGACAAGCAATGAAAAGGCCAACATAGGATAAGTCACAAAAGTGTAATGCAAAAGAAGGAAAGGATGCAGTCCAAAGGAGTAGATATGTCAAGAAGCTTCATAGCATCGTGTTTTATTCTTTTTTATTAGATCAAGACCAAGGGGAAAAGAATAGCAAAAGGCTAGAATGAATGGAGGAAAATAAAAATGAAGGCTTAAATATGAATGGAATGAAAGCAAGATCATCGTAAGATAGCTCACAAGATAGCCAAATGCTCGTGTATAGGTCAACATTGTCAAGATCAAAGAGAGAAGACGAAATAGATGAAATATGTAGAAGAACTACGCATGATGCTTGAAATGTACACACTAAGATTTGTTGGAGACAGAGCTCAACAGTGGGTGCCAAAAATGTACACACTAAGATGTGCACTTCTCTAAGCTATTACTTCCAAGAGAATCCATGAGTGGGAAACCTTGAGAAAGCGACCTAGAGCTCCTTAGACATGGAGTGGAAGGGTTTTAAGAATGCTCTCAGCTAGAGCTATTAAGCCAATAACCTTGCTAGTAAACCATGCAATGTGAGATTCAATGAGACAAGGGCAAGAATGCCAATATCCTCAAGAATCCAAATGGAGATGCAATGCAAGCTATGCTAAAAATGAAAATGCAAGCTAAGCTATGGAAATGAAAGATAGAAGTGTTACAAATCCTTACTAATTAAGCTATGTGAACTAATCTAGAGCATGAAAGGAAACTAAGCTAAGAAAGCATAAACATGAAGCTAAGCTAAGAATGCAAGAATGAAGGCTAAATGCAATAAGATATCCAAAAGCTCCAAAGTCTCCAAGAAATCTTGCAACATAAGATTAGCATCAAAAGTTGGGTTCTTAGAATGAGAAGAGAGCTCTCTTTTTTAAGGAAGTGAAAAATGAATGGACCATGGAGATTAAGAGGCAAAATATTTAATCAAGAGTGGAGCTTGAAAGAGGAGAAATCCATGTGCACAAGTTTCCTCCAATGAGAAATAAGTGTTGACTTTTGTGCCCCATGTGAGACAAAAAGGCTTTTTCTTATTTCTATAAAATAAGAATAATGTTTTATTTGTGCAACTTAGGATAAGAGGAAAAGTGGGGGCTTTTTATTTAATAAAAGGGGAGGGAATTCCTTTTAAATAAATAAAGACTTTAGGATAAAATGGTTAGCTCATAAAAAATAATCGAATAAATGATAAAATAGGATTTGATCAAGAATAAGCAATTGATGATTTTAGCAAATAATACTAGCAAGGGGCTAATAGTCTAGATGGCCATTTTTGGGTGATTACAGAATGCAACAACAAGATTGGATGATCAAGAACCTATAAACACAATGGCGAACACTGATGTGAATCCACCCCGAAGATGAACTGGGTTTCTGTCCAATCCACTGGGAAAGCCTGAAGGTTTCTGTCCTCAGGTTTCATAACCGAAAGTTGAAGCTTCCTGGATTCTCCAAGAGAAATAAATTCATAAACTAAGCATGTACAAATGAGACTCCAAGTCTTCTTTTATAGCTGCAGCTGTGACTCTTCAATTTCCTATCTTTGTCTCTTCATATTCCCACTTTAAGTCACTTTCAATAAATATAACCGTTAAGTTATAAAGTGACATAATAAATAAAGTAAGGAATCTTCTGGCATTAAAATGAAGGACCAAATGAACCCGAAAGATGACGTGTGATAGTTTGCCGAAAAGCTCTCGGAGAGATGCTCCAAGTCCAATATTGAAATGCCAAGAAAAATGAACTCTGTCAACTACTATAAATAGTAAGTACTTTGGAAACCTTGTGGAAATTGCTCTGATTGGCTTGAAACTAAAATCACCTAGGCCAAATATCTCATTGATCCCTGCAAAGCCTCAGTTAGCCCACCAGACCACGATGAAATGGCTAATGACGTGGCACAAAATAATGTCCCCCAAAAAGGGGACATTACAAGAAGCTAGATTTGATCACAACCAGGAGACACCTTATCACCCAGGTGACTGGGTTGAACCTCTTGTCCTCCACAAGTTGGGTGTATTTTGAAGGTGCTTGGTGGAGATGAGTGTTGATAGTGGTTGTTTTCTACCTTTGGAGGTGATCTACAAGGGCCCTTGATATGTTGACATGGATGCCATGTTCTGCAACTTCATAACAACACTCTTGCAATGAGCTCTACTTGTTCTTACATACATGTAACCTTCATCTTCACCCCTATTTCCAAGGTATTATGTGTTGTAATTTTGTATGTATATCTATTACATGTTTTGGCACTATCACATGAATGATTTTTCACCAAAACAACTGTAATAGCAATTATGTGTGCATTGAAGATTCATATTAGAGTTCATGACAACAGTGTACCCATTATTTGCAAGTTTATGTTGTGATATGTTATTCAAACAAAAAATTAGGGGTGGTTATTACAGAAATTCATAACACTATTTTCCAATGTATCAAAGTTCAAGTTAATGAAAAAAAATTGTGTTCCTATTCTATGTACACATTGTTTCTATAGCTCCTAAGATATTTCTATAGATGTTTGAGCAGCCTTCTCCTCTTATGTACTAACTATTGTTGAGTGCAGTGCCCTGCCTTCTGGGCACGCTTTAGGTTGTTGTTGCTAACTATCTTAGGTCTAAAATTTATAAGCTATTTATTAAAGTGGCATATCTCTGTGATGGAAATTTTACTTTTTCTCACAATTAGAATCTTGCCTTAAATTTTCTCACTATTTTGGCTTCCTTCTTCTTCTACGATGGTATGATTCATGTAATGTGTTAAAATCATTTCTATTTCCATCTTTTCAATCTTGACATAGCTACTCTCTTCTTGAAAATTCAAACATAATATATTTTTTTGTATTGTATACCAGTACTTGTTAAAATCTAGTGTTTTGAAGTGCTTCCTAATTGATGTCATTAAGTAACATTGTTGACATACCAAGTTTCCACAATGCAAACTGAAACAAAGGCTCTCTAGGGGGAAAAAAATGTAATTCATTTGACAACACATTTTAATGGGTAATTTTCATATGGATGAACATTGATATCAACATGCATTGTGGTATATACCAAATTCAATAAAGAATTGTAGTTTGACCATTGTTTGGTTGCATTTTCTCTTGATTGCAAGGTGTTGTCAATCACTGCGCTTCTATCTATGTTGGTCATAACATGGAACATGATGGAAAAGGTTAAGCTTTTTCTCTCAGTAGGAACAATAGCATAAAATATGTCATCCTTCTATTACTGCAACTAATATTGGTTACGCTAATAAATAGTTCTTTATAAGTTGTCATAGAGGTAAGGTTGATGGTAGTTGCAGTGATAAATTTAGCAAACTTTTGTTGAATGTTTGTTGCAACCAAACTTGTTTATTTTGGTAAGCATGGAGAGTAGGATTGCAGAAAATGAGATACTGAGATATGCTTTTGGTTTACATGTTACTTTGAAGATTGTAGGCCACCTTCAAACATGGACCCCATATGTTGTTACATCCATGATTGTTGAGGCTACCATAATTTGGACCCTAAAAAGTTCCCCCTATATCTAGATATCAAATACTCTAATGTGTCATTTGCTTCTTGTTAAGATCCACTTTTCCCATTCAACTATTTCTCTTTAGTAGGGTTCTTATTCTTGAATTTTCTAGCTTGGTTCATTTATTAAACCAATGAAGGAAAATGGAAAGCATAATTAATGTATGTATTATTTACTAATTAATATTTTTTTTACTCAATTTATCATCAAGTGATTTCAGTCTATACATTTAGTATTGGGAGTCTTGGCTGTTGTGGAGTGTCTGTAGATGATTACGTATCCAATTTGAAGCTTAATGTAATTCCATATGTTTGTGACTATTCATTTGTTAATTTCAACATCGTGTATATCTTTACTAAGGTCAATGTAGATCTTGTGAGTTCTTTTAGCTGAATTTATATCTCCATTTAATGGTGTGATATGATAAAATATATATTTCTTTATGTCATAGTTATCTCGAGTGTTGCCAATAAAGTACACTAAACTTACACAAATATATATTTTTTATTGTGATGGTTATTTGCAGCTCACAAATTTATTTGAAGTACCTTGCTGCTTACAAATGAGTAAAGCTCCAATTTGACCCTCTTTTTGGAAATGATAAGTTTTTGACAACACCAACATTATAATGAAATATAAGTGCATTGTTTACAATCAAACCCATTCTATATAATTGACAATCTAATCACTGCATGAGGATTTGCCAACAGAAGCTATCAGGAAGTCATTACTACTATTGAAAAATGGTAAGTTTAGGCTCCCAAATAACACACTCAGAAAATGCTTTGACATTTTATAGATCAAAAGTTTGCCACCGATTGCACTAAAATTCATAATCCTAATGCTTTGTAGGAACCAAGATTCTTGAAGCAATCAAATATTGGTTTTAGAAAAAGATTGCTCATTTTGGCTAGCCCAAAGAAATTTTCTACTTATCATCTAGCTATTTTTCAGATGATCTTAATCAATGGAGATCAAAATGGGTAGATGCTTTAATGAAGGCTTAGCCATATCTATGTAGGAGCATCATGGATTCTTAAGAATTTGGTTTTCTTTTCTTTTTCTTTCTACTTTGTTTGAATTCCTCTCACTAATCATAACAAAATTCTCGTTGCCAAACAAAACAGATTGGTGTTTGGCAGTTATAGCGACGTAGCAAGACCAAAGGAAAAGGGAAATAAATGGAGATGATGCTTGGAGGAATCAATATGTAGTTGCAAAACAATCTAGTCAACCTTTGTAGGATCGCCTATCATTGTAACTATCATTACAAGTTGAATAATGAATTAAGATTTTATATCTCTATTCTGAGATAGTTTATGATTTCATCATGGATGAAAGTTCAAACTAGAAACTTCTACAATGTGGCAGAAAAGGTCCATAAACCCAAATATATATTCCCCTTGTGGTTGAAGTGACTTTATATGAATTTGAAGCAATCTCTGCTGTGGTGTTGCACTTCATCGATAATGGAAAATAAGAAAATGCCCAATGGAAAAACTTATCCTGAACTATGGAATATGTTGTTTTCCAAATCTCACTTTTTCCCATTTTGTAGTTTGACTTTCCATCTTTTGTTCAATATGCTCACTAACGATCTCAAATGAAAATAATGAAATTTTGTTATCTTGTATGTTAACTCTATGTGAATTCTCATTCCACCTCTGATCTTTTTGGAATGTGCCCTCATCCCTTTTTTTAAATCATTTTTGAAAATTTTATAATTTATTCACTAGTTAAAAAAAAGGATTTGACAATCGGGATGTTGCAAAAAATAATGAAGTTATCGTTGAATACTTTGCTCATTCGAAAAGAGGGTATGGTGGGAAAGAGGGTATGGCATTCGCAAAAGGTCAAATATTGTGAAAGAGAAACAAGGGTTCTTCAAAGAGCTACAACTTAGTAGCCCAACATAATTTGCCACCTGAAACTACACCATAGTTTTCATATTTTTAATTGATATTATATGTATACATTCTTACATTTGTAGTTTACTTTGAAGTTGAATTTTTAATTTCTTATTCTTATTTGAAATTGAAAAAAAAAATATCGTAATTTTATGTCCATAATTAAATTATTAAATGCTTATAATTTTTGGAGACAATAGAATATTTAAATTTTTAATTTATTTTACTTTTTAGAATGTAAAATTTATTTATATTTTATAATTAAATTCAAATTGAAAATCTACTTCTCTAAATTAAATTAATATATTTTAATATTATTTTTTATTAAGGTAAAAACAGGTTTTGAAAGGACCCAAAACCCTTATACATGAGATATACAAGTAAAGTGCGCCTAAGCAAACTGAAACAGACAACAAGGGATAAGCCAATAGGTTCCCACAACCCAAAATAAAAGCTGCAAGAAAACAACCATCAAGCAACCAAAAACCAACGAGAGGGCAGAAGGAAACCAACCTTTAGCACTACCCTTGTGGAACGAAGAGTCGTGTCAAAAACATATTTTAATATTGTTAAAGACAATTAAATTTAAGAAATTAATAATACAACATTACATTTTTATTTTAAGAAAAAGGATACCAAAACTTTGGAACTTCCTCTTATGTTGTATATTTTTGAATAATGTCTATTTTTTAATTAATTCACTTTTCAAGAAATATTTTGAATTTTCAAATTAGTAAAATTAACCAAAATGAAAATGGCTTAATTACAATAAAATATGTAGATGGACTAATTGAAGACCCTATTCAATATTCACCAAAGTAAAAATGGCTTAGTTACAATAAAGTTTGTACATGGACTAATTGAAGACCCTATTCAATATTCTCTTGAAAATACTCTTGTTTTTCATTTATTTTCAGTCAACTAATCACATTTAGTCCACATTAACAAAAGTTATAAAAATATTTTATTCCTTTAAAAAAATTTAATTTATGTTAAAATTTGATTTAATAAAAAACATTGTTCATGTTTCACTTCTTCTATTCCTGTTCACAACTCTACCTCTCAAATTACCATACACCATATGTTGCTATATCTACAACCATTGCACCTCATTGATGCAAATGCTAGTTTATTATACATGATACAAAAGTAATACTCGTCACAATTTTCATTTTGCTATCGATTCAAACATTTTTTTCTTTTGGAAATAAAACAAAGTAACTCGATCAACATGTTAATTCTTTGTAGAAATTTATGACTCGGAAGCTAGATTTGATCACAACCGGAAGACACCTTATCACCCAGGTGACTGGGTTGAACCTCTTGTCCTCCACAGGTTGGGTGTGCGCTAGCTCGAGGCTACAAGCCACCCATACTCCTATGCTACAGTGGACTTTCAGTTATCGGAGAGAATTTGCTGATTTGGGGCTAAGTTTATTTTTTCTGATATATGTTATTTAAGACATCTCTTCTGAAGGCGTTGGGCTGCTCTGTTTTGTATGCAGGTAGTTGAGCATTTGGTTCTTCGCCAGGCTGAACGTAAGGGCCTCTGCTCCCATGAATTTTTTACTGACTGAAGCTTATGATGTAGCAGTATAAACGTCATGTTTGGTCTGGATGGTCCAAATCCTTGCTATATGTGTATGCACATAGCAGAGCCGGCAACAAATGGAATATTTTCATTATCTGTTAGCTGCCCCAAATCAGTTCCATCTCTAGGATGATTTGTTTGTCTGGTTATACCTCCAGCAAGACTCTGAACAAATGATAATCAACTATTCATGTGCTTAGTTTCACTTTCTTGCACCAATACTATGTTTTTCCTAGTGATTAGTAGAGGTGAGGACTCTCTGTTAACATTAAATGTTTGCCACCTGAATGTTCCAGAAGATGACGTAAATGAAAATGTCTGATGGAGGTGTACACCACCACTGAATCTTATCGAGTGGCACATTTTCACTATTGTTTTGAAAATGGTTTCCACAATCGCTAGATTCAATCACCATCCTCCTAATGTATCTTGTATAGAAATGATGTTGGAGTCCCCATATCTGTTTTCCTTACTAGAAATCTTCTACTTGCTGTAAGTGTTTGCAAGGCTTCTTCCACATACTGGCCGTATCCAGTAGCAAAATATTTTAGTGGGATGTAAAGGATTATTATAGCCTCGGGAGCAAGTCATTGCTGCTTGTGACGACAAGAAGCACTCAAGTGGCATTCACTTCCAAAACCCATTAAACTTGGAAATCATGCTCTTCATCCATAGTGAAGGCAAATTTCAGAAAACAACATTTGTCCAATGTAAGAAATCCAACACTCATACCACCAAGAGCAAAGAACTTTTAAAACTGCACTTTATAAAAGCTAGGAGTAAGCATAATAGAATCAAAAGCTAGGAATAAGCATAACAGAATAAACGGTTGAAATGCATGACAAAAATAAGAAGGATGAAGCTCAACGGTTATAAGAGAGTTGGTAACTAAGTAGCCGAGATTTGCCAGAAATAGACCATCTTGAAGAGAAGCAGCTAATAGCCATCCATCAGTTATGGACCACTCTTACAAACAACATACGAAATGTAAATTAACCTCCCTTTGAAGGTTGATGAATATTGTTCGTCAACAGTTCAAGGGATTGGCAATGTGGCTGTCCCCTGTTCAGGAAAAATGGTAAAAAGGTGAAAAAACCAGGTCATGCTAATTATATTGTACAACCAATCTAAATCTCAAAAGATGAACCCTGGAAAGTCCAACAGTGTTATGTATTTCTGGAAAACATATTTCAAATTCTTCACTAGGCTGAGATCAAAAAAATTAAAAATATTTCATATTCTGGAAAACATATTTCATATTCTTCATTATCTATAATTTTTCTGTCCTCAAAAAAATCAATTCCAGACTTTTGTAAGAAGCTTATAAATTGTAACTGAGATCAACAAAGGAAAGGATGAGCAAAGATAATTTATGCACTATGACATAACTTTACAAAACAACCATTTTCTCAAAGGTGGAAATATAAGCCATGGGCTCAACCATTAGCTGGGCAGACAGACAGAAATCATACAGATCATATTAAAAGACACCCTCAAAAACCTGCAGACAACAAAGCTCAAGTGTAGTCATACAACGATATGCTTTTGTCATCAGAAACACTTGCAAGTCTGCCTGTTCTCACATCTTGACCCCCGGTTGGACGAAATGCCACACCCCACACTTGATCGGTATGGCTGGTCATTGTTTGGACAGACGCCCTCATGGAAAGGTCCCAAAGTCTAACTGTCCTGTCACTGGATCCAGAGGCAATGGCTTGACCATCTGGACTCACATCAATGCTCAGAACCCAATTTGTATGTCCGGACATGGCACAGACAAGGCTCTTGTTTTCCACATCATAGCAGTGAATATGTGTATCGTCTGAAGCAGTGTATAGGATCCGTGAATTAGTGGGAGAAAACACTAGAGATCTCACGGGCATATAGTGACCCTCCAAATTGTATAAAAATTTGCCACGTGCCACATCAAACACAGCTATTGTTCCATCCATTGTGCTGCATGCAAGTCTTCTGCCATCAGAGCTCCATGCAACAGCCAGAACAAATTTTCCTCCAGACTTGTCTGATGACTTTCCATTGGCACCCTCTCCTCTGGGAACTGCAAGAGAAACATCTGTCCGCCATGCAGCAGTATCCCATAGCTTCACAGAAGCACTTCCTCCTCCAGCAACGGCCAATAAGTCACCCTAATAGTAAAATGAACAAAAAAATCAGAACTCAACTGCCAGAATAAAATATTTAATAAAACATAAAAACCAGAAACAAGCTTAGATCGACTTCATAATCTACTTGTCTGTAATATTTTCCTCTTCTTTGGTCTGTAACCATCTTTTTATATACTACTAAACCTCTTTGGCACTCCCTATCAGAAAGCATCGGCTCTTGCCTTCAATTAGCAATTATTCTGCCCCAGTTAATGAGTGCAACAGATAATCATACATGATACACTCAAAGACAGAACGATTTCAATGGACATTGGGAGAACGATTTCAATGGACATTGGGATGACTAAAATTAACCTTCAGGATGCCACTTGAAGATACAAAATAGTGAAAATGTTTAAGTTCTTAGTCTTTTGTGCTGCCATGATGCAAGTTCCAACAAACTATTGAGGCTAATGACCATACCAATTCAAATAAAAATCTATCTCAAACAGATTCTTCAGCAGATCTCTCTTTCATAACAGATAGATATTAACTGTTGGAAAAAAAAATCAAAGAAAACATAGCAGATTGGAGAATCATTCTTGAAGAAAATATAGCAGATGGAATTTGAAGTAAACAATATATACAGATTTGGAAAAGAAATCTCCAAATAAACAACATTATCAGCATGGAAATTTATTATTTCCTAAGCTAAATCTGTTACTCATTACCTAATCTTGTTGGAATTGTCAAAAGGAGCTATGACAATCTAAGGAAAAGATAATAAGAAAATTCTAGGTCCCAGGATAGCCAGTGTGAAAGGGATATGGTGAATGGTAGGCACATGCATGAAAAGGGGACTTATCCAAATATTTTTGTAATTGTGTCCCTTTGACTTCAGCCCCATGACAATTCTCATGAGGGAACCAGCTTTTTGCAGATCCATCTGAAACGAATGCTTTATTGATGATCACGTAGCTTCTCAAGTTGCACAGATCTTCCGCTTCAATAGCTCTCCAAAGAAATGTGCCACAATCAAAATGTCTAATATTTGCATCTACCTTCTAAACTAGCTATATTTCCCTAAAAGGTTAGCAATTATACTGATTAATATTGTTCTTTGTGGGTCAGTTTTCTTCACATATCATAAAATTATATCACAACACATTTTATCTATCTTTACTTGTAAACAAATACATTAAGAGACATTGAAGCATAGCAACAAATGTATTGATTCCAAGAAACAGACGTATCAAACCAGCATTGACCAACTGCAAGCAACAGTACCACCTCTGTAATTTGAACACATTGAGCCAGCACCATCAGATATCTACATGAAGGCAAGGGCGGGGACCACATGTCAGAATAAATATTGAACCCACAATGCCAAGCCAAGTATTGGAGGAAATGAAGCAAATCTGTTTGAAAAGAGTTTTAAAAAGAGTGCCCAAGTATCAGGCTTGTCAGAGAAATGTGTTTGGATTGCATAGGATAATAAAGAGAACTAAAGAACATAGAACAAGGGCATTTTCATGGAGACATGCAAAGCACATAAAGTAATTCGGATATGCTTACTTCCAGGACAAAGATATGCAGACTGGATTTACCACAGAAATCCTTGTCTGGATCCTGCAATAACATGGACAAAAGTTGTCATGGGGACATTCCAGAGATGCTTATCAAGGAGAGATAACACTCTCTGCTGCTTTGTCTGAATCGGACTCAAAAGAGTTGTTATAAGTATGGCATGAAGACCAACCTGGCGAAGGAAATCACACAGATTCAAAGATCGATACCAGTGACAAATGTTGCTTCCGGAGATGAGACCAGTTACACAAGGTTGCAAGCTGGGCTGAATCATGGAGAAGACAGGATCTGAACATGGATCATCCCAAGGAATGGCTTAGAGACTGAAGGACTGAAAAAGTTATACCACTAACAGGAATCAAAAGCAATTAACAGAAACCAGTGGTCTGGGAATCAGTCCGAACTCGCCATTTTGATTGTCAAAAGTCTTAACAAAGATCTGAGGTTCAAAGTTTTAATATAATAAATAATTGACATGCCAGGGAAGTTAAAAAAGCTTGACGAGAACTAAACAAAGTATAGAGATCGTTTCCAAGGATGACAATAGGAAGAAACCCAAGCCTAATAAGGTGGTCTGGTTTTTGTTGCCTACAAATAAAGAGTTGTAGAACTACATGAGCTAGAGGAGCTTTAAATCTATAAAAATCACTTAGGATGACAAAACTAATGTTTGCCCAAAGTAGGTTCTGTTTGCACGAGTTAGATAAAAAAAAGAGTGAAACTGGAAAGAACAATGAATGCTGTAGAACCTAATGACCAAAGAGACTACAATACCATATCACACTAATGCAAATAATTAATAAAGTGACAGTAGAACTTGTTGAAAAAAACAGAAATGCAATGCACACATGTACATACACATGCGTGCGCACACGTACTTACACATGTCCACATGTATATATGTATGTTTGAAGTTGCATGGAAATGGATACGTGTGTGAGCACACATGTGCATGCAAACAAGAGTGCGCGCATGTACAGGTATATATACAAATCTATATATGCATATTTGGAGTTGCATGGAAATGGATAAGGTATCAGATATGGGTACGATAAATTTTCGAGATCCCCTATATAAATATGCAGTTATTAAAATCTATATTCAATTATTTATATATCTAATGGTATAGAAGCTAACTTTAAAAATACTTATGTCTATATATTGGATTTTATATTTATTTTGCTATATTTTCTGTCTTTAGCGATAGATATATATCCAGTGTTTCTCCATGTTTCTCAGATGGTGGGATGTGGGGACAAGGTTAAGGAGACAGCAAAACTTCTCTTTAATTTTCATGAGTGGGGGAACGGCTATCAAAACAACTATAACAAACTAAAAGCAGCAGAAATTGTTAAAAGTAAATATGGTGTGATGAGCTTACAATGACAACCCTCCCCATTTTAGGTTCTAGGAGTCTTTAGCATGGTATTGCATCTCGTCAAGTTCTCAGCCAAACTCATGAGTACCCCGGCATGTACGCACCTGGACTTAAGGTTCAAGGTAACCCCAGTATTTCTGTGGATCAGACTCAGACCAGCCAAGTCCAGCCCCTGGACTTGTGGTTCTCTACAAACTCACCAGTCCCAATATGGAACTCACCGAGTCCATAGGGTTGGCACCCAGACATTAAAAATGTTAATTAAAAAAAAATTCACTTCAATAAAAGAAAACACATCAATTGTAAATCCAAAGGGCCCCTAAAGACATTAAGACACTTTAATTTTCTCTTTTGATCATATGCACTTGCTTATTTGCTTTCAAACTGTTTTCACTCTACATGGATATCATTCTTATCTTCAAAGGAGTTCATAGAGTTCAGCTAATGGATTTGAGTAAAGGAGCTGACATAAGGCATTGGATTTGAGAGACTCATTTCCAACTTCCAAATTCAAGCATCAAGTAAAGGTCAGTTGAAAATCTTCATGCATGGGTTGATTAGGCTGGTCAGGAGGTTGATCTTGTATCAATGAGGGTGGAGAGGGTTTGAGCCATGCAGCTAGAGACAACAAAGTTGTCCAAAAGAATGAAGCTGCTTCTTCTGCAAAGAGAATGGTTGCAGCTGCTTCTGTGACATACTCAGAGGCGCGGGATCCAACAGCTTGGAGGTGATGTTGGAAGAAGTGTCTCCTCTCAAGATTATTTTTACTTTTCAATGTATCCTTTTCCAGTACTGTGTACATGCATTTTGAAATTCACTGATTTATCTTCGTCTAAAAAAAGCAAGATTGAGTATATTAAAACAGATTTTGTTTTGTATTGGGGTTCCAGTATAAAGTTCGATGCAATTTTTATTTATTTTATTGTCCAAATATGTGTATGATAGATCAAGTCGATTCATTCATGTGAAGGTTACCCCAAGTTTCTGGGACGGGGGCAGCAGGGGACGGGGGGACAGGTTTTTGGGACGCCAATTTTTTTGCCAGTTTTGGGGATGGCTAGGGGACAGCAAAGGGAAAGGCTATTTAAATATAAAGAGAAATTAAAATATATAGGAAAATTTGAAATGTTCATATAAAAACATGGATAGAGCATGCATATATACATTATATTCATATGAAAACATCGAAAAAGCATACATATATACATTATAGAACCTTAACATATAATATTTTTGATAAAGAGTCAAAATTTATTGTCAACACTCAATATGTATTCAGAATTCAGAATTCATTATCAAAACATTACTAATAAATAATAATTAATAAGTGATTCCACTAATGTATGTGCACATCATCATTCAACAACTGTGTGCAGTCATATGCCCTTCCTTTGGCAAAAAATGGTTGCAGCTATATTCTCTTATTCCATAGCTTTCACTTTACAACTTTCCGCTTTGTCTTACAGCTGTATGCAGTTGCATGCTTGCCAATTGTTGGAAAAGAGATATGTTTGTATACTCTTATTCTACAGTTGTATGCTTTCTTTCTACAAATAGTAGCATAGATACAAAACTCGCCGAAAACTCGCCAAGTCAAAAACAAGCTCACAAGTTTTTTCAACTTTTTCTCGCAAAAAACTCATGCCAAAGTTTACCAAAACTCAGAGCTCACTAAAAACTTGCTGAGTTTTTGGAACTACTCAGCAAGTCTATGTTTACTTACTTGGCCACAGCAGTATAATAGAATTTTGACGCCAAAAGTAAGTTTCATTGCATTTTTATTTACTCTTGTTTCTTGCTCAAGCCACAAAACACCCTCCCAAGCTATTGCAAGGTCATTTGCAAGAATTTAAGTCGATTTGAGGCAGATTTGAAGTGGATTTTGAAACAAAATCGGATGCTCAAGTAGGTTATGAATTTTTTTCTTTCTTTTCTAAAATCATTTAATCTCCTTTTTGTTGCATCTAGGTTTATAGAAACTCAATAACGGCATTTCCTAAGTACTCTAAATTGCTTTAGAGTGTAATGAACAAGATTTAACTCCATTTTTTAACATTTTTTTCTGATTTTTTCATTGTTTTCTCAAGAATCTCAACTTTTCCTAAAAATTTCAAACCCTAACACTTTTTATTGTTTTCTTTCAAATTTGAACTACGTCAAATTATTTGAAATAATTTAGTTTGCTTGTTAATTTTTTTATTAAAATCTTATGATTTCAATTTGTATGTGTAGGTTGACAATTGATTGATAATGACAAATAGAGATTCTTTTACAACTGGGTCAGCTCCAGGGTTTCCCAGTGCCTCAGTAGAAGCATGCCTATCGTGACATGTAGGCATGTGTCCTAAAGGGGCTAGAGATACAGCTTGGAAGTAAGCCTTTGAAAGACCAGAACATAATACTATAATTTGCATTGTGTAAAAAACTAATTTATGGAGGCATAAACCGCTTGAAATACCACCTTGCAAGCATCACGAAGCATACTACGAGGGTCTACGATAAGACCACAGATGAAGAAGAGAAAAAATCGAAAAGGGAAAGGGCAAAACTAGCCACGAAAGCAAGCATAGTTGAATCTCAAAGTGTTACAATCAGCCTTGAAGAAGTGGCACTTGAGGGCATAGTGGGCTCTCTTCGTGGCCCACACATCCACAAATCCACCACCACCTTGACCACCACTTCTACTACTTTTAGTAGAGCACCACCATCAATGCCACAGGCGTAGTCTATAGTTAATTATTTTGTGCACAGAAACACCCTGGAGCACAACCATCATTGAGGGAACTGGGTGGAATAGGGAGGTGCATCAACAAGTAGGCATTACTTGTGTTGATTTATAGTACTTCAACATCTTTTTTAATGTGGTAGAAAATCCCTATTAGCTTAACTTGGTTACTGCAATGACTGTGGTGGGAAAAGGCTACAAGGTGCCTTCTCATGTAGACTTGAGTGGGACATTAGTCCAATTGTTTTAGTTTTAAAATGTTTAAACTTTTTACTTTTAGTTTTGAATCTTGATAACTTATGTTGAGTTTTGATTTTGAGTGTAGACTACATTTATGTTTTTTATATTTATAGTAATTACTAATTACTATTTTTTGTTGAATTTAAGTTATCTTTTTATCAAAATTGTATACTTAAAATTAATTTCACTTTGTATTTGTAGGTTGCTCACAAATGTAGTTGATAGGGTAAAAGAAGTGTTGGAAGAGAAAATAATAGAATATAAAAAATTTAGCTACACCATTATTTCCGATGGGTGAACGGATGGCAAAAACCGCAACATCATTAATTTTTGGTTTTTTCCAAAAATGATATAGTGTTCCTGAAATCAGTGGATGCCTCCAACAAGGTGAAAACTACTAAAAATTTGGCTCTAATGTTGAAGCAAGTTGTCATGGAGGTGGGAACTAAAAATGTGGTGCAAATAATAATTGATAATGCAATAATATGTGGCAGCTGGTAGAACCCTTCAAGAGAAACATAATACACTTTTTTAGACACCTTGTGCAACACATGTTCTTGACCTTCTTTTGGAGGACATAGAAAAACTCGATTGGGTGAGACTGGTTGTAGAGGATGCAAGGAAGATCACAAAATACATCTACAATTACCCTTGGGTTCTTCGCTTGATGAGAGAGCACACCCATGGGAAGGAGTTGGTAAGAGTGGGTGTAGCAAGGTTTGCAACAGTTTTCTTAACGTTGCAAAGTATTCTTAGTTCTTCGATAACTTTGAAGCAAATTTTTATGAGTTAAGCATGGCTAGACTCAAGTTATTTGAAGAAGGCTGAAGCAGAGAGTGTTGCATACGTTGTATTCGACAACCTATTTGCACAAAGAGACACAGAGATTGTGAAGGTAACTTGAAAACTTGAATATTTAATTTTTTTGTATTCAAGTTTTTCATTATTAATTTGTAACTTTAGGTATTAATCTTTTTGTATTTTTCAATTTTAGGTGTGGAAGCCCTTGGTTATAGTTCTTCGCTCGGTAGATGGGGATCAAACCCCAATGGGGTATTCTTTATGAGGCCATAGATAGAGTCAAGGAGTCTATAAAAAATTGCTTCAAAAGGGACAACCTCAAATTTGACCCCATATGGGAAATTATTGATAGGTGGTGGAACAATTAACTCCAACAACTCATTCATGCAACGGGATACTTCCTCAACCCTAGTTTTCACTTCTCGCCATCCTATCGAATCCCAATGGAGAGGTCATGTTGGATCTCACTACATGCATTTAGAGGATGATACCTGAGCTTGAGGTGAGAGACCTCATTGTGTTCGAATTGGAAATTTACTAGAATGCAAGGGGTAAGTTAGTCTCTTCAAACTTGGCCAAGAGGAAGACCCACTAAAACCCCAAGTATAATATTTGGAATTTTGGAGTCTTTCTCATACATGATAAGTGGATAAAAATTAAGATATGTTTTCACCTTTCTTTCTAACTCTTCAATATTTTATTTTACAAATGCTTGGCAGCAAAATTGGGATGGAATGCCCCAAATCTGCAAAGATTTTCCCTCCAAATCTTAGGCAAACTTTGTAGTTCATCCAGTTGTGAGCACAATTGGAGCTTGTTCAAGGCCATCCACACAAAGAAGAGGAACAAGTTAGCTCAAAAATACCTCAATGACCTTGTCTTTGTGCAATATTATCTTATGTTGCGCACATGGAAGATAGAGGAAACACCAATTGATCCACTTGATTTGGATGATATAGATCCTTACAGTGATTGGACATCACAAGAGAAAACTCCATTGTTTACAGAGGATGAGATCTATGATTTAGAGAGGCAGGCCATGGAGGAGGGGGGTGGATTCGGACTACATGGCATTGAGGATGGAGAGGTTGAGGATGATGAGTCGTCATTGTTAGTACCAACACCATCTACGTCCAGGATGGAGGTCGAGTCACAACCAGTTGTGCCGAGTGAGGAGGTGCAGCCACAACGAACTCCTAGCACTAGACCACCTAACCCTCCTGTAGTTTTTACTAGAGTTGCTAGGAAGGAGAAGAAGAAGATGTAGACTATTTTGATGTTGTATTTACTTATAGTTTTACAAAGACAATTTTCTATTTTAATTTTGCTTCAGACTATCAAGCTACCAACCATTAGTATTCCTCATCAGGATGTCATTTTGGACCCAATTTGCATTTAAATATATCTAGACTCAGCTTGTTTCTTTTATTTACTCATTTACTAACTCATCAAATGCATCTCCTCATTGAACTTTGCAAACAAAATGCATTTCTAATTAAATTTAAGCAAATTTTTGAGTTGCCCAATTTTTGTCAAGTTTTTGTCGAGATTTTTTTCGTGCCTTGACGAGTAGTTGTCAAGTCCAATCTTTCAGCTATGGATAGTAGTACACACTTTGGTTCATTTTATAACTGAACTACTCACTCTATTGTTATATGCAGTCCAAAAGAATTCATTGTTAATACTCATAAGGAATTTATTTTTTCTTAATTAAGTGAATTTTTTATTTTTAAAATGGCTCTCTTGCCGGGGACATTCAGCTGTCCTGGGGATGGCAACGAATATCCCCTAACTGTCTTGGGGATGGTCAGACATCCTTGGCACCAAGAAGTATTGTCCCCAAGTTTCTAGGATGTTTCTGGCAAAATATTGTAGATCGAGGATGCCTAGGGGACGTCTCCATGATGCCCCCATGTCCCCGAGACAACAATGGGGTTTTAACACATGGGGATGCATCCTTGGGTAACATAGTTTATATTTCTATTAAAATTTATTTTAAAAGAAGAGCAAGATAATTATTTTTCCCCTTAAATTTGTTAGTTTTCAATGTTTTTGATTTTTCAATTTGCGGAGTTTCATGAGGCCAAGTTTTAGTCCTAAATTTGAGTCTTATGCAAAATATGGCTTGCTGAGTATGTGTTCACTCCAAGTCTCTACACTACGTTTTTTAACACTTTTTCTCCTTTAAAGTGCCACCTTTTTATTTTTATGCACCAAATGGAGTAGGTTGTGCAATCTTGAAAAAAGGGGACCTTCTCTCCAAGTCTTTGAGTCCCCTTGGACATTCACAATGTAATTCCAATCTCCAAGGGCATATCTCTATGGAAAAATGTATAAATGCGGGTACAATTTTTTTAGTATTTTATTTATTTTCACAAATTGAATCATCTTCATAGATCCTAAATTGGATGACACTACACAATGTGGTGCCATATCCAAATGTATTGGATGTGGTCCAAATATAGGCTCATTTATGGATATGTTTGGATAAAATACCCATGTTAGAACATGAAGTACCATCTCTATTTGAGTCTAAGGCAAAAAATGGCTTGCCCAACCTATGTTGACTTCTAGTATCTAAACTATGATTAATAGCATTTCTTCCCCTTTAAAAAGTTACTATTTTATTTTTGTCCAATCTTGAAAACAGAGGACATCCTCTACAAGTGTCCAAGTCCCTTGAACATTTGGGATGTTCTCCCAATCCCCAAGGATAGATCTCTAAGGAACATTGTATGAATTTGTACTAAATTTTAAATATTTTATTTATTTTTGCAAAAAAAAAATAATTCATTTCACAAATCTTAAAGTGGATATGATACCAGACGATGTAGTGCCAAATATCCCAATGTATTGGATATGGCCCAAATAAAGACTCATTTATGGGTATGTTTAGATACAATATCCATGTCATACTAAGGCGTATGGTCTCTATATGGAGGTATCCAATATTTAAAGTCTTGGATACATATATCTAGACAAGAAAGAAGTATTCAACAACTTTAAATATAGTAAAAATAAATAAATAAATATACATGTATTAGTAATAAGTTTAATATACAAATATGAAATAAATTAAAAATAATTTATAAAAATATAACAAATATAATTTATTTTAGACTGAAGGAATCGAGTATAGTACTCCCTATAAACTGCAGTGCATCGGGTAAACCTTTTTTTAATGTGACTGGTGACGTTGGCCCGACACATCTTTTGGTATCACGTAGGCTGGGGGGAGACTAGACCTCATGACCTCGTACTACTACAAAAAGCTCTCACCAATTGAGCTAGGCCCCTAGCCCATATAACAAATATAATTAATTATATAAAATTTTATAAATATATTTATTTATTAATTATTAAAAATTAACACATTAAAAAAATGATCCCATGATACTTGAAATATGGAGTGAAACAATGAATGCAAAAAAGGAACAAAAATGGAGCAAAGTCCCACAATAGAGGAAAGTGGGGGAGGGTAGAGAGAACAATGTGAAAAAAAAAGACTTGGAAATGATTGATAAGTTTTTAGACACAGCAAGAATCATTTAAAAAGAAGATTCAATTGCAAATATGCAAAAGAAGTCTTAGACTCTTTTAAAACATAATTAATGAAAATGACTAACTAGAAAAGAATATGAGGAAAGAAGAAATTTGGCAAGAAAGTGAAGGATGAGGAGGACAGGCATACACTAAGAGACTTGTGGCAACAGCAAGGACCTAGAAAGATAGGAGTGCAACATCCACAATACATACAAGGAGGATAGAGAGAACAATGTGAAATGTGAGAGATCAAGAAGTTTTTAGACATGGCAAGAATCATTCAAAAAGAAGATTCAATTGCAAATATGTGAAATGATAGTCTTAGACTCTTTTAAAACATAATTAATGAAAATGATTGAGTACAAAAGAATATATGGAGGAAAGAAGAAATTTGGCAAGAAAGCAAAGGATGAGGAGGAAAGGCATACACTAAGACATTTGCGGCAACACCAAGTACCTAAAAAGATAGGAGTGCAACATCCACAATACATACAATCCATGTTCCAAACCGCAAGACCATAGCATCATATGTGAAGGAACTCGAAGCATTCTTCCAAGCAAGCAACAAAGCTCTTCATTGCAATTTCACACTTACATTCTACAATGACCTAAACACCTTTGCTGCAGCAATTACTCATCCAGAAGATATGGAAGAGATACTACAACAACCTATTTCACACAACCATCAGCACCAATGTCATACTTCTAATCCTCATCTCAAAGCTTCTTGTCTCAATGCTTCTAATCCTCATCTTAATATGACATCATCACAATATCATCTCTACTGACAATCAATAAGTCATGCTACCAAACATGAACCAATATCATCTCTACTGACAATCAATAAGTCATGCTACCAAACATGAACCTCTAGTCCATTTCTCATCTCCTTCTCTGATCCACAACACATTATCAACACCAACGAGGGTTGACATCCAACCTTACACTGCATCAGCATGCTAATACTTTTGATCAGCAATACAATTGAACATCTCATAGAAATGGCAGCATCAGAAATCCTTAAGACACCAATGTTGAGGGGATGACACCACAACCTCATCACCAAGCACATAGTTACTATCATCCCAACATACTAGAGTGTAGAGAGATACTACAACAACCTATAGCATCACACAATCATCAGCACCAATGTCATACTTCTAATCCTCATCTCAAAGCTTCTTGTCTCAATGCTCCTAATCCTCATCTTAATATGACATCATCATGATATCATCTCTGCTGGCAATCAATAAGTCATGCTACCAAACATGAACCTCTAGTCCATTGCTCATCAACTTCTCTGATCTACAACACATCATTATCAATACCAATGTGGGTTGACGTCCAACCTTACACTGCATCAGCATGCTAATACTGTTGATTGGCAATACAATTGAACATCTCATAGAAATGGCAGCATCAGCAACCCATAAGACACCAATGTTGAGGGGATGACATCACAACACACCACAACCACATCACCAAGCACAACATCTTTACTATTATCCCAACATACCAAAGTGTAGACATCAACACCAAGTACGTGGACATCCACACAGAAAATATTATCAATCATCTACATAAGCTTCTGGATCCTATAACAACTTACCAAAACATCATCACATCTTACCTTCAACGATCTCTCCACATTCTAACAACCATATCAACCATACAAATTATGACATCAATGACAATCATCAAACACATATTTTCAATAAGCAGAGGGTTGACATCAATGACAGCACCAACTGCCAACAAAAAGATCACATTTCAATGGCAAAAATGAGGGATTAAGAACATAAATAGTATGAGCTAGGGCACAATTCCATTGAGACTAAAATGCTTTAGGCAAAAGCATTGTGCCCAGCAATAAATCTAGAGCACATATATATAGAATGATTTATGCTTTGATTGAGGTAAAAGCTTTTTTCAGCAAAATTTACTAATTACTAGTCTTCTAATGAGAAAATTAGGAAATGGATAAATGGTACTTGGGATACAAAGTTTTGTGTTGTGTCACTCCCAAAAGGTTTCTTCATCATTGAGTGTGTAGATATAGAAGCAAAAAAAATTCTAGTGGTCAAACATTGGATGGTGGATGAATATCATTGAGGTTCAATAGCCAGTTTTCATCTGATTAACCATAAAACCTTGATAGCTCTAATGTGGTTTGCATTTATAATCTTCCAATGGAATACTAGGATTTGTTAATACTTTCAAATTTTGAAAATTCCTTGAGAATCTTAAGAAAGGAGAAGCTAGCATTTATAAATACATTTGTATTCAGGTAGATTTGTATTTGTATTCAAGCAGCTCCATACTTCTATTCAAGTAGATCCGTAGTTAAAATCATTGTAGGGCTCACTATTACAACAAATTCAATTGTAGGTTCCACAAGTTTTCAGCAATGTCAATTTAAAACTAGGACACTTTTCTTCTACATATAAATAAGAAAAAAAAGGGCGTTGGAAGGAAATTGGAACCCACTCAAAGGGGTAAGGAATCAAAAAACCAAAAAGAATCGTATGAGAGAAGTTTTGGATAGTGTAAATACTCATCCAATGGAAACACATATGCTTGATTTTGAACCAATAAGAGATTATTTACTTAAGGGACATAGACAAGGGTGTAAAGGTGTTGGTAATAAACTAGACTTTGACAAAAGATAGGTTGTAACTATAGACACTAGCAGTGTTGTCGGGTAATCTAGGTAGTTAGACGGTTGGTCCATCCGGAGGAGTTACACGGGTACGACGGTTCGCCTCACACCCCTTCGAACGTTATATATATGTACTTGTCTCTTTGATAAAGACACAATGGTTATGTACGGAAAACTCTTATGAATACATGAATACAATGCTCTTTTATATTCTATGCTGAGTACTTAGTTGTCTGTATGCAATTACTGTCTGTTACCCCACGAGGGTAAACATTTGGCATCGTTGCCTAGACGCACTAGGATGGCGTGTGGACACAATGGGCTTACCGCTTGGGGAAATTAATTCGGAAGTCGACGACGCTTGTACGGAACTGTACGAAGGAGAAGATAACCAGCCGCGGGAATTCAGAATCCTGTTTCAAGTGGCGATAGAAACCTACGTCCACCGAGAAGCCACTGGCAAAGAAGTTCCAGCCAGTGTTGTGTGGGTCGCGATCGAGGCTAACCCTGCAGCCAACAGACTGCTAAACCACCTCCCTCGTTTGCTAGCACAAGCATCGCTTGCACAACACGCTCGCCAAGAGGAGATTGCCAAAGAGGAACACCATTAGGAAATCCTCTGTGCATACCACGCCCGGGAGCACCTCCGCCACCGTCAGGAAGAAGGCGATGGCAACCGTAGGGGACTTTGAAATATGAAGTCGGACGGAAGGGAGAAGGGAACACAGAAACAATTGTAATGCAATTGAAATGTTGTAAACCAACATGAATAAATAAAATAAGTGTTCTTTTTGTTTGAAAAGCGATGTTTTGTGTTCAGTTTTGATGCCCAATTTTTTAAACAAAGATAGAAATAAGAAAGCACGAGATGATGAAGGTGAGGCCACATAGAAGGCTTTGATTTCCGCACAGCAACGTGAACGCCAATATAGGCTGAGGCAACTTGCCCAAGACCAGCTTGCCGGAGGGTTGCTCGAAGGGGACCTCGGAAGTGGTACGGAAGGTGCAGAGGACGACGAGGAGCAGTTCACTTCGCCGGAGCATCAGAGAGTGTGGAGTAGGGAGGAACTACTTGAGGAAACACGGTTGAGAAAAGTCTTCCTTCAGGAAGAGAGAGATCAGTTTGAGGAGGGTCTGACCCGTACACTAGGTGCGGAGAACCAAGTTCAAGAAGGGGATAGTACGGCTGAAGGTGCTACTAACGCACAGGCAAACCCTCCGTTGGAGCCAAGAACTCCACACAATACGGTCCCACCAGTTACCCAAGTGCCACTGGTTACTGCACACAATAATGAAGGAAGTGCAAGTACTAGTGCTGGCACAAGCGATGCCGGAGCACCGAATCCACCACGGAGACAACAAGCAACCATGGCCACAAGTAAACAGAAATTGCCCAAGTTCATGGGCCAAGCTAAGGAGGATCATGTTCGGCATTGCTGAACCTATGAAACTATATGGACTACCAACGGGGTTACGGACCAGGATGAATGGATCCAACAGTTCCCTGCAACATTACGGGAAGGAGCCATCGACTGGTATTCGGATGTAGATAAAACAGGCTTGACGACATGGGACAATGTGAAAAAGGCTTTCCAGACAGAATTTCAGTTGCTAAGGGACGACAATGAGATTCTAGGTGAGATTTATAATACAAAGCAAATGAAGAGCGAGTCGGTTCGCACCTACGGGCGGCGACTGAAGGAGCTCATCAGGAAGATGGAATCCGCCCCGACAGACGAACTCAAAAAACGGTGGTTTGTGGAAGGATTAAAAACTTCCCTCAGGAAGAAAATGAAAATTGTACCACCCACGTCGTACAACAATGCGTACAAGCGTGCAATGGATTTGGAGAGCGAATGTAAGACCTCCAAAAAGAATAAGTCTTCCGATGATGAATCTGACGCAGAAAGTAGCGGGGGAGAATCGAGTAAGAAAGTGCTTGCCCTACAGAAAGATCTGGAGAGAATGATGAAAGAACTGAAGGCCACCAAGGGAAGCTCGAGCAAAACTGAGGAAGATGCCATGTGGTGCATAGACTGCAAAGAAGCCGGACACAAAAGGTTCGTGTCCCAAGAAAGCCTTTTGCGACATTTGCCAGATTGCGGGACATTCCACCAAAGAATGTCCCTACAATCTGAGGGCCAAGAATCAGCAAGTGCTCTTCACCCAAGAGCAACCCTCCACGTCTGGGACCAACGGTCAACAGAATGTTGCATCATCCGACGGTTACAAAAACAACCGACGGGGAGGCAAAGGAAATAATGAGAACAATAATAACCGGTCGCAGATCCAGTACGATGCCAAGGGGAGACCTATGATACAATGTAGAAACTGTAATCAATGGGGACATTTTGCCCGTGATTGCTAGAAAGAGGCTCCTGCTACACAAAAACTGTGTCGGTAGTGCAGACCGGGGGACCATGAGGAAGCTAATTGCCTGAAGCCCGGCTGCAACATCTTGGACATGGAACGAGGAGGCACGGAGAAGATCTTGGCAATTACATGCGGGCAAACCAAGAAGGCCACATATCCTAACCCTCGGAGAAACAAAGGGTGCTCAAGGTGAAGGCCGAGATCGAGAAGGGAATGGAGAACTCCATAAACACCGGCACTTCTACCCGAGCCATGGCAGAGCAAAATATTTTAAGGTAGATGATGCAACTGGAGATACCGGTAAAGGTCAAGGACCTACTGGAAACAATGCCGCATTTGAAAACAGCCCTATTCCTAGAACAAAACGTTCCTACAAGAACGTTCGAACGGACGAAGGTTACCGGCGGCTCTACAGCCGACCCCATGACGTTGTCAATAAACAGTGGACGTAACCCTATAGTGGTGGAGATGGGTATCTTGGGTACCATCCTCACTAACACGATTGTTGACAGTGGATCTGGGGTGAACGTTCTCCCGGAGGAAACTTGGAAGAGCCTCGGGAAACCAACACTATGGCCTCCAACCTTCAACCTACTAGGGGCCGACCAACACGGCATCAAGCCCCTCGGAACGTTGATGGCGCAACAGGTAACCATCGGGACCCAACCATTCATCTTGGACTTTGTAGTAATTCCCCTAAAGCATAAGGGGTATGACGCCATCCTAGGAAGGGGGTGGCTGGTGACTGCTAGGGCCAACCATAACTAGAAAAGGAACATCCTCTCATTTGGGAAAGGGGGAAGGAAGTTTGTGATAGATCTCACAACAAAGATGGTCGGGGAAGAAATGGCATCCTCCTCCGATTCTGAATCGGATGACGGAATAGATGATGGGGAAGGAAGTATGGAGCCCAATGCCAAAGGGATATTGAAACTGGAGGATGATACAGATTCCATGGACGGCCTATTCCACTGGCAAATGGGCGATTATGAATTATTTCCGCCGTCTTGTAACATACTGGAGATCGAAGAAGACCGGAATGAGTTTCCTCTAGAATATACAGAATACAGAGAAGGAGAAGCCCGAATGAGAGAAAGCCATGCCCATGAGTTTCCCAAGGAGGAACCAATCCGGTACAAAGAAGCAAAGTTGAAAGAAATAAACCTTGGTGATGAACAAAATCCGAAAACCATCCTAATGGGAGACGACTGGAGCCCTGTATTGAAAACAGCTGCCTTCAAGATTTTTACAGAATACAAGGATGTGTTTGCCTGGACCTACAAAGATCTGAAGGGTTACCTCCGGAACTATGCGTGCCCCGCATTCCCCTGGTTCCTGGAGCCCAACCTGTGTGGAAGAGGCCGTACAGAATGAATAAGAATTATGCTGCAAGGGTAGAGACCGAAATCGAGCGGATGTTAGAAGCTGGGATCATTTTCCAAGTTGACACAAGTGAGTGGGTTTCACCAATCATGATCTCCCAAAAGAAGGAAGCCAACCAGATGCGCATCTGTGTGGATTTCAGGTGCCTCAATGCAGTAACAATCAAGAACCCATTCCCAATCCCCTTAACGGATAGCATATTGGAAGAGGTGGCTGGCCATGAGATTTATTCTTTTATGGATGGGTTCTCGAGATATAACCAGATATCCATTGCAAAGGAAGATAAGTTGAAAACAACCTTTGTAGTGGAGGATGGTGTGTACGCGTACAATCGGATGCCCTTCGGTCTGTGCAATGCACCAGCGACCTTCCAGAGGATTATCCTCCATATCTTTGACAAGGTGTCCAAGGGGAACTTTAAAGCATTTCTGGATGACTGGTCCATATTTAGTGGACAAGACAGACACATTGCAGCCTTGGGGGAATGCATGGAGCGGTGTCGGCGAGCCCACCTAGCACTCAACCCGAAGAAATGCCGATTTATGGTGCCGCAAGGGAAGCTGCTCAGGCACATAGTCTGCAAAGAAGGATTAAAAACAAACCCTAACAAGGTTCGGGTAATAGTCGAGATGGAGGCCCCCACAGAGGTAAACGGTGTCAAATCCTTTCTCAGCCATATTGGATACTACCAACGGTTCATAAAAAACTTTGCCCAGGTCTCATACCCGATGGATAAGTTGATGAGGAAGGGGGAGCTATACGTTTGGGCAAAGGAGCAAGGGGAAGCCTTTGAGGATCTCAAGACAAGGCTGTTGGCAGCTCCTATTTTGGCATTTCCAAACTGGGATAGGGAATTCCACGTACACGTGGATGCATTGAACTATGCCATTGGAGCCACTCTGGCTCAGGAAGGAGGGCATGGACTCGATCATCCTATCTATTTTGCAAGCCGGTTACTGTCGAACGCGGAGAAGAATTACAGTACCACGGAAAGGGAGGCCCTCGAGATGATTTACTCTGTCCAAAAATTCAAACATTATCTACTGGCGACGTCGTTCACCTTCTATGTGGACCACTAGGCCCTTATGTACCTCATCAATAAACCAATCATCCAAGGAAGGGTGAGCTGGTGGCTACTCCTACTTCAGGAATTCACGTTCAAAATTATAGTACGGCTAGAGCGCAGCCACGTGATCGCCGACCAGTTGTCACAAATCAAGTCAGGCAAGCCACTGGTGGGAATAAATGATGGCTTCCCAAACACACACTTGTTCCATATCGCCGTACTCCCAAAGTGGTACACCAGTATCAGTGAGTATTTGTCCATGACTCGATTCCCGAAGGGCATGCCTCCGGGAGAACGGAGGAAGTTGGTCCTGAGAAGCAGGACCTTCTAGCTAATCAATGGATTGCTGTATAAAATGGGACCAGACCAGGTGCTGAGGCGATGTGTGATGGAAAAAGAGGTATCAAGAATGCTGCGGGAAGCTCACAAAGGACCTGTCGGAGGACACATGGGTCCAAACACTATGGCCAAGAAAGTATTGTTGGCCGGCTTATGGTGGCCAACATTATACAATGACGCCAGAGAATGGGTAGTGGGATGCGACACTTGCCAGCACACTGGGAAACCTCTGAAATGGGACTTTATGCCCCTCAATCCCTCCCACGCGCAAGAACTATTTGAAAGATGGGGACTGGACTTCGTTGGGCCTCTGAAGGCCAGTCGTGCCCGGCACTGCCGATACATTGTGGTGGCCACCGAATATCTGACCAAATGGGTCGAGGCATGTGCATTAACCGATAACTCCGCCATAAGCACTGCAAAGTTCATTTATGAACAAATAATAAGATATGGTGTTCTGATTCAGTTGACAAGCGACAGGGGCAGTCATTTTGTGAATCACGTGATTAAACTTCTGACTACAGAATTTAAGATTTTTCATACACTGTCAAGTCCCTACTACCCTCGGGCGAACGGCCAGGCCGAGGCAACGAACAAAATCTTGTAGGAGTCATCTATAAGTCATGCGGTGTTGAAGGTGAAGATTGGGAAGAAAAGTTGTCCTCAGTGCTATGGGCCTATCGTACTTCGTACAAGGTTACCACCAGGTAGACACCATTCCAGCTAATGTATAGACAGGAGGCAATGGTACCAACTGAATTCATGGTACCAAGTCTGCAGATAGCTCTGGAAAACAAGCTCAGCGATGTGGAGAGCTTGAGAGAAAGACTTTATGTCTTGAATAAAATGGAGGAGAAAAGAGCACTGGCACAATGGGCCACCGAAGTAGCATAGCAACAGAGGAGTTATTGGTGAGTGACTCGCCTGCAGATATGACCCATGGGTACTCACAATTCCCACAAGTTTAAGGTGAGTTTTTCAACCTTTCTTTGATCTTCATCTAAAAGTGATGTTTCCTTAGAGAATCAGACTCATATGGATGGTACTAAGACTTCTATTGCTCCATCTTGTGTGGGATGATCAGTCTAATTGCCAAATCTGCAGTTGAGTACACTCCAAAACTTTTTGCTACATCAATGTTTAGAGTCACTTCTCTGAGAACTTTTAGTAATTCCCCACGGCAAACTCATCTTACTCTTCTAACAATTCTTTTGTTCTCACACCTCTTGCTACATGAGATTTCAAAGATGCTTCTCCGAGAGCACCTAGAGATTCTTTCTAATAGAACATCACCTAGAGCAGTTGGACAACATTCAAAAAGTGCAACTTCAAAAGACCTTGAGTTTTATATAGATCCTCTAGTTTCTTTTGGCCACATCTTGTGCATAGACACATTTTGGTTCACATCTCAAATTGAAAGCCTAAGGTTAATGATCTTGAATCTTGCATTTGATTCACATCAAATCACATCTCAGTTTGAGGGCCATTCATTATGGTTAACGTTCCCGAATCTTCATCATACTTGCTCCTATGGATCAGTTTTATCACAGTTCAGCAATAGCATCAAGACAAACATGCAGCTTCCAAATTCTTTAGTCATCTTATGGATATTTTCCACTTCCAGCCTTTTTATCTTTTGGGTTTTCTCCCCTTCCCCACTTGATGAGAAATTGCGTTGTAAATACCTCATCGGGCCTAGTTGTTGGGACCCAAATCTCTTCATATCCACCTACTACACTAAACAGGGATGTTAATGTAGAATATTCTACCTAGAATATTCCCTTTAGATATGCTTGCTAGTGAGTAAAATCTTCGGGGATAAGCTTTCTTAGGTGTGCTTTCTTTGCCCAATTCTAGATAGCAGTTCCTATTCTACGTGGTAGTTTCTCTTTGCGAGATATATGTTCATCTATTGTGAGTTTGATTATTCTAATTAGCTAATTCATTCAGCTATTGCTTGTATATTCTATGTTTTTTGTCAATCTCTCAGCTTGCTGGTACTAGCATTCTATTATTAGATTTTGATCAATCTGACACATTAGTGCTTACGTAGAATGTAGAGATGCATGCCGCGTAAGGGAGGTTTTTAAAAGCAATCTCGGTGATCATTACATAAGTGTATGCCAAAGCATAAAGGGTGCACCTCTCCAAGAGAATATTCAAATCCCCTTATAAATTGTGTATAAGTGCATTAAACTCCAATCAAATAACATTGCATTGGAATCATATATTTATACAAGAAGATATAATGAATCCCTTGCAACTTCAGATCCAACAAATTACTAACAAACTAACTAAAGATGCTAAGTTCACAAAATGATAACAACCATAAAACAAACAACAAATGGGCCAAACCATATGAGTAAAGATGGAATCCAACAGTATGCATCTAGAGGGCAAGTGTGCGTCCCAGCCAAAAAACATCACATCAAATTTGAAAACCCAATTGTCAAGTGCACACAAAAGTAAAACGTGTGCACCTACATAAAGGAAAAATCAAATATCTAAAATAAAAAAACACAATGTACAAGTGTCTATGAGCGCAACAGCTTGGCACCCAATAGTGGAGATTAGAGTGTTCAATTTTGCATTGACAGAGGTGCACTTAGAGAAGTGCACACCTCAATAAAGAAGTGAATTTAAAATCCAAACATAAAAAGTTTAAAAATTAGAAAAAATTGTCAAGTGCACACCTAACTTTAAAAATATAATTTCAAATTTAGCTTTCAAATCCACATATCAAGTGTGAACCTGGTGATAAAGTGCACACCTATAAGGAAATAAAAAATGCAAGTTCAATGTCCAGTTTATTGTGTATCGTGCATGAAAGAAAAAGTGCACAAGGATTCAAAATGTCAAACTGGATTTTCAAAATTTTATAGTTGTTTTCAGAGGGTTGGCCATGATCAAAGAAAAAGCTACATAGTCTTCAAAGTCGTCCAAATCTGCCTATCAAAAAGTCTATATTTAGCCATCAACGTATTTATAGATAAGATCATATTTTGAGATTTGCCATTTTTCATTGATGCGATTTATAGACCTTGCTATTTTTAGCTACCTTTTTTTCAGTCCACACTATTTTTAGCTCAGAGACAACTAGTTTTAAATAATGTATCTATAGATCTCTTGTCATGCAAGAGATGTGACTTCTAAATGGTAGTTTGTAATAATTCGTAATAAATATCATCAATCTAACTGGTAGTCACTTGATTTTAGTTTTGATTTTAGTGGACAAAATTTTGAAATGAAAATTGCATGCACCAAGTTATTCATAAGAGTAGAAGTAGCTGTTAGCTTTTTATTTTCTTTCACACAATAGCTTTGTAAACCTTATAAATTAGTGTCTTTTTGCACTAAATTTCTGAATGGTAATTTTTATACCTACTTGCTGCTGAAATTGTTGCTCATCGAGTATTCATTATTGTTGTTCCAAAATTTGTTATTCATTCAACTATAGTTTGAAAGTCTGAACTCAAAAGACCAAAGATTTGACTCAAACTTGAAGACTCAACACAGACTAGAAAAAACACGGCAAAATACACAAATCAATGCATTGAGAGAACATAATAAGTCTAATTTGATTATCACCTTGTCATAATCCAAGCATTACATGTAATATGACCTCAATTGTTCAAAATTTAAAATTCCAAAATTAAACAATACATTGTATTACAATAAAATTATAAACCATAATTGTATAACACTGCAATTGTTTACATATTACAAAAAAACTAGCGTAGCATTATTTTTGGGCCTTGAACTAGAAGGTGAATTGGTATCAAGATAAGGATTGATTGTTTCCTCAAAAATGTCTTCATTTTCCTCTGATGCATCCAACTCTAGTACTTTACTGCTGCTGCTCTCTCCAAGTCAAAAGAGATCGTCATCAATAAGCATGACCCGGAAGGATCGATGTCATCCAAGTTGATGGCATCATGAGAACCCTCCACCTTTTTGGTTCAAGGCAAAGGTTGTATTGGCCGAAGACAATGAGGTACTCCTAAGTTAACTTGTTTCTCTTCTTCATGTTAATGCTCTCAAATAGGCTCCAATTTCACACCCAAAAGCACTACAAGGTTGGGACAAAACATGTATATCCAACATTTAAAGATTTGGCTTGCTAGCACCAAAATGTCCAACCAAAAGTCTACAAATATAACATTTTAAAAAACATAAGAATTATGTAAAAAAATTAGATCTTGTTCAAACTTTCAAGTTTCTAGTTTCTAGTTTAACTTTAAGTATTAAGCTAAAAATTAAAGGATTATTTTTTCCCTGGTTGTCATTTTTCCCTCCTTTGAATTGCTTTAACTAAAGAAAGAGCCTCACCTGCACACCCTTTAGACCTCCAACTCATCAAGAATTTTGTTTTTAATTTCACCATATGACGATCTTATTATTGCATGAAACAATGTTTGTCATGACCTCCTCATCAGCCCTAAATGTATCAAAGAAGAGGAAGTTGGGTAAAGGTGGTAGGCCAAGGCATAGTTTGCAAAATTTTGTGACTACTTTGTTTTGCTAGGCGAGTTTTTACAGGTTCAACTCTTGAGTTTTTACAGAGGTAGGAAAAACACAATTAAAAATGCGTCCACGAGTAAAATGTTGGTTAAAACATGCTTTTCACACATCATTTTTGCTATAAAACCATGCATTTTCTCTTTTGAGATCTCAATTTTTAATTTAATACATTTTGTAATTGAATTTTGCAAAGAAAATATGTTTCTTAAAGAAAACTTAATTCTAAGTACTTTCTAAGTTGCTGACATTTTGCCAAGTTTTTGCAAGTATTTGCAGAGGTTTTGCCAAGACAAAAACTTTGGGCTTGCTAAGTGCTTTCGAAGTCTGAGTCTACGAACTATGGGCCAAGGCATATATCAACTAATGGAGTTCATTTGTCCATCTATGAATGATGTGTGAAATGATCTCAACTAATGCAGTTCATTTGTCCATCTATGAATGATGTGTGAAATGATCTCATTTTTTAAATTCCCGCCATACTAATGCAAAATGGCCTCTTTGGCCCTATCCATGGCCACAAAAAGGTAAACCATCAATATGCCATCCCCATCCATCAAACACAACATTGACCAAAGGTTTTGTCATCTAAAATTTTGAAAATAAATAAAATTTATGTTCCAAAAAGAAAGTAACTAATTTCATATATAATTTATGTTCGTATTTGTTACTTACACTAAGTAATTCCTTTGCATTTTTTATGAACTCGTTAAAAATTGTTCTTGCGGTCTTCTCCCCTTCAATTTTTTTGGCATATGGAGACTCCATCAAGGTATCGAAAATATTTGCTTGGGAGAAAGAATTGCAACAACAATGCCCTACAAAATGCTTCTTGTATTTTCTTTTGTTTCCACCAAAGTAATACAAAATGACCTCTTTGGCCCTATCCATTGCCTCGTAGAGGTAACCCATCGATATGTCATTTCCATCCATCAAATGCAAAACAATGACCAAAAGTCCTATCACCTAAAAATTGAAAATAAATTTTAACTTATTATAAAATTACACAAAAAGTAAATAAGATGATTTTAGATAAAATTTATGTTGCAAAAAGCAAATAGACAATTTCATATTAAATTTATGTTTGTATTTGTCACTTTCCCTATGTAATTCCATTGCATTTTTTTAAGCTCATTAAAAATTGTTCTTGTGGCCTTCTCCCCTTCAATTTTTTGGGCATTTGGAGACTTCATCTATATATTGAATACAAACATTTGCTTGAGAGAAAGAATTGCAAAAGCGATGCTCTGCAAAATGAGGAAGTAGCTAGCAAATTATGTCTCTTCCAATTGCACAAGCTCCTTGTCATCCATGTGATTAGTCATCAAAGGAAGGTCCCAAGCCTTGTTTAGCATTTTCAACCATACTTTTGACCCATCTAGTCTTCCCAATGTCCTCCAACCTCAAATTCAAACAATGTGTTGCACCTAGAGTCCAAGAAATGGTAGGATGACTTCCCATAATAAGTCTCTCCACAACTACATATAATGTTGTATTGTCCCTAATAACTTGGAAAACATTGTCAACCCCTACCTCTTGGATCACCCCCATCTAATGAATTTCTCAAAGACTCAAAATTAATGACTTCATGTGAGGCATTTATGGACTTCAAGGATACCAATGTGTCATTAAAAATGACTAGAAAGTTAAGGAGAGCTCTATTTTGGCCATTTGTCCATCCATTTGATAAGAAGCTGCAGGCCTTTTTCTGCCATTCTTTGTTCTAATCATCACACACAAGCCATGTATTATTCACAACTTCCTCTAGCAATGCCCACTCAAATCCTTAGCTATTTGAGTCTTAAGCCTTCTATTGACAACTGCCAAAGCATTTATCAATCTTTCCCAATACTACAATTTATTCACCAAATTGAAAAGTAAATTAATGTAGAACCAAAAGTTTATTGATGTCATCCTAGCCACAAGGTGTTTTAAAGGAAGATGGCTAAAGTACTCTCTCTAAAATACCACCAATAGAGGCAAAAAAATAATTTGTAAATGAATTAAGATTGGCATTCATCACCGCTACCATTGCTTCATTTGTCCTTCTCTATTCCATTTATCTTCATATCAAAATTGATAAGAAGGGCATTCAATATCTCGTAACCTCTTTTGGCACTTTAGTGCTTGTCTTCACATCATGTCCAAGTATTCAAGCAAGGAGATATTTGATGTATTGATTCCTCATGTTATAAAAAGCTTGCAAGCACAACTTGGTCCTTGCCATCACCCAATGTCCCATACTTTAATAGGTTTTGTCCAACTACTATTTTGTTGTGAGCTTGAAATTGTTGATTTTATTATACAAAAAAATCAATGGGGTTCTGCAAAAACAAATCAATGAGCAAAGTGAAAAACATTTATAAGAGAAAATAAAATGCAAATGTAAGAGAGAAACATTTGGAAATGAAGGAGGAAGGGGGGAGAAATGGGCAAAATTTTCCCTACATTTTCAACTTTCGTAATTAAAAATTAAAAAAAAATATTGGTTTGAATCATTAAAGGCACCTTAAAATAAAGACAACACCCAGAGAGGCGATTGGTCACTTCAATGCTAAACATGTCTTCAACTCAGAAAAATTGAAGCATAAATTGTCAAAATGAACTAAACAAATGACAGAGTAGCATGGGTTATTTTTTACTTTCCATTGGGCAAGACTGCACCAAAAACATTCAAGTTTTTCTTAGAACTCAGCCAAGTATCCCTCTAAAAATTGTGAGTTCTTGGTAATTACTCAACATAGACTCAACACACAAGTTGTTTCAGCTTAATGTATTTCACAAAGAGATTTGTGATTCGTGTTGAGTTTGTCAAGTTTTCAAATAATGGGTGTAGCTTTAAATGCAGCTATCTTGTTTAGCTTGTTGCATTGTTCAGTTTTTGCTTTTAGCTAAACAACATAAGTATGTGGTTGTGAATGTTTTTTAGTCAAAATTATTGCCCTACACGAATTCAAAATAAATACATTAACTTTTATTCATTATGAGCATTAAATTGTAAAGATTGTAAGTAGAAAATATATATTGTGTGGACTAGATTAGCTTTTATTTACAGGTAGCTTTGCCTTCTCGTTCAACAAGTGATTCTATTGCATGCCTATTATGTTTTGTGTCGTACAAAAAGGTGTTAATTAAAACCCTATCAAAAGGCTTGATTGGTTTTTGTGTAGCAACAATTGGTTGAACTATTCTTACCTTTTGAGGGTTCAATCCTGCCAATTTCTGAATCAGATCATCATCTAATTCAACTCTCTACTATGAAGGACCATTTGCCAGCAAGGTTGCCAATTTCTGAATCAGATCATCATCTAATTCAACTCTCTACTATGAAGGACCATTTGCCAGCAAGGTGTCTCTTCAAGTTTGAGAAAAGGTAGTTCCAAGATCCAAACTTTTTAAACTTAGTGCGAGAATGGTGAGAAAAACCTCCTAAGCTAAAGGCATAAAAAATATACTCTTAATAGGAAACTAATACATCTTAAAGGTTGCTTGAAGCAATGGAAATCATTCCAAAATATTTTTGATGAAAAAGAAGTTGTGGAATCAGAAGCAGCGAAACTTAATGAAAAGATTTTATCTCAAGGATGGATCAAAGTACCTACAAAAAACAAAAATTGCTTATGGCCCAACATGCAAAGTTACTAGCAAGGGAGAAATATTTTGGAAGAAAAAGTGAACAAAATGTTGGTTCCAGGAAAAAGATAAAAATACAAAAAAAATTCATAACTCAATAAAAGCCAAAAGACGCATTAATAGTATTTCCTCAATATCTTCTACTGATGGCCAATAATAGATGTCCTGGAGAAGATAAGAACGAAGGGAGCGGGTTCCTTGGCAAAATTGATAAGTAATTCAGATGGATCGGACTTGAGAAACCAGAATGACTTCCTTAACTATATCACACAGCTGGCAACAAAGGATCAAAATGTGATGGAATCTATCATGGAAGAAGAAATAAAGTTAGCTCTAGAACCAGATGGCTTCCCACCAGGTTTCTTTCAAAAAGCTGGGGGATTGTAAGAAGTATGTGCATGCAGCAGCTGAGGAATCGAGAAAACACAAAACAATGCTGAAAGATCTAAACAACAAATTTATAGCCCTCGTTCCAAAGAAAGAGGATCTTTCTACCTTTGCTGATTTCTGTCAGACTACCTTGTGCAATATAGGGTATAAAATTATCTCTAAAGCCATAGTAAACGGACTGTAATTTCTTTTGCCAGACATAATTTGTGAAAAGCAAAGCAAATTTGGCCCAGGAAGATCCATTATGAATGGAATAATTTTACATTTTATATAGGCAAAGAAAGAAAAGATATGATTTTGAAGTTGAATATAAGCAAAGCATAGAGAGAATATGATTTTGAACTCGTATATAAGCAAAGCATATTGAAAAGTGAAAAATGCTGAGATGGCAAGGGGGTGAATCAGTATTTTAAAACTTTAGAGCAGAGAAAACAAATCTAAGACACACTTGCACACAAGAAGAAGAGACACAAGTTTTTATCACGTGGAAAACCCAAGACGGGTTAAAAAACCACGGCTCTACTAATCAGCTGGGCAACAACCCGTTCTCACAAAGAGCTACAACTCTTCAGAAATACAATCCTGAACAGGCTTCAACCTGTTTACAAAAGGCTACCACCTTTTCATGAAAAAGGGTATCTGATATACAAAACCGGAGATAGTTCCTTGTCTTTACAAAAGTATAAAGACCCACAAGTGTTTGACAGACTCCTTTAATACAAACTCAACTCGAAACAGGCTTTGAGTTCTTCAGTACTCCATTAACCACCAAGAGTCTGCAATAGATTTAATATCTTCTCAATATTTCATGTCAGCTGAAAAAGATCACTGGTCCACAAGGGTGTGCTGGCTGTTGCATCAAATCGTAAGAGCTTGCATATTCTGGAAATCAAAGAACTTATTACTGTCTCCCCTTAAACTCACAGCTTCCTCTCTAACATTCAGCTTCACGTCGTATATTTGCTTGCCAAAGAAATTCTGTTCCATGATACCTTCAGACCTCTGAACACACTTCTTACACCCTCGCAAAAAAAACTGTTTACCCGCACCGTATCCCTTTTGAACTGATACTGATCCTTGATATGTCACGCACAGGCGAGACTGGCCCCTTGGCTACTTATTGACTCTTTATTAATGCCTGCTTTAACACGAATGTTCTCCATTATTTTTTACGCTTACACAACTGTATTTTTGTTACTTCCGTGCATCCCAAAAAACACATGAAGACCGTTTTTTTAAAACCCCACTTTTTCAGATCACTGTATTTTTTACAAGACGACACACTGATTTTTTCAATCCATTAACGTTACACTTGTGACTGCCAGCACATCAAGCTTTTTATGAAAAACGTCTTCTTTGAAGAATGCGGTTCTGTTTTCTGCATCCTGCCACTACACCTGAGCCGTGTTCACTCTTTTTTCTCCGCCCAGCTAGTTGCATTGGGCTCTTCGTATCATACTGTTTTTGAACAGAAAAACGCTCGTAATGATGATCTTCTCTGCAGTACAGGCCGCGCATACAGTCTTCTAAAACCAATCACCTAAAATGCGGGTGCTTGATATTACTTGTAAGGCTTCGTATTTCCTTCTTCATGCCGTTATTGACCCCCTCTTTCGCAGGTTATGATATGTCTATTTTTTACTGCATTAAAAAATGTTCTTACATGTCACAACACGTTGACTAGTTTTCAAGAGATTTCCGCAACAAAAACGCCTCTCTGTTCCTTGTCAGAATTGTTTAAGGAAAGACACAAATAAATAATAAACAGCTCCTGCAAAGTTTCGAGAGCTACTAATTAAAAAAGGCCACCGTTTTTGTGATAATGAAATCTTCATTGTCTGGGCGCGAGAGAGAGCCCAGCCAAAAGAATGAGCCATTTTTTTTTAAAAAGGAAATCATGCTCCTCAAAAACTTCTCCACGCGTACACCCACATAGCACACACGACACCAAGAGAAATGTCGAGAAATGTCAGGGAAGCGGTTGGGAGTCCACGCACAGCTGTAAGATGACACGGTGCTCGATTACGAGGCTATATCTGCGTTTAAATGATTCTTACAAACATTCTCCAACAACTATATTACCAAAGACATGTGGGGACAGCTGGAAGGGAAATAACACCAGAGACACACGTGCAAGAATAAGATACACTGCATCAAGTGATAAAAAACACAACACATATGACATAGTAGATTGGAGTGTCTTGATGAAAATTTTGGAGAAACTCAGCTTTTGCAGAGTAGAAAATTGGGTATGCAAATGCATCTCCTGTTGAAGTTATAGCTAGATCGGATAGGTGATTAAATTAATTAATTAATTTTAATGAGAAAATTAAAATTAAAATAATATTATTTAATTGCTAGATTGGACTCTAGCAAATTTAATTTTAATTGGAAATTAAAATATATTAGATCAACAGGCTGGCCCCGAATTATTGCCTTGTAAAAACTACAATGTATTTATAAATGTAAATTTCGATGTAATTGGACTGGGCCCAAATTAGAAATTAATTATTGGCGCCAAACTCTAAAGGGCGACTTATGAAAGTTATGGAGAGATCTCCATATAAAGGAAAGTCATTTGTATTACCAAAACACACACATATAGCAATCTTATTCTCTCAGGCAGCAAAGTACATCTTGCAGCAATCTGATCCATTCTTACGGAGCATATGAATCTGATATGTCTTTAATATTGCTAAGGCGATCTTACTTAGCGACATGATATAGCAGTCTGATCCATGTGATCAAACACTGGCATATACATCTGCGATTTAATGTAAACATCTTGCGATCAGATCTGGAATGGATTATGTGATCTGATATAGACACTGCAAAACTGACTCAAGCATAGCAATTATACAAATACATACTTGCGTTCAGACCTGGGTTGAGAATTGCTGAGGCGCACATCTGATCTAGGCATAACAATCTGATCTGGTATTTACTGAGCATCATTCTCACAGATCGGTTTGCGTCATCTGAGATTGGCAATATTGATTGACTGTGGTAATTCATTGTAGTAGGCAATTATAGATCAGATTTGCTTCATTGATCGGGGATCTTCAGCAAATCTCTGATCTACAACATTTGGGACAGTAAGCAAACTTCTATTGTAATCAGTCATTGTAATCTTGATAAGGCAATAATATAGTTGATCTAATTAATGGTGGGTTTTTCCTCCACGAGGGAGGTTTTCCCAGGGTAACTCCTTGTGTTCTTGTGTTCATTGTTTGTTTAAATTGTCTTGATGAAAATTTTGGAGAAACTCATCTTTTGCAGAGAGTGGAAAATTGGGTATGTAAATGCATCTCCAACCCAAGATTTTCAGTCTTGACAAGCGTAAGCCCTGAAAAGCTTTTATGAACCATCTCTGGGACTCGGGCAAGGGGATCCAATTTCCTTTTTCTCTTAATTTTAATGGTAGAAGCTATTGAGTGCTCTATTTAGGCTTATATGAAAGGGACTTTGGAAAGGAATTAAGATTGCTCATGGGGTGCAGTCTCACATCAGCAATTCACTGATGACACAATTCTATTTGGGAAAACATGTAAGGAAGAGGATGAGTTAATTTGAAATACTTTGGGGAAGTACCCTATTGCTTCTGGTCAACTCATTAACATGGATAAATCTGAAGCTTTCTTCTTTAATGTAAGCCCTTTGTACAAACAGACAAATTGTAAATATTTTAGGGTATAAAGTGGGTGCCCTTCCAAGCAAATATTTAAGAGTAGCACTATTTGAAGGGACTTGCAAACCTTCTTTGTGGGAGAACCTACTGGAGAGTTGCAAAAATCAGATGTCTTGGAAAACAAGATAAATTTCCTTTCCGAGCAAAATATTAATGCTGAAAATAGGCATATATGCCATTCTGATATGCCTAGTGTTGTGACTCAAAATGCCTACCAAAAAAAAATGCTGAGAGGGGGAGGGGGTGAATCAGTATTTTAAAAACTTTAATCAGAAAAACAAATCTGAGAAGCACGCTCAAAGGAGACAAGACAGATATTTTTCTCACGTGGAAAACCCAAGCTGGATAAAAAGCCATGGCTTCACTAATCAACTGGGCTACAACCCCTTTACACTAAGAGATACAACTCTTCAGAGATACAATCCAGAACAGGCTCCAACCTATCTCAAAAAGGCTACCACCTTTTCTTGGAAGAAGATATAAGATTTGCCGAACAAAAATAGTTCTTTGTCTTTACACAGACGTAAAGACTCTCAAACATGTAGCAGGCTTCCTTAAATTCAAACTCATATCAAAAATGAAATCTTCAGTCCTTCATAAGCAAACAACAATCTGGAATGAATCTAATTTAATCTCCACATTTCCATACTGCTGCTGAAGGAGATCACTTCTGCTGTATGTTTCTTCCTGTTACACTGACTGTCGCATGTACTCCCATAATTTGTGTCACAATGACTGATAGTAATCACAGTCTCAGTCCAGTTCAAATACACTTGCTACTCATTCTTCAATAGGCCTCTGATTTATTCAATACTGCTGCATTCATATATGAACTCATAAGCTTAAACTGGAGTTGACATTCAACTGTAATCCCAACTGTGATGTCCACGGAGAGCAAATACAATATTTTCTGCTAAAGACAGTCGTTTTTAATAAACCGCCACCATGACATGCTCAGAGAGTTTTTTTTATTATCTTCACACTCATTGTAACAACTCCCCCGTGCTATGATCGACTGAAGCTACAGACTTATTTTCTTTTTAAATATTTCTCTAACCCGACCCAGTAAAGACTCCTCTGCTTCACGTGAATGATAGCATCCGTGCCACACACCCAAAAACATTCACTCCTTTTGAAATTGCTTTAGTCTAACTGTTCTGGGATCTTTCAAAAACACGGCTTTGTTTTTCGAAACCTTCAGAAAAAATTACACTCACAGCAGCACGCGCCCACACAAGGTTTCTCACTCTTTTTGCACTGTTACGCGTCTAAAACTTCACTGTTCAAAAACAGTATGCATATCCGTGTGTGTTTTGAAACGTTGCTCTTCTTTTTTTGTTTCACTGCATTCGCTGTTGTTTTCAAAAAAATGCTCAGAACCGTTACACTGACCAAATGATACTCACGCCAAGACAAACGCTCTAGCGCATCATTCCAAAAAACGGTTTCTGTATTTACATTGATTCAGGGAATGCGACTGCAGAATGGTGACACGCGTCTTCCATTCACTTGGAAGAGTATGAGAACACGATGTTGATTCAAAAAATGCGACTGCAAAATGCTGAAGACTTCACGCGACACCTAGCACCAGGTAGATTAAACAGAACCTGCCAGGCCGCAAATATACTCCCACTTCGAGACATCATTTTACAACCATCTTCACTGTCCTTGTCATATGAAAACAATGATGATCATGCGACACAAGACAACCGACAAACACTACACAAGAAGACAAACTCCCACAGATATACGATATGGGACTTAGCCTCGAAGTGCATCAGATGACAAAAAACACAACATGAAGATCCTTGAATAATCAATGAGGACTTATGTGGGAAGGAAGCTCGGAGGAAAGAAAAATTCTCATATTGCCTAGGAAATGCTTTGTTCTCCTTAAGAAAATAAATGTTCTCATATTGCCTTGGGACACAATTTATTCTTCTAAAGACGAGAGTGATAGGGCTTAGACAGTGCCCTACAAAAACAAACAATTGGGAGCAAAATTGATATGGGGAATGTTTACAAAACCTGATCTAAAGGAGAGCAGAAGACTGCAATGCAAGTATTTGGACTCTTCCAGCACTGCCCAAATCCTTTGAGTTGCAATCCCCCCACCCCCAACATATCTGGAGTTTTATGCTCTAATGTACATCATTGACATGGGAAACTCGGAACTCTGGGATGATCCATGGAATGGTTACCCACAACTAGCTGACAGAAGATTTAGAAGAGGCCCATATATTTAATCCTTGATTTGGGGGTTCAAAGAAAGAGATTATTTGGTATTAAATGAAACAAGTGGAACACAGGGATAGGAGTGAAGGGTTCAGGTATTCCTGAAGAGCAAATAATACAAATTTATCTGCTTGAAGCAGAATTCACTGCCAGAAAGGTTGTTATCAAGGTTCAGCAGGATACAATAAAAAGGAGCTGTTCTAAATTTGTGAGTCACTCAATTAAGCTTGAGCATAAGGTTGCTGACCCTTTCCCACCAACAGAGAATTGCCCTGCAAATTTGTGCTAGAATGAAAAATGTTTTCCCAAGGCGAGTGTTTTGGATAGTCAGCAATACAAAAGAAGAGTACTCAGAGATTGCAGAAACTTGGTTATGATAGTCCTCTCATATGTATTCTCTTTTACAATTCAAAGAAAATAGTAGATCACTTACTGGTGACCTGCCACTTCTCAGTTAAATGTTGGCAAAGGCTCTTTGTATGTTCAGAAAGGTCTAGAACTTTACCAAATGACCTAACAATCTTTACTTCATGGCCTTCACTCCACAAGTGAACCACCTTCTGATGCCTTTGAACTATTTACCCTTCAATCCAAAGATGCAAGTTAGGGAAGGAGAGGAAGAGATGCATTATATAGGATAGTTTTTAAGTCAACAATTATGAAAAACTAGAAACAGATATACAGGAAGTTGTGAGTACAAGGGTTCAGCACCAATCAGATAAGAATAAATCTTTTTCCTGTTGGAAAAGTGAGATGATGCAAAATTGGCATAGCTTAAGGCTTCCCCTCATTCATGGTGCATGTGTAAAATCTATAGTGAATCCACAAATAGGTACCAATTGGGGCTCCATAGTTGAAAACTTGTACTCAGCAATTTTATCGAACAGTTTAAAATACATAAATTTTTAAAATGCTTCTTCAAAAACACAAATACTACTGAATTTGTAGAGCACGATGCTGATTTACATCATATATAAATCAATATTAGAGTTTAATACATTTAATAGACCAACAAACAACAACCTCTAAGTGAGTTACAATGCCACTTCCACTAGCCATGTCATATGTAGAAGTTGCCTCATCCAAAGAGATTTTTGGCAAGTTGTACAATAACAATGTCTAAGTTAGTACACTCAAAAGTTATATCGCAAATCCTTGTCACTCCCACATTGTAATCAATTTTCTTATCTAAAAGAGATCCCAATAACTAATGGGTACATGGGGGTGGAGACCCTAATGGGCTTGAAGGGCAGTGCCCCTCATGGGGATACTGCAGAGAAACCAAATTGCCTGCATTCTTGAAGGCCTAAACGAAGTACTTGGGCTTTTGTCTCATTTCTTGTTCCCCATCTTTAATTTCTCAAAGGCTTTACATAACAACTTGCTGCATTTTTAACCATACATTTGTCTCTTGAAGGACTTGGATTCCCTCTTGAAGATAGTTGCAAAACTTGTGAGTACTCAAAAACCAAATTCCCAGGCGAGTTACTGACCCAAAAACTTGTGATTTCTCCCACTAAAATTTGTGAGTCAGTGGAAAAAATCGCAAGTTATTGATATAAATCATTTGTTTCTTGCCTACAATTAAAAATTGTGATTTTTACTTCATTTTCACACACGATCGACAACTTAGGGCATGCGGTGGCACAAGGATTGGCAATTATGGTTTCTATGGTTTTGATGGCCTTAAGTTGGGCTTGGTGGTGTGTGCTCTACCCTACAACCCCACCTATATCTTGACGGGGAACACATTTGGGGCACTACCCCTTGACCTCATTTTGACCCCCATGAGGAGCATTGCCTTTCAAGCCCATGAGGGTCTCCACTCTCCAATACCAATTAATTATTAGGATTTCTTTTAGATAAGAAAATCAATTACAATGTGGGAGTGATGAGGAATTGCAATATAATTCTTGAGTGTACTAATTAGAAGATATTATTGTAACTCATTTAGAGATTGAAGTTGTTTGTTGGTCTATGATATGTGTTAAACTCTAATATTGATTTATATATGATGAAAATTACAATGTGGGAGTGACAAGGAATTGTGATCCCACATTGTAATTCCCATCGTATAAAAATCAAAATTAGAATTTAAAATTTAAACATGTCATAGACCAACAAACAATTTCAACCTCTAAAGTTACAATGCCACTTTCGGTAGCTATTTCATATGTAGAAGTTGCCTCATCTAAAGAGATTTCATCATGCCCACCACCCACCCACCCCTACACCAGCCTCCTAGCAGCCAACGTATGCCCAAAGTAGCCCTCAAGAAATTAGTTTTATTTCAAATCAGCATGCTAGTTATCCTACCCAGCCTCAAAATCTGAAAATGTGGAGCTTAGTAACATGAAAAACTTGGTCGAAGATGCCTTGCTAGACTTCAAGAAAATTGATGACATTAAGAGGCAGCAAGAATTAGATTTCCAGCAAGAGATTGAATTGCAGCAAGAAGAGTGGTCTTATCAAGCCTATCTACATGAACAAGTGCAGTTGGCTCATCAAGCAACTTCATAAGAAAGAGTTGGAGGCAAAAAAAGAGAAATATGAGGAAAATCTTGCCAAGAGAGTTGGCTGCACAAAAAGAGAAATGTGAGGAGCTAATGGAGCAGGTACTTATGAAAATAAAGGTGATGAAAGTTTTACTTGCCAAGATTATAAAGTTAGAGAAGGCACAATCAGCTCATTGCATTTCAAATCAGCTTGTAGAAGAAAAGCAATCCATTATTCCTCAGCAGTCATCCCAAGCACCTAATTCTTCTCAAGAAAATCTTCAAAGATACCCATTCCTCCCATCTGAACCTTCTTGTCCTAATACCATTTCATTGTTTCTAGGAGGACCAATTGTTTGGCAGAACTACTGGGAGAAATGATCCAAGTTTTCTGAAGGAAAGGATTGATGGAAAAGAGGAGTCTTTTTCTTTAGATAAACTTGTGCATGAGGATCAAGATGAAAAATCAGAATTGTTACAGAAAAATGATAGGTATAATCAGTTGGAGCAGCAGTGTTGTGAACATGAAATAAGTGTTGAATGTGAGATTCTTACTGACTTGTTTAGTGAGTTACCTGGTTATGTTGAACAATATGATGAGACAGTCACCAATTTATTTACTGAACTTCCTGATTTTGTTGATGAAAATGAAGAAAATATGCTCATGCTAACCCCGGTGGAAGGTATTGAATAGCAGGAAGATATCGATCATCTGGACATGGTGCTAGTCTTTCAAGAAGCAAATGAAGACAGTCTTGTCTTGAAAGTTGAAAAGGTTCGAATGGGTTGAAGAATTTGTCAAGTTGAGCAAAGTGATCAGCAAAGGCCTATTTCCGAAGAGGAAGATGAGAGTCACTTTGATAACATGCTGACCCAAATTGAACAAGAGGAAGGACAGGAGTTTGTCTGTCAAGAAAGTTGTGAACAAACTCTCAAAATAGAACTTGTCATTCAAGAAGACATTCAAGAAGATGCATCAAACCTTGAGGAAAGTTGCAATGAAATCAAAATTAATCAATCATAAAGTAAAGAAGATTTGGAAAAAGATTCTTTTGGGGATGATTTGGAAGACTTTTGTTTAACCTTGGACATTGAGACAGCATCCTCCAAAGAGGTAGGTCATGAACAGCATGAAAGATAAGTGCAAGATATCATGTTTTCAACAGGAGCATTTGAGGAATCATAGAATGAAGTTGGAGAAGCATTTCATCAGCTTGTGACCAACAAAAATAGCTCAAGTTTCATTCATACAAGGGGCTGTCCTATTAGACATATAGTCATGATGGAGGCCAAAAATACATCAAAGTTCAAGCTTGCATGTAAGCATGAAGTTGCAGTTGAAGGACAGCCTCCTCCACAAACTTGTCCCATTCAAGAGATTCGCATGTACAATCAACTCGAGGAGGTAGGCAACTTTGTTTTCATCCTTGAAGTATCATGGCAGCAACTAATAAAGAACCTCTTCATTCTTCATCTTTTCTCAGTTGATCATAAGCACATGAAGCATCCTAAGTTGGGAAGAAAAGGGTGTTATTTTCAAAAACTAGTTAATAGTTTTGTTTGAGTTACCATCCTATCAGTTAGTTTAGGATTAGGATTGTTTTGTTTTGTCTTTCCTCCAAGTGCTAATGCACATGTTTTAATTCAGTTGTTTCCTTTCCCTAAGTGTTGGTGCACGGGTTTTCAGTCTAGTTTAGTTGGTAGGTTGTTGTTGTTCAATGCTTTTAGCAGTAAAATCCAAGTCTGAATCTGAGTTTTCCCAAGCCATTCAATGACTCCTATACCCAATGGACATTGTAAAGGCTACTAGTCCTTCATGTTTAGCAAGCATACACCCCTAAGAGGTCACCAAAATGTTGCCTATTTTTCCAACCTCGAGGTCAAAATAGCCTCACACCAAGTCTTATGTCCATTATAAAGGTTTTGTGTTTCAAATGTGAGTTCCATACTCTAAAGATTTCAAAAAGGGACCTTTGTTACTGAAATCAAATATTAGTAAAAAGCCTTCACGGTACGTATTTTCTTCTAAAAAGGGCTTTGAGTTTGAATTTTGTAAAAATTACAAAATTTCCATTGTTTGCATCAAGTTTTAAGGGTGGACTATAGTTTTATGTCTTTTCTCAAAAGGATGAAACCCTGGTCCATGGCCAAGGGAGAAAAGAAAGAGAAGAAGTCTAGTTTCAGACACAGCTTATTCATGGTAGCCATGAGTTCTAGGCCTGCAACAGAGAAGAGAAGGAAGATCTCATGAAGCATTTCATGCGTAGTGAACAACAGAAAATCACGTAAAGGAGCAGCAAAACAAGCTAATGATAGCAGATGTTCACAAATAGAAAGCATATGTTGATAGGAAGCAGTCATTCTTAAAGATTAACAGAAAAACATTAAGAAAAGACTATAAATCTATGAAGAACAGTGGGGATATTGAATATAGCAGTGGGTCTCGTGTCAAAGAGTGAAGTTTGTTGAGAAAAGAATGTCAAATCTGCACTAGAACAGAAGAACCAAAGAGTAATGGAATACACTTTTAGATAAGTAAAACACAGATCTTGCATGTAGAGCAGGTGCATTGAAGAGAGAAGATCAGATTTAGCAGTCTCAAAATGGAACAACAGTCTGTATGATAAATGAATAGCATATTCTTCTTGAAGCAACAAAAGACATCACATTCATACAAAGAGCAGCCTATGCCCAAGAGAACAACATTTACAAGCGGGAGAACAACAAGTAAGTTTCAAGAAGATGACGATTTTATTTCATGACTAGCAGTGGATCATGAAAACTTACAGATTCAGAGGAATAATGGTATATTTTATGCATATAGAACTCTGTGGTTTCATTGATGAACAGCACATAGAAAGTTTGCATAGAAAGAGAGCAAAGAGAAATTGAACAATAAAGAAACATAGGGGTTTCAAATTAGGATGATTAATTCTATTTGATGAAGTAACTGTTCTCAAGAATTATTATCATAGCTCAAGGATCAATGGCAGTCCTACAAAGGTTAAGAGGAGAAACATGCATGAACAGTTTAAGGATAGTCCAAGCATGTAAAGGTGGTGCACAACAGCAAAAAAGAACCCATCATTGTACGAAAGAAAATAGAGCATGAAGTCTCATACCAAATGTTAAAAGGCAGATCAAAGATGGATGATGCATAGTGACAATGGGATCAAAGATGAATGTTCACTGTCTTGATGAGTATTCACTGCTCTATGGATGAAAAAGCAGTCCTTGCTGTTATGAAATGCCTCATCACAGTGATGAACATGTAATGAATGTGTTAATAACAGTGAGATGAAGTGTTACCACAGTAATGTCAAATCAGAAGAACAGTGAAAGAACGGAGATAATAGAAAGGCCGCTCTAAAAAAGACAGTGAGTGTGAAAGCAGTGACAAAGAATGATATTAGGGCAGTGTTCAATGATGTATTAAATGTAGTGATAAATAATGTAATGAAAGCAATAAGATTGCTATTATGAGATTGCTGTTAACAATGATGCAAAGCTAGTCCCAAGAGATATAAGGTTGAAACAGAAAGGACACCATGCTAAGAGCAATGGTAAAGAGGTCACTGTTATAAAGAAGACGGAGATATTGCTGCAATGGTGATGACGAGCATCATGAAGGCAACTGTCATAAATACAGTAACGGAGGTTTCTTTACAGAGTTGCAAGGTAATGTTGTCAAAGAGCAGATATATGATGGTTGGAGAGTAAAGATCTGCTATATAAAACAAAGCCACTATTTGAAAAGCAGAGTAATTACCAGTTGTTTCTGGATTCAATTGTGTAAGTATTTTTGCATCAAAGAATCACAAAGATCTACCATGGAAGATTAGAAGGATCAAAGCAAGGGTGAAAAGGACATGCATGTGTCTCAAGAACCGAGTTATGAATTTAAAAGGACAGTCAAAATATGTTGTAATGACAGTGAGCAGGATAAAAAGCAGTGAATGAGTGGAGATAGTACGCCTTCAAAGACAAATACATCGTTGGATGGACAAGCAAAGGAGTATAATGCCATGACTGTAATGAAATGCCAGGGCAGCATGTAATGATTGAAGAGTGCAGCAGAGATATTGATAAAAGGGGGTAATCATCAAAAATACAATGCTATTGCAGAGTATGAATAGAACTATTAAATGTCAAAGGAACAGTCTTAAAGATAGCAGTGTTCAAGAAATGAAAAGGCATGACAGTGGTGCATGATTTTGTCACAAATAACAGTGAAGTCCAAGAACAAAGGTCTAATACTAAGGTCATAACAACCAAAACACAATGATATTGCAATGTATATGACAGTGGATAGCAATAAGGCATAGTCAAAGGTCATATAACAGTCCATTCACCAAATTAAGAGCCTCATGATTGACCTATATATGCTTTGTACAGGTTCATGACAGTTAAAAGGAAATCATTAAAATGCAGTCACAGATGTCAAGGCATCATGACTGAATAACAGTGACATTACTATTTTTAGATTGCATTGACTGTATCAAGGTTGTTTCAACTGTCAAAAAGGATGTACTCATGGTTTCAGGGGGGTTATTCAATTAGTTGAATAAAGTTCTCTGCTCTTTACATTGTTTTCATTGTCTTGAGAAGGTGGAGTCAAGTTAGCATGCTATTATCAAAGGATTTTCAGTCACTATCAACTTAAGCAAATGACAATGCGATGCCAAGTTTGAAAAGGATAATCCAAAGTAGTCAGCAAAATATAACAGATCATGACAGTGATGGAGATTATGTCGAAGAGTAGTTCTGGCCTAGAAAAGAGGAGTTATGAGATGAATACATGAGATTTTATTTAGCTAGAGACCCCTTATGGATGATTAGCCAGTCAAGGCAAGCTTTGGGCCCACCTAACATCATTTTGGGGCAGTTTGAAGCCCTTTTAGGCATGATTTTCTCTTTTGCTCGACTAAAGGGGTTATATTGTTCATGCTCAAGCAGATTTCAAAAGTGTAGCATGAAGTCGTAAATTTGAATTTAAAATGTGGTGGGCGTGTCAGAGTTATGTCCTGATTTCTAGGGACAGAGATCAATCAGTCAGAGTTCCTTGATTTCAAGAGGAAGGGAGATGACTGGATCTTCAAATGGAGCTAATCATGGGCCTGATTTTGAGCCTTTTCTTCATAATAGGGCAGCAAAGGTCTTTTTCTTGTTAGTTCTTTCTTCTCTCTTTTTCTGTTAGCAAAAAAGAATGTATTGTAACTCATGTGCTAAGTTTTGTAATCAATCTCCTTTCTGATTTTAATGAAAAGTAGCAAGTTATCCTTATCAATTACTTTGGTCATTATTCTGTTTGAGTGAATTCAAGCAAATTATTGTGATTTGTCTATGCTTCTTTGTTCATTTCAAGCAATGTGTAGTAACGAAATGTATGCTTAGTACAGGTTGTATGCTGTGTATAATTGTTACATCAATGTTCTGGGGTTGTGAAACATGCTTTCCTTCACCCAAATCATTGAAAACAATACCTCCATGTGAAGTGCTTATGTGCTAGATACTTTAGGTTGAGTTGTGAAAATCAAGCTTTCAATAAATTAGATTGTGAGTCAGGTTAACATTTTCAAATTTAAGTTTCAGTGCATCACCTCCTAAGCAAGTAGTATTTATTTTTAAAGCAAGTCTCTTTCCCCATTTCCCAAGCAAATTTCAGCAGTTTTTGGAGATATCTTAAGGGAACCAGCCCATAACCTAGAGATTCACCTTCGTCATGAGCAACCCACGGGCTCAAAGGTGTTTACATGTTTCACAGGATTGCTGAGCTTCCAGCTTAGCATCAAGGTGCAATCCTTGTGACAACATTCACAACACCTGAGTTTGTTAGTGGAGCGTGCATACAAATTGTTGGACATAGATGCTCAAGTCGTTGAATCTCTTTTTGATGATAGGTGCTAGAATTGCAGCTAGATTAAACTTACAGAAAATGGGTGTTTTGATCTCCGGCAAAGTCTTCGCAATGGGAAGTCTTCATAACGAGGAAAGTAATGTAGGTCTTGAACAGGATAATAGCATACATGATATGATAGGAGACAATCTTCACCACTAGAGGGCAATCTGACTGTAAATAGTGGGTAAGTAATATTAATGATTATTTAGACTTCCCCAGCTTTTATCCAGCAATGGAGAAGACATAGATCATCTTTTGAGCTATGATAACTTTGGATATAGATGCCTATAGATTTTGAATGCGACAGATCAAGTCGAATAATGCAGTCAGAGCATTTTTCAACATTTTCCAATCACATTAGTAGGTATAGGCCTTTTCGGATTGACGAGGGCCATTTACACTGTATCATTATAATCAGTGTAAAGTTTTGGACCGATTTTCACACAAAGATCAAATTGTGAGCTTACATTTGACTAAATAGAGGATTTTGCAATTTATGGTTGCAACATTTCTAATACTAATCCCAGGTCCTATCACCTCAGAGCCTGGAAATTATTTTGTATAATTTTCTTAATATTACATCATTAGTTTGGATTGCAGTTTCTAATGCTAATCCGAGTCCGCTCTCCAGAGACCCGTTTGGAATTAAAATGCGGAGAAGCGGGATTTGTAAAAAGAATACCTTGGGATGGAATTGCATGTTCCAGGCCTCGGATGGGGGCGAATCGAGGATGGAAATGGTGGAGTTGGAGTGGACGTCGAAGACGCGAACGAAACTGTCGAGGGAGGTGGAGGCCGCAATTGAGCCCGCTGGATGTGCGGCCACGGCCACCACTCCCAGCGAGTGCCCAGTGTTGCACGCCTCCTCCTCCAATTCGTCGCCCCGCCATATCTTCACGCTCTCATCTACTGATCCACTCAGAAGCAAAGGCGGCGTCGAATCTGTTGCAGGCACCCACGCCACGGCCCATATGGACTCCCCGTGCGCATTTTGCACAGTTTTCAGACCCGCAAGCTTCATTCCAATTTCAATTCCACAATAATTCCAATTCCAATTCCTCTTCCTCTTCCTCTCCTCCGATTTCCCACGGCTACGCAACAGACAGACTCGAATGCTTATTCCTACTCTTGAATTCTTCCGTTTCCTCTTCCTCTTCCTCTTCCTCTTCCTCCACAACAGACTCTTCTGCTGCTTTGTTAAATAGTGCGTACTTCTAGCGTATAAGCTCACATGTTGATATCATTTTTCATTTTATTTTTATCGAAGACATGGACGTTACTATAATCCCACGAGTATCAAAAGTCACTTATGGAGTATTTATGGTAAAAAACTTTATGGTTCCTTTATTATCTATCGTGAGGATTCAATGTCTTCAAACCTTTCGCAATACATAAAGTAATGTAAGATGTAGATTTGCTCCCAAATAAGTTGATGTATATGTTTATTGCTATACCTCGTAAAATATAGGGTAAAATATGTCTTTATTCCTTCATGAATACATTATACAGAAAAAGATCAAAGATGGTCAACCAAGAATTACAATTTACTTAATGATACCATACTCCCTTCCTTGGTGGTACATGACATATTTAAAGGACTCAATGGTTGCAAAGAGGAATACAACTATTAACCGATACAACTACTAGACAATAATAACACACTTAATACAGACAATTAATACATTGACGGATAACCAATATTCTCAAACACGACAATAGGCATTTTATGTCAACTACATCATCCCCTTAAAAGAAGAAGTTGTCTTCCAGGCGACAAGTATACATCAAGTAAATCCAAGAAAACCAATGACAAGAGTGTAGATAATGACTTGTATTGTGCAAACTCAAAGTTGTAGTGTACTTAAAAAATAAAAGTGGGGTCAAGGGGCATCGCCCCTTCTGGGTGTCTAGGAGTAGTGCCCTCAGTGGGGTCAAGGGGCAATGCCCCTTGTGGGGGTCTAGGGGCAACGCCACTAGTGGAGTCAAAGGGCAGCACCCCTCACAAGGTTCGGGGGCAACACATTGACACCTTCAGAACCGCACAAAACATCGTGGTGTGCATCATTTCCTTAATTTTTTAAGATGCCAAAAATAATAACAAAGCCAGAAAATGGATTTTTCCTGTCTAATTGTGATCAATTCATACTCTCCCATGAGATTTTAATACATGTCACTCTACTATATGCTTTATTCGTGCGGAAGGATGGCATTTAGATAAACGTATGGTGTACAACCCAACATCTAGTATTTGTTGAGTATCTACCCTATACGACCCAAGTAGCACCCCCATGTATGGCTTGCAATTTTCCCTTGCCTACGGCCTATAATTCACATATGGTTTACTTATCTTCTTTGTGTACAATCTCCTCCTCACTTGTTTGTGCAATGTACTCCCCATGTACGACCTTATATCGTACAATTGTTGCACTCCAAGTACGATATGATGCTTACTGTGTGACTCAATATTATTCTCCTTATGCAGCTCCTTATACGGCCCTCCTAACACCTGCACCTTTAATTGTGTTCTATCATTATGTATGATTTGTTCAATCACATACAACCTAATATCATACAACTAATGAATGGGATAGTGTTTGTTGTATGACTTTATATTCCTCTCCACGTGTAGCTAATATTTTCTTCCATATGGCTTCATGTTTTCTACATCATGCATGATTCTTTTTCCCTTTACACCGTACAACATTATTTTTTCCTATACTCGTACAACAATCTTTTTTCCTCTACACCATATGACATTCTTTTTTCCTTGTATGATTGATCTCCTTCCATGTACAACTTAGTTTTTTCATGTGAATTGGTGTATGATCCAATGTCTTCTCATGCGGTTGATCCCTTCCCACATGTGGCTTGGTCTTGTTGTATGGTCATAGTACTCTATTACTTCTATAATTTTCTCCCTCGTATGACCCATATGATCCCTCAGTTTTTTCTTTGAGAAAATGTGATGACATCACATGCAAACTTCCATGCAGAGGATTTCCAAATCATAAGCTCTTAGCTCTTGCCTCCCATATGGTTCATTGCTTGGCACATATAGCAACACCATCTGATTTTCAATTTGTGTGTGATCCCTCTTATATAGGCTACTTACCATACGATAAAAAAATTACCCAAGCCATGTATAGTGTCCTCACTTTTGTCCTTTTTATACGATTCTATTTTCTATCTTTGGCACTCTTCTTTGTAATACAGATGGTTTTCAGGCACTGCTTCTCACCTATTCGTAACTATCTCCTCCTTCATGTGTACGGTCTTCTCTCTGTACAAGTCCTCAGTGGTCTGCAAAATGCGTACAATATGAAATCTATATGGCACCTTTCCCTGCACTTTATGTTTGTTCAACTTGGTTTCAAGCCTGTACTGTACTTCTTTGTCTACTTCTAGCACTTTTATGTACAAACCCTTATTTTTCACCTTCGTTCCTTTTTCCTTCTCACCTCCATTTTCTATTTTTGTACTATTAGACGTATCATCCATTACTTTACATGCTCTCATTGGTTACTCTTCAAAGAGAGTTATGGCCTTAAGAAAATTACATGGTGAAAATACTTCATAGTCCTCCATTTTCTCGTGAAATAGTCCATCTAGAGAATGTCTCATATTCAAAATAATCTTCTAGCTCGACCACCCCTTTTTCATTTGGTTCTATGCATTTTCTTTTTTCATCCATTTCTAGCTCTTCATCTTTTGACTCTGATTCTAAGGATGTCAACTCCTCACTCACTATCTAGTTCCTCAAATCGATGATGTACTTCCTTCCTTTACTCTCAATCAAGAGTGTGTTTCATTTTTTAATTGTGGTTTTCTTTTATCGTGATCAGCCAACCCCTTTTGAGGAGGGTATCATATGTCTTCTTTTCTAGTGAGATGATGACAAAGTACAGAATGAAATGTTGAGTGCCAATAGTGACCTTTTGTGCCATGAGTGTCCCAAGTGGTTTGATGTCATGTTAGTCAACACCTACTAGAAGGAAGGTTGGTGGCCAGAGTGTTATCTTTCCAAGCCCCTTCCATGTCTCCTTTAGTACTACGTTCACACCAAAGCCTCTATTGATGATGTTGTCAACTAATGTCCCATTATCTCCATCTCAACAATGACTACCTACCATCCAATGCCCACTATTAGCAAAATAAGGTTGTTTTGGGGTGGTGACTTTGTCGTTGGTTCACCTTACAGCTTACATTCATGTTGGCCAAGTGTGTCATCACCAACGAGGTGGGTAATTACCACTCATAGTTGTAGCATATTTTGAAGAAGGTATGCCAACTTGATCGGTACGGTTGTTTGTAGTAGTTGTCAAACTATGTACTTCTCTAACTATAATCGCAATGATGTACTTGTAGTTTTGTTGGAAGTTATTCTCTCCTTTGCCATCATTTGTGCTATTTCTACTCACTTCTTAGAGTCACTCCTTCATATGAGGGTTTAGGTACATTGCCTTCTTTGTTTGTGTTCTCATGATTCTCAAAATTGCCTTGTCTTGTTCCATGTCCAACATATTAATACCCTTATAGTTTGGGTAGTTGGAGTCTTCATGGTCACTTTGTCCACACCATTTGTATAAGAATTGTACATTATATTTCAAATTTTGGTGGTCTCTCTCAAAGTGTCCTCATTCGCTACATTGTCAGCAGTGTATGATGGGACGTCCTTTGGAGTCATATTGTATTTGATTTTTCCCTCCTCGTTAAGCCCCATTGCCACTTGGTGATACATTTTGTGCTTACAATAGAATGGGATCTCCCTAAGTAAAGAGTACTTATGTACTTCTCATTTTCAAATTATAGGGACACTCCTTTATTGAGTGAACCACCACTTGAGAAATATCATAGAACATAATTTTAGGACAATTACCTTTCATGTGCCCCTCAATTTTGCACTTAGTACACCATTGTTCATTACTTTTTTTATTAGTTCCTTTCCAACTTTCAATTCTTTCACAATTCTCATCATATCCCTATGTAAGGCTTGGACTGTTGTCAATTCATCATTGTTATTACCCCTGGTGCTCTCGTTATCATCCTTCTTCCTCTTCCCTCCAAAGTATGTCTTGTTTTCACTCTCAATGTCCATCACTCGATTGTAGGCATCGATATATGAGGACAGAGGTACTACATTCATTTTCTTCTCAGGGAGGGAATCAATCCCTTGATAAAATACCACTTCTTCAAGTCATCAGATGGTTCATTCTCCATCTTGTTTATCAATTCTTTGAGCCTACAATTATAAGCCTAGACACTCTCATTCTTCCCTTGTTTGGTATTATAAATTTTGGAGATATTCTCATTTTTATGTAGTAGCAATTTAAACTCAGCCTCGAATGCCCTCTTGAGTGTGTCCCAAGAGGCTATGGATGAAGCATCCAATTCTATAAACTAATCAATAGTTGTACATCGTAGCATTGTTGGAAATGCTCTTAGCCAATAGTCCTTTTCAACTTGACAATTTTCTACCTAGATAGTCTCACACGTCTTCCAATGCCTTGTAGAGTCTTATGACCCATTCCCTGTGAACTTAGGTAACTTTTTTCAATCCACATTCTAACTTGTCAGAGGAGTCACGATCTTTCTTGTATATTTTCTCTCTTGTGTATTGGACCTGGGTGGATTGTTTCGATCATTTCATTATGGTACTTTCCTTGCACTCTCATCCATCCATGCATCCTTTACACGTCCACCTCTAGTGTCTCCAACACCTTGGGTACTTTTAGGCTTTGACTCGTACTTGTACTATTTTTGTCTGGGGTCTTTGGTTTAGATCCTCTAATGATGGATTCTTCTGAGATGGATAGGTTCTCAATGTCATGAAATATTTCTGTCAATTTTAAAATTTCCTTAGTACTCCTCATCTAAGGTCATTTGTACGAGCAATTTTCTTTCTTGGTTGACAAGGTATATTTTTTTATCAACTTTCTCTCAGAATCTTCTTCTTTGTTCTCTTTCTTCTACATTTCTTAAAGACCATCTAATCACTAGGTCTTGACCACCTTGTGGCCTCTTCTCACCTTTATTGGTATCCAAAGGCATGAATCACGCAATGTTGATGTGGTTTCTTTTAAGGCAACGATGCTAAATGTTTATTTCTATACTTGGTAAATTACATACATGAAATAATAACATAGATGGTAGTGCATACCAAATTTAGGGGTAAAATATATCTTTATTTGCTCATGAATACATTACAAAGGAGAAGACCAGAGATGGTCGACCAAGGATTACAATTTACCGAATGATATCATACTATCTTCCTTGGTGGTATGTGACATATTTAAAGGACATGGCAGTTTCCAAGAGGAACACAATAGTCAACCAACCAACACAACTACCCAACAATGATAATGCACTCAATACGGTCAATTAATGCATTGGTAGATAACCAATATTATTAAACACAACAATAGGCATTTTATGTCGTCTACAATCTATATTTTCAAAACCTACCAAAGTTTATAGATTTGCCTCTAATAAATTGATGTCTATATTGTCAAAAAATGAGAAATAACAATGCAATGAGAAATAGAATTTGAAAAGGTTGTGCATAAGAAATAGTAAATGTTGTATATGTATTTTCCAAAAATATATATATCATAATATTTATATACATTTAGTTATATTAATTATATTTATTATTTAATATTATAAAATTATACAACTCACTAAGGTAATCTAGTTAATCAATTAGCAGGAGTTGTGGAATGGAATATGAGAGATAGGATGAACCAAGATTAATTTTGATAGAGAATCTAAGGGGAATCTGGGGTTGTTAAGAGTAGGATGTGTTGTCTGAGATTTCAAAGGACATATTATTTCAATTGAAGCTTTGAGACTGAGGTCAAGTACAACTAATGAAGTAGAGGCTTGAGCATCTCTCATGGTTGTTTAGATGGCAAAAAATTAAATGCAAAAACTTCATTTATAAGGAAAATCTCTAGTTATTATCAATGAAATCATAAAAGGTGAGACACCAACTGGGAGGATTAATAAGTTAATAAAAAAATATTAAACTCTCTTTTTGAATTTGAAGAGTTTAAAGCCTTCCATATAAAATAGGAAGGTGGTAGGGTGGTAGACACCCTGTCAAATGTCAGGGTGTTATTAAAATCAAGTGATTTAGAAAGGATATGGGACAATTTTAGGGGTGTCCCTTTGGAAGAGGTGATTAGATCATAAATTGGTGCTTGAGAGATATATAGGATGAAGTGTGTACCTTAATGATACTAAGGCACATCAAAAAAGGTATTTTTATTTAATTATTACCACCCCTCTTTAAATTGTGTCATTTGATATGCATTGGTGACAATTCATATGTTGTGTGTTTGCAAGGAGTAGGGTTTGGTGGGTGAAGTGGCTTAAGATAGTAGAGGGAATGGTGATAGTTTTTGGTAGCTCTCGGTGGCACTTGCATGGTGGATGATGTGATAGGAGTATGGAGGCCAATTTCACCTTGATCAACTGCAAAAAACAATTGGCTTTTCTTGGCCAAATCTTGGAAAAAAGGATGAGGAGCATCTTCAAGATTGATGACCCTATGTTTATTCAAATTGTGTAGATATTGCTAGGAGAGGAATACATTAACTCCCAATATTGTTGCCACACCAACATTGATTTGGCCTCTATTTTAAGGGCATGTAGCCTTGATTTGGGCACAAAGAAATGATTGAATGGGTCTTGCACAAGCATGTGGAGGAAGATCTATTGTATGGGATGAAATCCCTTTCACCATGGTGTGGCCAAGAGAGAGTTTATTACAAAAACTAGAGAATGACTTCATGTATGGGAGTTTTCACCACTTTTATGCCCTTCCCTTTTATGGTGCACCACCTCTAGGAAGGAAGAAAGGAGAGTTGAGACACAAATTGGGTAAGATTCCCTCAATGAATTCATTTAAGAATGTGAAGAATTCAAGAAAGTCACCATGGAGGAACAAGAAAAGAATGCAGAGGAGAAGAAGAAAAGTGTGAAGAGGTTACAGTTTGATTGCATATATTACTTGGTCAATGTGCCTAGAAAACAAAAGAAAATTTGTATGTTTATGGGCTTTTAAAGTAACTATTTTTTGCTTCAACTATGTAGGTTTAGGGTTATATGGTGTTGGGTTTATAATGTGGTTGTTTTTTTCTTCTTATTACCAGTGTAGCACGTATGTGATTGTTTTTTCATGAATCTCCTTCTCTAGAATTTAGTCAGTTGTGGGAGGCAACATTTTTGTCTTGATAAGGGATTGTCATGTAATTATCAGCAAGGTGGGAATAGATTAGTTGTAGAGTGTATTATTTTGGGTTGGTTGTGTTGAACTGGATGTCTTGAAGCTTCTAATAATATGAATATAATGATCTTTTTATAAAATCAATACATAAACTATATTAGCGGTCTATATATATATATCATTATATTACTTATACCAAAAATAATTCATTGAAAATTATTTATATTTATAATAAAAAATAATTATTAAATTGGTTAGAGGAGCAAACTCAAACTAAAACCATACCCATGATCCCAATTAAATGAATGAAATATTTTAATAGCATTTATAAGACCAAAGTAATTTATGGGACCAAAGTAGCATCAAAATAGAAAAATTCCCCCAAGGCACATGGATAAAAAAATTATATGAAGTTTGTAAACCTATCTCAATGTCAAATCCTCTATATCGGAACTTTGATAATAAAAAAAGTTCCAATTTTTTCCCTACCTTGCCTCATCAAACGACATTGTTAAGATTGTCTTTCAAAGTGTCTTTGTAAAGTACAATTTGCATATGTGTCACATCATATATATTATGATTTCATGTGTCTTATAATGCCACATGGTGCTTGCAAGCCTCACAACTTAATCCTCTTGTGTTTCTTAGCTATGTCCACATAGACATAATGTTCCTTTATGTCAATCGAAAATCCTAATAATATTATCATTTGCATCTCCTATAAATGTTCATTCCATGAAAATTTTGAAGTGTGAAAATTTCATGGAGGCAAAAATATCCTAGCAAGAGAAGAAGGGTATCAAAAGATATTTATTTTCATTAACTTTCATTACCAAGTAATTTGAAGGTCATGGAAAAGCATTTTTCATATGCAACATAATGGAAAGGTACAATTCAAAATGGTTTAACCTAGAATAATCCCTACTCTCAATATCTACTTATGATGTTAGATAACATGTACAATAAGGATGGAATAAATTATCTTGTCCTTCTCATGAAATTTGAAACATTGATCTTCCAAGGCAACTCACTCCCCCTCACTAAAGGGAATGGCTTCAACATAATAAATGTTGTTCCTATAATTTCCCCCTACCGTAATAAATTTTTTATTTGCAAGAGGTTATCTTTATATATTTTTCTTGAAGGAGGACAAATTGTGGCTAAGTTTTAAAAAGAAAATCTTTGGAAAGGTGCTCAAAGTAAACCAATTTGTTTACTTGTAGGACCCATTTTGTTATTGTCTTCCTTTTATTTCCTTATAAAATATTTTACCTCTTCTTAAACTTACAATATATAATTTACTGGTAAATTCTAATTTTATTTTAAATATATAAGTAGGTTTCCCTATGTATATCTTTTATAAGTTAGGACAAACCTTGTCTCACATGCTCATGTAAAATTCATAGAAGACCTTGTTAAGGAAAAAATATTCATCTTAAGTTATATGGAGCACTACTTTATGGAGATCCCTAAATATAAAAGGCTTGACATTTCTTCCTTCAACCTTGGAAAGCTTACAATAAATAATATCTCAATAAGTCTAAAGATCTTCAACCCACTAAATCCTAAAGTATAATAGCTCGATAAGATTAAAAGAGCTTCAACCCATTAAACCCAAACTCACAGTATCCTATTGAGTCTAAAGAACTTTAACCCACTAAATCTTGACTTATAAAGACCAAAGAAATATTTAAAAATATTAAGAAAAGTATATCATGATCATATACCTTTAACTAAACTAATTATTATTCATGCTCATATATACAATATTCCCCATCCCTAATCTTTCTCTATCTATCATGATATTATATTTTCTTTTGATCCAATTCAAGTTTGTTGTTTCAAGATCATCTCCATGAACATAAAATTGATCTACCTAAATTTTAGTTATAAAATCCAAGATTTAGTCGATTGGTCACCTCTACCTATATAAGCTAAAGTTGACTTTAAATTAAATTGATATCATTTACTTGTATATAAAGAAATTCACTTCCATTCATTCAAGATATTCATAAATCAAGATATCTCTCACTTATCCCAAAGAATTAAAGAAGCAAACTATAGCAACACATTCAAAATCGATGTTGACAAGGAGTAATAAATCTACACTATAGGCATTTTGTTTACTATTTACAATCATTTTGTCAAAGTTGTTGAATCAACATCTTTAAATAATCTGACATGTAATTTTCTCAATTAGTACAAACTAATAAATAGATTAATCCATATTCATGTGAGAGCTCAAACATTCATCTTTAGATTTAACAAGGATAAGTTCACCAGTGACACATGTCAAGTTTGTGGTCATGATTATGTCCCTAACCATAAAGTTTACTTGAAACAAAGAAAAATAATAATATGATTTTTATCAATACAAATGATTTCTAAGATTGATCCTAAGGTAAAATAATTTCGCAATCATTTAGTTGGTGTTTTTTCTTCAACCATAAGGCTAAGAAAACTATCCTCCTCTTTATTTATATTTATAAAAAAAAATTGCATATTATGTCTAACTCTGTCTCTTTTTATATGTCTAGTTTAGGTTGAATGTGCTTGTGTGAATTAGTTACATTCATCGGCTTGGACTAAACCCTATGTATTATCTATTTTCCTTTCATTTTGGTAAACCTAGAGATTGATTATATCTATATATAGTAAGTTTTTTAGATTTGTATTTATATCTAATCATATCATCTTTCAAATTTGATTTCCTCGTGTCTGTATTTTATTTATATATTCTAATTTTTAGGTTTTGATGATCATTTTTATTACCTATTCTTTAAATTCTTTCTCTATCCACCCTTGTTTGGGCCTATGTTTTTATATATATTTTAACTATATTCAAAATAGATTTACATATAGGTTTTTAATGTTACAACATACTCTTTGTCATATTATTATTTATGCCAAGGGATTGACATAATCTTTGTTTTTTTTAAGAAGAAGGCCTAAACTCTAATATGGTGGTTCTTCAAGGATACTCAAGCATTGAGATATAGATGTGTGTGTGTGTGTGTGTGTGTGTGTGTGTGAATATTATGACCATGAGGCTCATGCAAACAAACAATATTTTCACAAACAACCTACTAATATGGATAATCCTACATAGCTAGAAGATATATTTCATCGTGTGTTTGTAAATGAAGAATATAGCCTAAAGACTATACAAGTTATTTATTCTACACTTGTTGCACTAACCTTCATTAATACCCCTATCATAGAAGTGGTATAACCATTTCTAATTCTACCACTACTAGTAGTATTCCACCCTTTGATGCATATCTTTTCATACTACTTTCATTTAGAATTAAGAATCCTTTTCTTACCATGCTTAGCCAATGCACTTCTACTATTTCCACATCACATGTACATTGATCCTCTTAACACCTCAATTATTCTAAACCCTTAACCCAAAATAATTAACTCATCCATTCATTTCCATCTCACTCCCATACACGCCATAGTAGTCATAACTAATTTTTAGTCCCCATACAATCCTTTACTCTAGATGCACTACTCCTCAAGATTGAACAAGAACAAAAGAAAGTGGATGCAAATCCTAGAAAACAATGTGATAATGAACTTTTATCCTAACCATACTCTTCTAATGTGTACATTGCAATGTATTTTGCCTATGCATTTTTTGTCTCCTTGATTTCTAAAGTATGATGGAAAAGGTGATCCTAACACTCATTTGAGATCTTATACAACTATATGTGTGGAATTTCTTTATGAGGATAGAATGTTAAGGTTATTTTTGCATATACTTAAGGACTATGCTATTGGGTCATTGTATATAGTACCATAAGGATCTATACATTCAATTAGTGATATTTAAAAGTTCTTCCTCAAGTAAATAAAAGTTAATATGGGCTTTGGAGGTTAATTATTGCTAATTTATTTGAATGTGCTAAAAAATATAATGAGTGCACCAATGATTATGTCATGAAATTTTCATTTATGAGCTCCAAGTTGAATACCCCTTTACATGACTTAATAAAAAAATATATTCTTATCAAGGGGCCTATTAATCCAATGATCAACTCAAGACAATGTGTATTATTATAGCTTTTTCTTTTTTAATACATTTATGTACCTATGTCAAAAATAGAATAAAATTTCTTAGTATAAAACAAGTTTACTTATGGGTCTTCAAACAAAAATCCTTCTTACCCTATTGAGTTTCAAACATCATACATTTTTCTAAAGAATGATGAAAAGAAATAAAGAGTGGCTCAAATGGAAAATACTTCTCCTTCATTTTGATCATCTAACTATAGTGTTCACTAAACTTGATGATATATGGACAATTATAATGTTGAAAGTTGCATATTAGTGAAATTTCACACTTACAACTTGAACCAAGTTAGATTTGAAAATTTATAATAAATTTTAATATTTACATATGAAGGATTTTATTCTACAATAAAAAAACATAAAGTATTACCAATTTGCAACCTAAATTTCAATAGATTTTTTCTAAAAGGTAGTGCTATGTGTAGACATTTCTACAACAAAATGTTGTCCAACAACTTTTCAAAACTCAAAAGAACACTTTTTGTGTGGACCATAAATGACGCATGTTGTAATGCCCGAATGAGGAGTTTTGCTTCTTTCCACTTGCTTGAACAGACAAAAATGCATTTTTCAACATTTTGGTATCCAAATCTTTACTCTCTTGAGTGATAAAACTCTTTTTCCTTTACTTGTGAAAACTCTATCAAAACATATACAACCAACACTATAATCTTAAAACAAGTGCTCTTGGTCATCATGATCTCTTTCTAGAAACAATCAAAGCTTCCAAACTAGTGCTCTATTATCGAATCAATTGTGAATATCACAAGGGAGCCCAAACATCTAGTTGTATACACTTAAAATTGTTCTTTCTTAATTAAATAAGTATTCTAATTTATTTAAATATTTCACTATTTTTCTTCTACTAATTAAATAAATATTTATTATTTATTTAATTAATTCATTAATCTTTTCTTCTATTATTTAAATAAATATTCATTAATTCATTCATTCATTAGCCTTTTTCTTTCCCATAATTAAAAAATATTTAATTATTTAATAATCTAATTTTCACTTCTTTCTACTATTAATCAAATAATAATTTTTGTTTAGTTTATTAGACTCATTATCATTTCTTTTCTAATCCTGGCCATTTAACTTGTTGACATGGATCACAATCTAAATTTGTAGGCATGTGACAAATGTCAATTATCTTTGCATTCACCTTTTTCTCTAGCATCTCCCACCATGTCTAGGTGCATTGGATTCAAAGACGTGTTACAAAAATTCAACATCTCTACCTTATCCTTACCTACAACTCAATCTTATCCCTTGATTTCAAATTAATTTCTTAAGCTTATTAATTCTCACCTACCCTCTTATCTTAGCTATTTATCTTTTAACTATTAGATAACTGGAGGGGGTGAATCAGTTATGTCTAGTTATCCTATAGTCTCACACACTCCCTGATGTATAAAACAAATCCTTCAAACAATTAAACAACTTGGTAAAACTTTATTTGTGCCTTTTTGTTCATTACCCAAATACTAGTAAATTAACTATTGTATATACCGATCAAACTAGTAATTGTACTGTGTAAATTAAAATAACAAATCATCACATCCATACACATATACCACTTGATTTTTAATGTGGAAACCTTATTAGGGGAAAAACCACCTAGGAATGGCACCCAAAATAATTTCACTCTTCTAAAGTGAGCTTGGTAAAGAGCCAACCCTGTTAAAGGTTACAAAACACACTGTAAGGTGTGACCTTGTTAGAGGATTTATCACTAACAGTTCTCCATTACCAAACATTCACTATGGGGTCAACATTAAAACAATCAACATTCATTGAATGTCATAATGAAATAATAAAGAATGTTAAGTCCCACTCGATTAAGAAATTCATATGTAGCAATGGTTAGAATGCAACAATAAATGATTTGATTCAAATACAACTTCCTTTTGTAGATTTTCAAATCTATGCTAAGCTCAAAATACCTTTGGCCATCATAATCTCTTCAATATCCTTGTATCCTCCAACTCTATTCTACTCAGTTAATTCCTTTCTCTGACACTTGGTGTTGTCTGTAGAATTACTCGATTATGTCTTTAACCTGTCTGACCAGCTCCACATGAATGCAATCTTCTCACGTGCATTATCTTTATAATGAATCTCTTGTCTCCTTTTATAGATATGATGAACTGTTTTCTTCTCATCCATAGATTTTGCATCTTAATCTTCACCATTGATTTTTCTACTTCAACCTTCCTTGGAACTTGTGTCTGTAACACATTTCATTCTATATCATCTGATCATCCTTGAATTTTGGTAGTCATTTGATCTTCATAACAAACTTTATCTTTAACCTTAGAATCATTCATATTCATCCAACTCATGATCTTAAGTTGGCAGTCTTATGTTCCATATATTTCTTTCACTCAGTCAATACCGTGATGTGTCAATGACTTCTTACTCGATTAATATTGTACTCGGTGTACACTATCTTAACTCGGTGTATACTAAGTTCTTCATTTATTGACCACATAAACTTGTTCATTCTTGATCTTCAATTCATAATAGAATTATGCAATACATTCAAATCATTACACCTAAATTTGATTACAATATTTAGTAATCTTATTTAGCTTTCTCCTAGAACATATAATTAATTAAATATTATTATTTGATTAATTCATGTCATCCCCTAGTTAATTAATTAACTATACTCCAATTAATTATTTATACAACAAACCTATAGTCTAATAATTAATTAACCCCTCTTATTCTATTAATTTAAATGGATACACTTATCTAATTAAATTAATTCATGAGACCTCATTTTCCTCTCACCTTGAATTAAAATAAATATTTAATGTTAGCTTGTGGTGACTGATCAGGAAAGTACTACCCAAGAAAGTACTGTACACTTTTACACTTTTGGTTATTTTGGGCCAACATATTGTAACTCATTCTAACCCTAAAGTGGCAAAAATATTGTATAATATGGCTTAGGGTTAGGGATTTCATAATGTATGATTTTAGTACTTGCAGTAGAATTGAGCTGTAAGGGATTACGGATTGTAATCAGGTTGTAATCACTGGATAATAAAATATTGGACTCGCTGTTGGTGGACGTAGCCCAAGGATTGGGTGAACCATGTTAAATCTGTGTCTTGTGTTCTCTTTTGTGTGGTTTATTGTTTTCTGATATTAGTTATATTTGCATGTAATTGTTATTTCTACCTTGTTAATCCTAACAAGTGGTATCAGAGTGAGGTTATTTCATTCGTTCTTTCATCTATTCTCTGAAGTAGGTCTCACGAGTTAGTGGGAGAGTCTCTTGGTTAAGTGAGAGAAATGGCAGATGAGGGTAGGCTGAAGGTTGATAAGTATAATGGGAAAAACTTCCAGTTATGGAAGATGCAAATGGAGGACTATCTCTTTCAGAAGGATTTATGGCAGCCATTAGAGGGAATAGCCAAGAAAGAGGCAACAATGTCTCAGGAAGATTGGGATATTTTGGATAGGAAGGCACTGGGGAGTATTCATTTATGCTTGGCACAATCAGTGGCATTCAATATTACTGGAGCAATGAAAGCTAAAGATCTGATGGATACCCTAGCGAATTTGTATGAAAAGCCTTCAGCTTCAAACAAGGTATTTCTTATGAAGCATTTATTTAATATGAAAATGGTAGAAGGTGGATTAGTCATTGATCATTGGAATGAGTTTAATACAGTTACAAGTCAGTTAGCCTCAGTTAAAATTACTTTTGATGAAGAGGTTAGGGCTCTCTTGATTTTGTGTTCTTTGCCAAAAAGCTGGAATGGCTTGGTAATGGCTGTTAGTAATTCTATTTTTGGTTCTAATACCCTAAAGTTTGATGATGTTATTGGTGTTATATTGAGTGAGGAAATTCATAGGAAAAGCTCAGGGGCATCCACATTGGGTAGTGTAGTGAACATAGAAAGCTGAGGCAGAACAAGAGATAGAGGAAACAACTCTGGAAATTGTGGGAAATCAAGAGGAAAATCAAAGGGAAAGAGGTCTGAATCCAAAGGGCTAAATGATTGCTGGTACTATGGAAAACCAGGTCATAAGAAAAAAGATTGTTGGTCTCGGAAGAAAGATCAAGGAGACAAGCATGATGGAAACAAGGAGGCAAATGTGGTAAGTAACAAATTTGAAGAGGATGCTTTGCTCTTGTCTTTAGAAAATGTTGATGATTCATGGGTGTTAGATTTGGGGGCTTCATTTCATGCTACACCCCATAGAGGTTATTTTGTTGATTATGTCCAAGGGGATTTTGGGCTAGTTTAATTGGGAGATAATGAACCTTATCAAATTGTTGGAAAAGGGAAAATCAAGATTAAGTTGCACAATGGGAATCATTGGCTACTACAAGAGGTAAGACATGTTCCAAGGTTGAGTAGAAATTTAATTTCAGTAGGGCAACTCGTTGATGAGGGTTGCATAGTTACTTTTAATGATAAAAATTGGAAGGTTTCAAAAGGTTCCTTAGCAGTAGCAAAAGGTGTGAAAGTAGGCACCTTATATCTTTGTACAGGTCATACTATTCCTTCTACTTTAATTGTTTTAGAAGATAATGAATGTTTAGGAACAATGGTTATAGTTGAGCAGGAAAAACATCAAACCGTTGCTGTAGATTCTGACATAGCACTATGGCACAACAGACTCGGGCACATGAGTGAGAAAGGTATGAAATTATTTCATTCAAAGAAAGTTTTACCTGGTCTGAAATGTGTTAATATGGATTTTTGTGAAAGTTGTGTGTATGGAAAGCAAAAGAGAGTTAGTTTTGTAAAGAGTGGGAAGGAAAAGAAAGATGAAAAATTAGAGCTTGTGCATATAGATGTATGGGGTCCAGCTCAGGTATCTTCCCTTGGTGGCTCTCAATATTATGTTACATTCATTGATGATGCAACTAGGAAAGTATGGATATATTTCATTAGATAGAAATCTGATGTATTTGAAACTTTTAAGAAATGGAAAAGCTTGGTTGAAAATGAGACTGGAAAAAGATTAAAATGTCTCATATCTGATAATGGTGGTGAATATTGCAGCAAAGAATTTGAAGATTATTGTGCCTCTACTGGTATTCGTAGATAGAAAATAGTTCCAAGGACTCCATAGGAAAATGGAGTGGCTGAACGCATGAACAAGACAATAATGGAGCATGCAAGGAGTATGAGTTTGTATGCTAGGCTGCCCAAAAATATGTGGGCAGAGGATGTGAACACTATTATTTATTTAATCAATAGAGGCCCCTCTACTCCTTTTGACTGTGGTATCCCAGAGGAAGCATGGAGTGGTAAGAAGGTGAGTTATTATTTTCTCAAAACCTTTGGTTGTGAAGCTTTTGCACTTATAGATTCTGAAAATAGAACCAAGTTGAAAGCTAAGTCAAAGAAATGTGTATTTGTTGGATATGGCATTGATGAATTTGGTTATAGGCTTTGGGATTTTGAAAATCATAAAATTGTAAGAAGTAGGGATGTCATATTCAATGAGAAAGTATTGTACAAAGATCTGTTGTAGCAGCATGAGAAGAAAGAAAATGATTATGTAGTGTTGGATGATATTCCAAATGATAATGTTCCAGAAATTCCTTATGCTCTGCAACAACAGCAACAACAAATACCACACACCCCAGTGAATGTTAGATGGTAAACAAGGCTAAGTAGACCTCCAGAAAGAATTTCTCCATCTCTGTATTCTATTTTGTTAACAGATGCTAGTGAACCTGAATGTTATAATGAAGTTGTGCAGGTGGATACAAAGCTTCGGTGGGAGTCTGCAATGACAGATGAAATGGACTCTTTGCTAAAAAATCAAACATGGGATTTATGTAAGTTACCTGCAGGTAAAAGGGCTTTACAGAATAAATGGGTTTACAGGATAAAAGAAGAGGATGGAGGTAAGAAAAGATTTAAAGCCAGATTAGTCGTAAAAGGATTTGCACAAAAACATGGTATTGATTTTGATGAGATTTTTTCTCCAGTTGTTAAAATGACTTCTATTCGTACTATTTTAAGTATTGTGGCTACTGAAGATTTGCATTTAGAGCAACTTGATGTTAAAACAACCTTTTTTCATGGTGATTTGAATGAAAAAATCTATATGGTACAGCCACAGGGATTTGAGGTCAAGGGTAAGGAGAGTTTAGTGTGCAAATTGTAGAAAAGTTTATATGGCTTGAAGCAAGCACCTCAGCAATGGTATTTTAAATTTGACACTTTTATAAATGAGCATGGATACAGTCGGTGTCATTCTGACCATTGTGTTTATTTTAAGAGGTTGGATGATGACAGCTACATTATTTTATGTTTATATGTTGAGGATATGCTTGTAGTTGGGTCTAACATGGATCACATTAAGGGGTTGTAACAATAGTTAGCACATTCATTTGCTATGAAGGATTTGGGGGCAGAAAAATAGATCCTTGGTATGAAAATTTGCAGAGACAGGAAAAATAGAAAATTGTCTCTATCTCAGGCTGATTATATTGAGAAGGTGTTGCAACTTTTCTCTATGGAGAATGCCAAAGCTGTCAACACACCTTTACCTAGTCATTTGAAATTGACTAAAGATATATGTCCCAAGACACCAGAATAAGAGACTAAAATATCTAAGGTACCTTATGCTTTAGCTGTAGGGAGCTTAATGTATGCTATGGTATGTATTAGGCCAGATATTGCACACGCAGTGGGATTCGTTAGCCAATATATGAGTAACCCTAGTATTGAGCATTGGAATGCAGTCAAATGGATTCTCAGATATTTGAGAGGTACATCCAGTAAGTGTTTACACTTTGGGGGTTCTACTACTATTGTACAAGGCTATGTTGACTTAGATTTGGTAGGAGATATAGATAGCAGGAGGAGTACTACAGGTTATGTATTTACTATTGATGGGATAGTACTGAGTTGGATTTCTCAACTACAAAAGGTGGTTGCTTTATCCACTATAGAGGCAGAGTATGTTGCTACTATAGAGGCAGCCAAGGAGATGATATGGCTTCAATTCTTCATGGAAGAATTGGGACATCCACAAAAGAATAATTTTCTACATACAAATAGCCAAAGTGTCATTCATCTTGTGAAGAATTCTACTTTGCACTCAAAGACAAAACACATACAGTTGCGGTACCATTCCATTCTGTCAGTTTTGGATGATGGGAAGTTAAAGTTGGAAAAGATTCATACATATGATAATCCAGCATATATGTTTACAAAGGTAGTAACAAGGGAGAAGTTGAACTTGTGTTCAGTTTCAGTTGGTCTTCTAGACTGAACAGAATAAAGAAATAGGTGAGTCCAGGGTGGTTCGATCTAGTGGGAGCCTCATATGGTAGCGGTATTGCTACAGGATCAGTCTCCAAGTGGGAGGTTTTTTAGTGTGGATACTGATTAGTCACCAAGTGGGAGATTGTTAGCTTGTGGTGACTGATAAGGAAAGTACTATCCAAGAAAGTACTATACACTTTTACACTTTTGGTTATTTTGGGCCGACATATTATAACTCATTCTAACCCTAAATTGGCAAAAATATTGTATAATATGGCTTAGGGTTAGGGATTTCATAATGTATGACTTTAGTACTTGCGGAAAAATGGAGTTGTAAGGGATTACAGATTGTAATCAGGTTGTAATCACTGGATAATAAAATATTGGACTCGTTGTTGGTGGACGTAGCCCAAGGATTGGGTGAACCACATTAAATATTTGTGTCTTGTGTTCTCTTTTGTGTGGTTTATTGTTTTCTGATATTGGTTATATTTGCATGTAATTATTATTTCTGCCTTGTTAATCCTAACATTTAATTCAACTCTCAACCCCTTCACACATACTAATCACCCTTAATTAGCTAATGACCCATGATTAGCTAATCTAACCCTCCACTCATTCTCTCTCCTCCCATCACATCCTCCTACATCTCCCAGTTGCCTCCTAATCCAAGCCTAATTACCTCCTAAAAATTTGCACAATCATAATCCATGGATTAAGAAATCCTAAGCCCAACCAAGTCAACCCTCATGTCACATCCTCACATCCCCCAATCCCCTCACCTCATGTCAAGTTTAAATGATCTTACATTCCTCTTACACACTCCATCCTTCCTCTTACACTTTTGTCCCCTCTCACATCTCCCAAAATAGTCACATTCCCCCATTCCTTCCAACGTCTCCCATTGTGACACTTGTCACAATGAGATGCATTTGAGAAAGCACAATCCATGTGCTCTCTCTCAAATGCATCTTGGCCCTTCCTTAGGTTTGCATCTTGACCGTCCATTTGCCCTTCCCTTTTTCCTATAAATTGGAAGCCCTTTTCCTTCATTTTCATCCACCATCAAAGCATTGTTATCATGCCCATTTGAGAGCCAAAAATATCAAATACAACCTTATAATGCCTAATTTCTCCCACACATCTTGAAGCTTGAGCAAGGTTTTATGAGCACACATATCCTCATTGGACAAATCCTCTACACTTTGGAGGCTTTTTGGGTCTAAGGTTTGCATTCCCTCATGTTTCATTGCTTTCATTTGTAGGTCTAATCTTAAAGGTTTTACTTTCTTTGTTTTATTGAATGCTAACTTAGTTTAGTATTCTTAGACACTACATTTTAGGTAATACATTTTGGCATGCCCAGTGGGACCCACTTCAAGGGTCATTTCTTCATCTTTCTCATCTATTTTTACTTGCAAAACTAACCAAAAACTAATGTTTCTTGTTGTTTAAGTGCTTTGCAAGGTGTTTTTGGGTGTTTTGCAAGTTGGAGGCAGGTTGGAAGCCGAAGAAGACACATTTATGCCACCATTTACGCCTTCAGATTTCACACAATGAAAAATAAAAATAAAACCCATAGTTTTGTGGGAACGTAGGTACGGTCTGCGGGAATGCATTCTTGCGATATAAACTTCTATTTCCTATCTTTTCTTGCTCTTTGTCCTGACTTCACCAGTTAACTGTCTGTACCCATTTTGCAGGATCACATTCTCACAATGCAGGAACATTGTTTGACCAGTCAGGATTGCATGTTGACTTTTGTAAGCCTTAAGGCATTATTAAAAATCTTGAAATTTGTGCCTTCATTCTTGCAACGCGGGATTGACTGTTGACTCTACGGGAATGTCATTTGACCGCGGGAACATGTTTGCATGTATCAATCCCTAATCAACATTTACTACTTACTGTCATTTTTTTAGTTCTGATAGTCCCGCAAGAATGCCTATACAGTTTTGTAGGAACACGATTTTCTGTTGCAGGATTGCAGGTATTGGCGGGAATGCGGGTTAAATTTTTTTAAAAGAACAAAATTAACTCACTTTCCTTTTGGTGCATTAAAAAGATCATTGTATGCCTACACAACACTTCATTATTTTGATTTGGGCATAAAATAAACAAAGGTTAAAATTGAACAAGGCAAACATCACACGTTACATTTGGTGCTTTAAAATCAATCCAAAAATCAATCTTGAATGCCTAAGGGATAAAGAACCAATGCAATGAACACCCCACTTTGGTGCCTAAAATTGATCAAACAAATCTTGAATGCCTAAAGGGAAGTAACACTTATTATTTTTGCAAAAATCAAACTTTACTTTCAAGCATCGTCATTTACTTTTCAAAAAGAACCTTGCATGTTAAAAATGAGTGTTTGATGTTCTAGGATAGAAAACACTTAGTCTAAACTAGGTTCAATTTGGAATGAACATTTCTTGGCATGTTTGAAGGAGTGTTTTTCAACACTTCCTTAAAGCTCTTTCATTTTTTCCATAAACCTTGATAAAATAAGTGACGTGGAAGCAATCCACTTGTATCTGTATCCTCTCCCCTCACCTTCATGGATCTTGGGTGAAGAGAAAGATCAAGTCTGATTGACAACATTTCTAGTGAGGCCTATCTAGAGAGAAGCACTTCCTCTTTAGAGAATGACCTCAAACCGGTAATTCCCTGATCGGTATAGAAACAAGGTGTTGAGAAAACTCTTGCCTTATTCCCTCAAGCTCAAGTGAGGTGTGTTGATGGTAGCCCGAGGTATGTGAATATACCTATGATTTTGGCATGGTCAACTAGGCTCTTTAGTGAGTCACGCACATACAAACTGATTGGGGGGACACCATGAACCTTATTAGACATCAATTAAATCAGAGGCCTACCCGACTCACCCCTGAAGCTTTTCTAATCCTTGTGCGAGGGGAATAGTAATCTCCCCAAGAAACTCATCATATCATTCCATCCTTGCGTGCTTGGAACTGGATAATATGGCATTTCTTGATCCATTGCATGTTCAGCAGTGGTCATATTCTGATTAGCTCTTGGATGTATGCCTAAGTCAACGAGCAAGGGTTTTTTAGTCACACCGATTCTTTAAGATAGAAAGTGCTTGTGCATGTATTCGAAGTTACAGACCTAGTGAAAACATCTGTTGGAACATACACAAAATTGGAATAATAAATTTCTTTTCCAAAGAGATCATCTGCCTATTTTCCCACAAGATTGCTTTGTCTCTTATGAGGATTGTTTGTCACAAACTACAAATCCGAATACTTGTTCTAAACCAAGCCAAGGTACACTTATCGTAGTCACTTCCTAGCTTGAATCCTTCCAATATTTAGAGAGAAGATATTTTGGACCCATGACTAATTCAGTGAAAACAAGAAAGCTAAGCTACCAACACCCTATGTATATCAAGAAAGGAAGGTTGCAGAAAGAAAGCTCAAAGATCACCAAGCCATTATCATTGCAGCCCAAGAAGAAGATAAATACCAAGCTAGATTAGATAACATAGAGTACAATGCAAGGATCAAGCAATTTGCCTTTCGAATCCAAGTTAACGATCAATTTGTCAAGCTGGAAAGTGAAGACTAGTAGGCTCAATCTCCTCCATTTCCAAAATCTATGAAGTTGTCTCAACGTCCCCTCATCTTTAAAAAAATCCCATAGGTGCAATCATATTATCCTCCTAGGAAGCATCATTTAGTGTCATCTCCCATCAAAACCTAGATCCTCATCCTAGATCCATGTCACATCCAAGGACTGGCTTTGAGTTGCCCAAAACCTTATCCTAAAAATTAAAATCTTAGCCACACCCATTTGACTAAACCTTATCTAGGGTAACTAGTACTTGTGCAAACCCCATCATCTTGATCAAGAGATTGGTTCACACTAGTAAGGATCCTATCATCCAAAGATCACAAGTCTATCTGAGGATGAAAATCCTACATATTTTGATCCCACATCAGGAAAAGGTAGCTCATCTTGACCCTTAGCACATCACTAAAAAATCTTTCATCACCCGCAATCCTACATCTAGGCTACCACCAACCTCATCTAGATCCAAAATCCTCATCCCAAGCATCCCTTTTGGTACATTTACATCCACCCCGTCTTAGGACTCTTTGCATTTTCATGCCTGTTGAGACACGATCAAAGAAGCAGAAAGGAATGGACCCCTACCAAGCCACTAGTTCAGCAGACCCAAATGATCCCACTGGCAAGATGGTAATGTATGACCCCCAACCATCAATAGTTCTGAATGTGTGGGAACATCCCAATAAGACACCTAATACCAACTCCATGGAGGCTTTCATGTGTCTTCTAGGACATGCACAAATGGTAAGCATAATCATTGCATAGAACCGTCTAGCCATCTTGGTAAACTATGCACAAGAGGGTACTCCCATTCCCCCACACCTACACCCTTTTGATCCCACAAAACCTATCCATATCTCCACCAACATTGACCCCTATATGATCCAAAAAATCCATGATCCAACCATGCAAGTATCCCATACAGCATCGCCTATCCCACATCTCCTACAACCTAGTGCAACAATTCCCGTAAGTGCCCCTCTTTCCATCATGGGCACACCACCCACACCTGCTTCCTCACAGATAGTTGCACAATCACAAGCTTCCATACAAGTGCCCCCACCTCCCACACAAGTTGCTACACATACAATACCTACACCCACCATGAGCCAAGCACTTGCATCAACATCCCACTCACAAGGAGCAACACAAGCCACTCCATTTGCATCTACCTAGTCTGTTACCCAATCCCCTTCCACACAAGTTGCCCCTCCCACATTTGTTGCTGGCACATAGACCCAACAAGTCACCTTCACAATGGGAATGTCATCCATGACCCCCCAAAATCCTCCATTTGCATCGCAAACCCCACCTTTGCTCCCACATTCATAGCAACGTCCACATCACAACCCTTGATAGGGATTGGTGCCACTTGGAACCTCAACCAAGCACAAATGCATGCCATGGGTATACCTACACAAGGACACCTTTACCAAACAACTCATCAATAACAAACCTTCCCCCAAGCTGCGCAATAACCACCCCACTACCTTTTGCTACATCTTTTCCCACATTCACCAACTATCTATCTATGCCACCAGCTACCTCGCAAGCTCTCCCTCCACAATCACAAGAACTCAACTCTACCCATCCCACTGGTTCCCTCATTCAACCTCCCATAGTACATACCCAAGCATCAGTTCCACCATTCAGTAATGCAGGTATGCACCCTTCATATATCAGCCAAACCCAACCACATTAGTCCTAACAGCAACCCTTCTACCAACCTCCTCCACAACAACAATAATTTTTGACACATAAGCCCATCCCTCTCATCCCACAACAATAAGCCACACCATATCCCTCGCAACAACAAGCCTCAACCCTGCACTAGTAGTACGTTACCTAACAGGCCATCCAAAACCCATTTCAAGCAACCTATCCTACTAGACAATCCCCATACCCAACCTCTCAATATCCTCTGCATATCCCTCCCTATTCACCCGCACCATCAGATCCATTCCCAATGGGAGTACCCACTCCAACACCTATCAGTTTAGAATGGGAAGAAATGAAGAATGCCCTCAAAGAACTTCAAGCTGGTACTGGGGGAAAAACATTTAAATTCAAGGAAGTCTGTCCATACCCTTTCGACAGATCAATCACAACACTCCCCTTCCCAAAAAAATTTGAAACACCCAAGTTTGATAAGTATTGATGGAAGGGAGACCCAGTCAACCATCTCAAAGAGTTCTACATGGCATGCCAAGAAGTGGCATACAATGACATTTACCTCATGCGCCTTTTCCCCAAAAGCTTGGGAGGGACTGCCCTTGAGTAGTTCTACAAAATTCCTTATGGATCCATCTCCACATTTGCAGAACTCTCAGAGAAGTTTGTGGCCCAATACATGCACAATGTGGAAAGTGAGCTCTCCTTGTTAGAATTATGCAATACCAAAGGGAGGTGAAACTCTGACTAACTTTCTACAAAGATGGAAAAACCTCACCTTGATGTTGCCATGTCAACTACTAGAAAAGCACCTTACCAAGACATTCATTGATAATTTGCATCCAAAGTTAACCCACTTCATGCGAGTGAATTGCATATAGACTTATCAGGACATAAAAGGGAAAGGAATGGCCATCAAATGAGGTCTCTTGGATGATGGTGTCATCAAACATTACAAGGAGAGCTCCCAAGATAGACCTAACAATGACTGATCCCGCTATTAGAATAAAAATAAGAATGTGGTCACTCACAAAGTCAAAAACACCAAACACATCCAAGTTGTTGTAGCCTATCCCAATCCACGTCCCCCAACATACCAACAACAAGCACCTGTGTATCAGCAACAAGTGCCCACCTATTAGCAACCACCTTGTCAACCACCCCTTAATCAAGCCAATGACATATTTGTCACCCAAGGACAAAATAAACCCCGTGTCTAGAACAACCAAAAGTGCACATTTACCCCTCCCAGAGAACCACTGGACATTATCTTTCACCACATGGCTAGTGCAAACTTGATTGTATATTTGTAGACCTAGCCCTTTGACAAGTCAACACCCAAACAAGCCTGGTATAAGGATAATGAGTACTGTGATTACCATCGTAATAAGGGACATGCCACCATAAAGTGCATGAAGCTCAAGCACTATGTCCAAGACCTCATTGACAAGAAAGAGATCATAGTTGATGCCCCGTCCCAGACATCACCCAATGCCAACCTACAAATCTACCAAAATATGTTTCCTCAACACAACATAGGCAAAAATTAGACCAATGCTGATCCCCGCCCAGCTGCAAACCAGGGTAAGGGCAAACAAGGTGACCATGGTGATGGGAAAGACTATACCACTACCTACATCAACTAAAATAAATTTGTTGGTTGTATCTCCTAGGTCGAACCAACTATGAATGTAATCCATGTCAAAGGTGCTCACATTCAATGTGTCATTACTACCCGCAGAGGCCAAATATCCATTGTTGGTGCTAGTACTTCAATCATCCCCAGTGCACAATACAACCTCTTGTAACACCTTGGGAACACGCCCATGCAAATTTCCATCCTCGAACTCCTCCGTACATCCCCCCTTCACCAGGAAGTCCTCAATAATGCCCTCCAAGAACCTTGTGTCCCTATGGACATCAATGCCATTCAATTCAAGAACCTCATAGGGCACCTATCCACACCTTCAACTCTCTCTTTCTAGCCATTTGACATGCCATCCGTTGAACCTGATCACAATCTCCCACTTCGCATTTCTGTCATGATCAATGATTTCACCATAAAAAGGGTCATGATAGATAATGGTTCAGCCCTAAATCTTTGTACGTTAAAGTTCATTCAATAGGTTGGTTTCACAGAAGTAGACATCTCTCACGATATAATCACCATCAAGGCTTACAAAAACCTAGAGCGTACCTTTGAATGTACCATTTTGTTGCCTATCAAGATTGGTCCTGTCACCCAGGACACCATATGCCACATTGTTGATCTTGACCTCCCTTACAACATCCTCCTCAATTGCTCATGGATCCATTCCATCCAGGCCGTACCTTCCACTTACCATTAGTACATCAAATTCTCGTATCAAGACACTAAAATCACCATCCATGCAAACCCCTAGCCTTTCGCATACTGCCGTATGATTGAAACTTCATTTCCCCACTCCACTCACTGTCCTAAAATTGACATTGGCACCTCTTTCGCTAGCTCTTCCCGATCCCACTGTGATCCAGAAACAATCCTAGCCTCCACCCTTTCTACCGTCAAGATCAAAAATAATGGTTGTGGTGAATACATCCTTATTGATGCCTTTGTAGTAGGGGCTCTCCCCTAGACCCACACACATAGGGACGACCATGTCATCAAACCAAAGTCCCTCAAGAAGGCCCCAAGATCAAAACCCTGGGCTCATCTGCTTTCATCTCTAATGGGATTTTGAATGGCCAAGAGCTAGCGCCTGAGATCAACCAATGGTTATACAGGGATCCTCTGCCTCCTAATACTAAGTTCCTCAGATACTTCAAAGACAAATATCCTATATCACACAAATGGGTCACTGAGAAATGGGATTATCAAGGAGGTGGTTTAGGACCTAATGAAGCTGGAATGAAAGACCCCATGGAAGCATCCAAAAATCCACAAAATCAAGGCCTCGACTTTAATGCCCCTCACCTGCACATACAAGGGCCCAATGTCATGATTGGGGACACCAATTTGCCCAACGTGACCCTTTTGAATATCCAAAATAAAATCATGGAAGTTGAAGACATCCTGGAAGAGGAAGATAAACGGTCCTACGACAATATCTTTAATAATGAAACTTTCCTGGGCAATTCTGTCCTTCACCAACTCGCCATCAACCTCATTGACCTCCCCCTCATTCACCCCGACCTCATAGACTGGGACCAACTGAGAGTAGTATATTTTGATGATTTCCAAAGTGAGGTCATGCTCCTAAAATTCATGGGTGTCGTAGATCAAGAATTAGAGTGGGGACATGACTCAACAAAAGTCTATCAACTCAACCCATAGGGATATTTTGAGGAAGAGGAAGTCTCCAGCTGAAAAAATGAAAATAGAAAAGAAAATGAAGGATACTCATGTGAAAACCCCTCTGGGGCACATCCCGATTCAAAAATAGTAAAAATAAAGGGTGTATCCCCTAGTGAAAACCTTTCTGAGGTGCTAGAGGATGGAGACTTGCCTCTTCCTCCTATCCAAGATTACCGACCAGAATAGTCATCCATAGTCATCGAGGAAACCAAACTAGTGAACTTGGGCATAAAAGAAATCCCAAGAATCACTTATATTTCTACATCTCTAACTCAAGAAGAAGAGTCATCCCTCATAACTCTCCTTTGAGAATTGATCATAAATTTTACATGGTCATATGCTCACATGCTCGGACTCGACCCAAATCTCATTGTCCATCATCTGGTAGTAGATCCTGATGCCAAGCTAGTCAAACAGTTTTTAAGAAGAATGCATCCAAAAGTGGCCTTGTTAGTAAGAGCAGAACTCGAGAGGCTTCTCTAGGCTAAGATCATCAGAGCCATCAATTATTCAGACTGGATCTCTAACATGGTACCCATCACCAAGCCTTTTGGTGAAATAAGAATCTGCACTGATTTCTAAGATCTCAAAAAGGCATGTCCGAAGGACAATTTCCCACTCCCCAACATAGACATGATCATAGATATCATCATCGGTCATGAGAGGTTGTCATTGATGGATGAATTATTAGGGTACAATCATATCAAAATTGCCAAAGTAGACTAGCACAAGACAACTTTCACCATGCCATGGGGCACATTCTGTTATAACATGATGCCATTTGGGCTTAAGAATGCAGGAGCTACTTATCAAAGAGTGATGACCGCAATCTTCCATGACATGATCCATAAAACTCTGGAAGACTATGTAGATGAAATCTTAGCAAAGTCCAGAACATGGTCCGAACAGCTTAGTGTCCTTGAAAGTGTGTTTGACCACCTACAACAGTATGGTCTGAAATTAAACCCAAAGAAATGTGTCTTCAATGTTGCATCCGGGAAGCTGCTAGGGTTTATCATCTCCAAATGAGGCATAGAGATCATTCCTAAGAAGGTAAAATCCATCATATAAATGCCCCCACCCAGAACACTTAGGCAGTTAAGGAGCTTGCAAGGAAAGTTGCAATCAGTCCAAAGATTCATCTCCCAATTAGTAGATAAGTGCCAACTGTTCACACACCTATTGTGAAAGGATACTACCTTCAAGTGGGATCCCATTTGTCAGCGCAGTTTCAAGAACCTCAAGGAATACCTAGAAAAATCACCTATCCTTGTGCCACCTACGCTAGGTAGGTCCCTCATTTTGTACATATCAGCAACTGTGACAACACTAGGGGCACTCCTAGCACAACTCGATGATAATGGAAAGGAGAGGGCAATTTACTACATCAGTCATATATTGGTTGGCTATGAGTTGAATTACTCCCCCATGGAAAAAGAATGCTTAGCCATGGTCTTTTCCACTCAAAAGCTTCACCATTATATGCTCAGCCACACGGTAAAGCTAATTTCAAAGGTCAACCCTCTCAAGTACCTGCTCTCATGAACCACACTCACAGGACATATGGAAAAGTGGGTCATGCTTCTCAGTGAATTTGACATCCAATACATCAATCAAAAGGCCATCAAAGGATAGGTTATTGCATACCAGCTCACTGAAGCACGCCTTGTGGATGCATACCCCCTAGTAATGGAATTCCCTGATGAGCATCTCTGGATGGTTGAAGAACAACCCAATTGAAAGCTATACTTTGATGGATCATACACAACCCATGGATCAGGGGTAGGGATACTTTTTGTGACCCCTCAAGGTGACTACATCCCCAAGTCTTTCAAATTAGGATTCCAGTGTACTAATAACATCTCAGAATATGAGGCCCTCATCGCAAGTCTCAGAACAAATATCCATTGGAATATCACAGAACTACAAGTATTCAGGGACTCTTAACTGATCATCAAGTAGGTCCTCGATGAATTTCAGACAAAGGACAACAAGCTATTACCTTACAAGAGCTTGTAGATAAACTCAAAGAGTATTTTGTCAGCATACAGTTCACACAAGTCCCAAGACTCCAAAACAAGGCAACATACGCTATGGCAACAATTGGGTCACTATTGGAAATCCCCCATGATGCTACACAATATGAGTTCCTAGTCAAGTAGCTACACATGCCTGTGTGCTAAAATGTTGTCACACTTCTATGAATCCTTACATGCAAGAAAACTCAAGAATGAGCCCTCAGAAATCGATCCATAACTCTTTATGCATGGAGTTGCAAGATTTGTAAAATTGCTCTCAGCTAGAGCTATAAACTCATGACCTTGCTAGTCAACCATACAATGAGAGATTCCAAATCAAAGACAAGGGCAAGAATGCCAATATCTCTAATGAAACCAAATGTATGCAATGCAATGCAAATCTATATGACAATGCAAGTTAATCTATTCCATAAAAGGAAATCTAAGCTAATATGCTATGATAATGTAATTAAGAAAGGAAATATGCAACTACAACAAAATGCAACAACAAGTCTTCAAAGCTTGGATCTAGAATGTCTTCAAAGAGCTCCAAATGACCTAGAAAACCTGTAGCATAACATTAGCATGAAAACCTAAGATATGAAAATGAGGAAGAGAGCTCTTCTTTTATAAGAAATGAAAAGGAATGGACCATTGTGATTAAGAGGCAAAAGACTTAATCAACGGTGGAGAAAAAAAGAAGCTTGATCCTTGTGCAAAAATATCCTCCAATAGGAAAATAGGAGTTGACTTTATGTCCATATGAGACAAAAAGTGCTTTTTCACTTTTTATAAAATAAGAATAAATATTTTATTTGTGCAACTTAGGATAAGAGGAAAAGTGGAGATTTTTTATTTAAATAAAAGGAGAGGAAATTCCTTTTAATTAAATAAAGGCTTAGGATAAAGTGATTTTATTATTTAATTAAAAGAGATTTTTAATTAATTAAAAAAGAACATATTCTCTTAATTAAATAAAAATTTTATTTTTATTTCTTTTAAATTAAATAAGACTCAAACTTTAGGAAATATCAAATTGATTATGATTTGATCAAGAAAATTGATATAATTGATATTGTTGATTTTTAAAAATATTGATTCAGGGATTTGATAAATTGTAGAAATGGGGCCCAAAGTCTAGGCGACCATTTTAGGGTGCATACATTTGCCCCTTTTTGACTAATGTGTGATCATTTTGGGAACACATGCAGTCAAAGAAGAATTGAAATGTGAGATCGATTTGGGATCACAAAACAACCCAGATGTGTGTTCAATGAATGGGAACACATCGGGACAAGCATAAACAATAGCTAAAAGACAAGACCAACACCGTCGCTGCTAGGTGCAAATCAAGCCTTAGACAAAACTATCACTGTTGCTGCTAGGCAATAATCAAGTCTAAAAAATAAGAGATAAAAATTGAAAGACAAAATCACCACCGTCGTTGCTAGGTGATAATCAAGTCTAAAAATAAGAATCTCAAGCTGAGCTAAATGATAAAGCTGAATCAAAGATTAAAGCTGATAGGTACTGCCCCCTCGAAATCAAAATTGAAATCAGGTAGAGGAGAACATCAAACTGATAAACTTGATCAAGTCACAATAAATCATAATTGAAGGATGGAGCATGATAGGATAATCATCAAATAGTGAAGATATGCCCCAGGTTGACGAGGTTTGACTGAAAAAGATATAGGATAAAGATTAAGTCAAACCTTAGAGAAATGAAGCAAAAGGGGTGAATGAAAGACTAGAAGTTTGGAAGACATGGAAAGGAAGAAATTTCATCAAAGATTGAAGAATTATGCCTCAAAAGGTCAGTCAACTGTGTAGAAGAATGAGAAAACTTGGAAACACGACTCAAATTTTGATTTCGAGTCTGAAAATGGATAGAAAATGATGTAATTTGAAAGACTAGAAATGAAAGATATCATCAAGAAGAATCAGAAAATGAGCATAGTTGACCAACTAGTCCGTAGATGATAAAAATGAGAGCTCTCTCCATATGCAAGATGCAAAAACTAAACTATGATGAATCCTAAGAATGCAAGCTACTATGAAAGTGGTTGACTTGCAAGGTCACAACGCCTATAGACATCTTATTATCATCATCGAGCGTTATTGGTAGCGTCACAAGATCATACAATGCACACTAACATAACTATGTGGATATGAATATGATCTTTATCAGATAAAAATGTGGAAATCCCACCTAGGCATCAAAGACATGGAGGTCAAGATGACTAATGCAGTGAGATTACCTAAGTTTGATATGGCAAGATTATGCTTGTATCAAAACACATGAAAGTCAGGATAACTAGAAGCATGCACTCGCAAAACAGTCAAGGATAATACCTTGTCAATCCATAGTGTCAAGTAAGACCAGCATAAATGCTCATGACAGGTAGGACCAACAAAATATACCCACAAGAAAATAAAGAAATAAAACATGTTCTCATTCCCTCAGTCTTCTAGCTATGCATCATCGAAAACTTCTCAGGGAGAGACCACTCATCAAATAAATCCTCATAGACAACACACAAAGAAACATAAAGTCAACATATCTCAAGCGAGTTGATTGTTTAGGTGTGTGTGTGTTGGTCATAGAGTCAGACTCTAGTTATCACATCTGCAAATGAGAAATATCACATCATACTTAGACTATTGGGTAAGACATCTGATAAGTGTTAAAAAACACTTGACGCAGGGGTAGTGTTGAAAAACACAGTTTGGGGTGGTGTTGAAAAACACCTGTTGTGAAATACCCCAAGAGAAAAACACACCTAAAGGACCAATGCTAACAGGTATGCCCCTTAGACAAAGACAAAGACCAATTCTAGACCAAGGCAAATAAGGTCAAGGCATGATGGAAAGTGGCTAAGTGTCGAGGATGCATGCTAACAAATAGGGGTGCAAAGGCCTCAAGTAGTGTCTGTTTCCAGATTTTCACCACTTGAATTTATTGCAATTTTTTTTTCTTTTTTTTGGTATTTTTGCTACCAAGGCGCCTATTTCCAGGTTTTCACCAAGGCACTTTTTCTATTTTTTTTGAATTTTTTAAATTTTTTGATTTTTTTCTTTTTTTCAAGACTTTATATGCTTTTAAAAAAATTTTCAGCATCATATATGAATTTTTTTTTGAAATTTTTTCAGGATCATAAAATATGTACAAAGGATGCCCCCAAATAGAACAGGCATCAAACTCCCAAGCAAGATCACATCGTGCAGTTCCAAAATGTGGCAAGGTGGAGGACAAGATGGATAAGCAAGCTGGTGGAAGAGATGGAAGAAAGGAGAATGAAGGTAAATAGAGGGAAGAAATCCTCAAGGTCAAACTCCTTAAGAGTACCCAAGCTAGGGAAAAAATTGTTATGTAAAGCACATTTGGATAAGCAATGAAAGGCCAGCATAGGATAAGCCTCAAAAGTGCACTGCAAAAGAAGGAAGGATGCAATCCAAAGGAGTAGACATGTCAAGAGGCTTCATAGCATCATTTTTTACTCTTTTTTATTAAATCAAGATCAAAGAGGAAAAGGATAGCGAAAGGCTAGAATGAATGAAGGAAAATGAAAATGAAGGCTAAACATGAAAGGAATGAAAGCAAGATCATCGTAAGATAGCTCACAAGATAGCCAAATATTTGTGTATAGGTCAATATTGTCAAAATCAAAGCGAGAAGATGGAATGGATGAAACATGTAGAAGAACTATGCATGATGCCTGATTGCCAAATTTTCATCACGGTACTTATCCAAGGTGCCACAAGGGAGTGGTTTTCACCATAGGATGAATTTATTTCTCTTTACTTTTGCTACCAAGGTGTCTTTTTCTAGGTTTTCACCATGGCACATTTTTAATTTTTTTAAATTTTTTCTTTTTTTGTTTTCATTTTAAATTTTTTTTCTATTTTTTGAATTTTATATTTTTTGGAAGAAGGCAAGCTTTTTAGATAATGCTCCTTGAAAGGATAAACCATGATATGCCAAGGATTCAAAATGATATGCTCAAAGATGTTGATAGGGAAAGGAAGACGCATGAGGAATAGGCAAATAAAGAAAAATGATAGAAGGTAGAAGGATAATGAATGGAAGGATTGTGAAAGGGTAGACGGAAAGGAAGGCAAGATAAACATCAACACACACTTTGAAGGTGACGAGAGGGTGGAGGAAACTTGAATGAAAGAATTCGTGAAAGAATATGGTGAATATTTAGCAGAGGTTGCAGTTCAGGCGCATGGAAATGAAGAATATTTTTGGAAGAAGATGAAGTGGAAGCCTTTGGAAGCTTGAATATCAACTTCACATTTTTCTCAACATTAGACTCTTTCAAGAGAGATTTTGGAATCCATATAGCCTTAGGATTTTTATTTCCCTTTGATGTTTTAGAGAGAATATCTTCAATGATGAATTTTGGAACCCATACTTGTCTTGTAGTTTTCTTCTTAAATATCTCTTTTGACTTTATGCGCCCATGTCGATTAGAGGAGACATGGTGATCTTTTTTTTTTGATAGATTCTTATATTTCTTCTTTTTCTTGTATTGAACATTCAAGTTACTTCCAAAAGACTTGGGACTTGTGGAAGAAGAAGGAGGATATGACTGGTTTAGATGGGTGGGTGAATGAAAAGGATTCAAGGGTATGCATCTATGTTGATCTTGAGGAAAGATAGGAGATGGAGGGACGTAAGGACCCAAGATGGATGAAAAATTAGGAGAGTTAAGAGGGGAAAATGAAGGGACATAAGGGCCCAAGATGGAAGGAAGACATGAAACCTTTGGTATTGGTGGAGGAGGTCCAAGGATGGATGTGGAAGATGCAAAAGGATAATCATTAAGTTCATCAACATCTATATGACAACCAAGGACATCAGCATCTTTAGAATGAGCATTAGAATTTTCAATAGGATTATGCACATCTTGAATAGGAGCAACTTCGTTGATAGAATCGTTCAAAGCTTGCAAAGACTTAGGAAGAGTAGAAAGCGGAAGTGAACATGGAGTGGTAGAACAAAAAGATGGAAGACTTCGATCTTGACAAGGATCTTTGGATAGCATAAGCGTATCAACTTTCTTTTGATTTTCAATAGGCTTTACATCAGAAGTAACAACACCATTTTTAATAACCTTAATGGAAGTATCATCTTTGGAAAGCGCAAGTGTGGTAAGGTTATTTTGATTATCAATAAGCTCAATAGTGTAAGTAGTAGCTTGATCTTGCTTAGGAGATGGTGGAATGAATGCGAAAGAGCGTAGAGGATCAAAAGAACCATGCAATGGAGAAGATACATCATGAAGAGAATTGGATGATATGGAGGGTTCTTGATCTTGATCTTTTTTTATATTCTTTTCTTCATCATTTTTAGAGTCCTCTTGACATGGAGCCACTTTTAAGGACAAGGAAGCATGTTGGAATTGTATGGAAGACTTTGGAAGAGATAGTGAAGAATTAGCTGAAGTAGGTAGTATAGCAAATGAAGGCTTAAGATCTTTTAGTTTAGCATCATTAGAAGTATTTGTAGCAAAGTGAAGGTTAGCTTGAGTTTCTTTAAGAGGTAGCCCTTGAGGATAACTATAGGGAACTACATGGAAAGCCTTAGGATCTTTGTTGGATGAAGGATTTGTGATAGATTTGGAAGACTTGGAAGCTTTAGGAAATGTATGGGCATTGGAGGAAGTAGAGGATGGAAGGGAACCATCACAAGACAAAGGTTCAATATTAATATGATCTTGCTTGAGAGTGCAACCTTTATTTTCAGCATGAGAACTTTTAGAGGAGAGATTCTTTTGACATTTGAAATCAGCACGGTAGATTTTCTCTTCCTCAGTAGGAATATTGTATTGTTCGCAAAAATATCAAAGAATTCTTCAAATTTAGAGTCATATGGATCACCATCACAGTCTACCCAATACGACTCCCCCTTAGAAATCACAAGTGTACCACAAGGATGATGCTTAAGAATAGAAGTTTCATGGGCATCACTACATTGTCCATCATCATAGTCATCATAGGTGGGTGTGTCACTCTTTGTGGAAGAGACATCATAAGGACTATCACGTTGCTCTTTATGGTATGTCTTCTGAAGAGAAGTAAGACTCTTTGAAGAAGTAGAAGAAGAATGAGATTGTGAAGAAGAGGAAGGTGAAGACCTAGTGAAAGAAGAATACTTGGATGATGAGGAATTTGAATGATGTTTAGAAGAGTCATGATAAGATTTGGAAGATGAAGAATGTGAATAGTGTTTAGAAGAATCATGATAAGACTTAGAAGATGAAGAATAAGAATGATGTCTGGAAGAGTCATGATAAGACTTGGAAGGTGAAGAAGAATGAGAAGATTTAGATGATGAAGAATGTTTGGAAGACGAAGATCGTGATATGATCATGTTTATGATTCTAGCAAAGGCATCTGATTTAATCATCTTTTCTTTTATTTTTGCTATAAATTCATCACTCATGAGAATTTTAGAGGAACAACACTTTTCAAATTTGTCAATGAGCTCAAGATCATCTATTCTTAATAAAGGTTCCAAAACCAGATAGTCGAGATTCATGGTTATAGAAGAGGAGGAATCACGCATGGAAGAAATGAATAGATGAATAGAAGAAGGTAGACTAGATAGTAAGAGGAAAAGAATCAAGAAGAAGAAGAAGAATTTTCCATGGGAATAGAAGACTTTAGAAGAACATGGGAAATGGAGAAGAAAGAAGAAGACTAAGAGTCATCTTGTGCAATTGATACCATAACATTCATTGAGATGTTGAGCAACATGACAACACTTAGGATTTGACCTGGACTGACCAAGGAAGACCAAGCTTCTAAGGAGAACTCACTATAGCAGGACGGAACTCAGTTTCAATATCCCAAATAGATCTTTCAAAAGATTCTACAATGATGATCAAGCACATAGAACAACAACCAGGGAGTTCAAGCAAATAGTCTTCAAGCAATGAGCAAGGGACAAAGCAACCTTGCGCATGAATAGAGATAGTGACTTAGTATGCTACTCCTTAAAGATTCTACTTGTGTATGTTCTTGAAAATATTTTAGTGGGCACATAGAACACAACAACACCTTAACAAGCTGTCTACAAGGATATACGTGGCTTTCTAAAAGGAGTCCTCGATATACACAAGGTACATGAGGCCCAAATCCGTAGATGAGAAGAATCCAAAATCACACAACCAGGGGGAGACGGTAACCCAAGTCTCCTCCTTCACTTCTCAAAGGTATAAAGTTCTTTGAGGCTTAGCCAAGAGTGATATCAAACTCAATTCCCAAGAGAGGTGTCTTTGGATTCACCTCCCAATATTTATACTCTGTCGGAACACAGGAGTTAAGGTCATCCCTTGAGGTGGTGTGTCCCCAAGCAGGCCTTCTAGAAATAAAAACTAAGTAATTCACTATCAAAAGTATTTAGAGCACTAAAGGTGGAACACTTAACTCTTCAAGTAAATGCGAAGTGAGTCCAAAAGTGGAACATTTAACCCTTTAAGATAATGTGAAGTGAGTCCAAAAGTGGAACATTTAACCCTTCAAGAGAATGTGAAGTGAGTCCAAAAAAAGTGGAACACTTAACCCTTCACACAAACTCAAAGTGAGTCCAAAAGTGGAATATTTAACTCTTCACACCAACTCAAAGTGAGTCCAAAAGTGGAACATTTAACTCCTCACATCAACTCAAAGTGAGTCCACACCTTAGAAAATAAGTGAGTTCCAAAAAGCACAAAAGGGTTGCCTAGTAGAGCAATTAACGTTTCTTTCCTGTAGACCCCTCCCCTTTAATGTGGCACTGATCTTGCAACCATGGGGAAAAAATGAGGGGTCGGTAGATTAGCAAGTCCAATAACCCAAGATAGCAATCTAGATCAATCACAAGTAATCTAAAGTTGCTTATCAATACTACTCACAAATGACAAAGGGTTGAATCAATGGAATATTTAACTTTCCAAGCAAACATAGAGTGAGTCCACAAAGTGGTGCATTTAACTCCCTATGTAAACAAAGAATGAATCCATGCCATCAATCACTCAATGAGATATTTGATATTGGAACCAAGAATTACTTAAGGTTTAAACACAAGCATTCACTTACACAAACTTGTATGAAAGCAAATCTATGTTCATTCATTTCCCATTAAGAGCATCAATTGAAATGTGTTCTATGAAAGCATGTAAACACTCAAGCCAAACACATGAGAGGTTCAATTTTAATCTCAAAATCAAAATTTTGTAGAGATGGAACAAAGTACCTCAAGTCCAATGCTTTGTTTTAAACATTTTCCATGAAAGCAAGAGCACCTTCAAATGAACAAGACAAGAAAACAAGCAAACAAGATATGCAATGTATATCCAACTTATGCAAATCCTAGGGTTAGATCTAAAAATCAATTATTAGGAACAATGATAACTAGAAAATAATCTAAATGATAACTCATATCATGCAATGAACAATGAAAAATAAGTGCATACCCATCACAAAATTTTATTTTTTTTGCATTTGACCTAGTTAGCAAGATCTAATTTTTACCATATGAATTAGGACCCTAAACCCAAAATGCAGAAAAGAGATCTCTATCAAAAAATAAAGAGCTTTTCAAAAATATAAAATTTTTAGAAAAATCTCTTCATTTGTGCCCTAGAGACCCATTTTACCAAAATAGACTAGTTTTTATAAATTGACCAAATGAGTTATGATATGGTTTCTAAATTAAAAACATAGTGAATGGACCCCCTATAGAATTCTAAGACCTTTCCAGAAATGTAAAAATTTCCAAAAAATATGCTGATTTTCACCAAAAATCAATTTTTAATGAAAAATTAAGAAAAAATCATAAAAAATACAAATCACCTCCAAAAATTCTAAAAGTTTTTTTGGAGCTTCTCTGATATGTTTCCAACTAGAAAAAAAAATTTCAGACCAAAATATCAAGCCGTTTGGGAGATATGATCAAATCTTTCAAATCTAGAGTTTTTCATATCCAAACAAATCTACACAAGGGGCTCCAAAAATAATCAAAACCAGCATGCAAGAGGTGGGTTGCCCCATGGTGGACACCAAAAATGTGTGCTAAAATGTTGTCACACTTCTATGAATCCTTACATGTAAGAAAACTCGAGAATGAGCCCTCACAAATCGATTCATAGCTCTTTATGCATGGAGTTGCAAGATTTGTAAAATTGCTCTCAGCTAGAGCTATAAACTCATGACCTTGCTAGTCAACCATACAATGAGAGATTATAAATCAAAGACAAGGGTAAGAATGCAAATATCTCTAATGAAACCAAATGTATGCAATGCAATGCAAATCTATATGACAATGCAAGTTAATCTATTCCATAAAAGCAAATCTAAGCTAATATGCTATGATAATGCAACTAAGAAAAGAAATATGCAACTACAACAAAATGCAACAAGTCTTCAAAGCTTGGATGTAGAATGTCTTCAAAGAGCTCCAAATGACCTAGAAAACCTGTAGCATAACATTAGCATGAAAACCTAAGATATTAAAATGAGGAAGAGAGCTCTTTTTTATAGGAAATGAAAAGGAATGGACCATTGTGATTAAGAGGCAAAAGACTTAATGAACGGTGGAGAAAAAAAGAAGCTTGATCCTTGTGCAAAAATATCCTCCAATAGGAAAATAGGAGTTGACTTTATGTCCATATGAGACAAAAAGTGCTTTTTCACTTTTTATAAAATAAGAATAAATATTTTATTTGAACAACTTAGGATAAGAGGAAAAGTGGAGATTTTTTATTTAAATAAAAGGGGAGGAAATTCCTTTTAATTAGATAAAGTGATTTTATTATTTAATTAAAAGAGATTTTTAATTAATTAAAAGAGAACATATTCTCTTAATTAAATAAGATTTTTATTTTTATTTCTTTTAAATTAAATAAGACTCAAACCTTAGGAAATATCGAATTGATTATGATTTAATCAAGAAAATTGATATAATTGATATTGTTGATTTTTGAAAATATTGATTCAGGGATTTGATAAATTGCAGAAATGGGGCCAAAAGTTTAGGCGACCATTTTAGGGTGCATACAATGCCCTCTTACGAGAACGCTGACTCTGACATGGTATGTGTCATGGTTGGTCCCTAGTCCCCATGGTACCACAAAATCTATGCTTATCTAAAGAATGGTTTCATATCTCCTTACCTCACCAATACCCAATGCTAAAACCTCATTCATAGAGCTTCCTGCTACACTCTTGTAGCCAAAACCGTATATCATTGTGGGTATCATAATGTCCTCTCCTGATGTTTAGACTCCAACGAGGCTGCATTGGCTTTACAAGAGGTTCACACTATCATTTGCGGTGCCCACACAAGAGACATCATCCTTGCAAAGAAGCTACTTAGAGTTGGGTATTATTAGCCGATGATGGAGCATGATGCCTATGATTTTGTAAAGAAGTGCCTACAATGTCAACAACATGCTAATTTGATCCATGTACCAGCGCAAAATCTACATCCCATTGCACCCCCGTGGCCCTTTTCATGTTGGGGTTTCAATATTGTTGGCATGATCACCCCCCATTCTTCTGACGGACATAAATACATCATAACGACCACTGAGTATTTCACAAAGTGGGTCGAAGCCATACCACTGAACCTAACCATAGGTGTCCAGATATCCAAATTTATCCTCTATCACATCATTTGTCATTTTGGCATCCCCTCCACCATTTTCATAGACCACAGTACTCCATTTGAAAACCAACATGTCAAAGGACTCTATGACCAATTCCATATCCACCAATGCTTTTCCAGCCCATATTTCCCACAAGGAAATGGTCAAGCTGAGGCAACTAATAAAACCATCCTTAAAATCTTATAGAAAGTTGTCAATGATTCTGGCTGCGACTCACATCTCCAAATCAATCCTACCCTCTGGGCCTATCACACCTCCTTTTATACCCCCATAAGCACCACCCCATACTCCCTGGTATATGGTGTTGAATCCGTTCTGCCAATCGAGGTCAAAATCCCTTCATTACACATGTCCGTGAAGAATTACATCACAGATGAAGACTATCGTGTGGTACGCCTTACTCAACTAGACCTACTAAATGAAAAGTGGCAACAAGCCTATGATCACCTCATCATGTACCAAAACCTCCTCAAATGAAGCTTCAAGAAAAAGGTGCACCCTGAAAGTTTCAAGTAGGGGACATGGTCCTAAAAGAAAACCACAAAGTATAGGCTAATCGTGAGAAAAAAGGAAAGTTTAAGCCCACCTGGTTAGGGCCCTATGTGGTAACAACTTGTTTTGGCTCCGAAGCATATTAGTTATCCACACTAGAAGGGAAACCCCTCAATGATCCCATCAATCTTATACATCTGAAGTGATTCTATACTTGAACCATGTATATGATCCTGGAAAAATCCATAAAAAGAGAAAAACACAAAAAAAATACAAAAAAATAAAAAATCAATGAAGAAAGTAAAGAGAAATAATCCTCTAATGGTAAAAACCTGGCAAACAGGTGCCTTGGACAAGTATGTTGGTGAAAACTTGAAAATAGGTGCTGCACATAGTGGACCGTATCATTATCTATCAAACTCCTATACCTCCAAAAGCCCACTCTGACGCAAGGGTAGGGAGTAAGAGGGGCCAAAGGATGGCACACCCTAATGATCCAAGCCTGCAATACACGTGTGGAAGCAACAAACAAAAATAGTGAGAGAGAGAATGCTAGATCTTTCATACATTATCATCAATTGGAACCATACATGTCGGGCTATGAGGCCTTCCCAATTACGACTAGATATTACAATGAATTACAGAAGTCCTCAAACATGTGACGATCTGTTACAAATATCCAAATCTAATGTCTACTATCGTCTAGCCAAAACTGACTCCCCCTAAACTACAACCAAACATCTACATTTATACAAGAAGCTACCGAGCTAAGCCGGCCTTCAGATCCATAATTAATGGAAATAATAGTCAAATCTAGGACCACACACTTCCCAAAGATGGGTACCAACATTAATTCTACGATCCAATATAAATGCACAAGTCAGCCACAACTAGAAACAAAACTAGACCTGTTGGTAAGCATGATAACCGAGTAGCAGACAGGCAATGCCGAGCACCAGTGAAATAAATGATCACCCAAGAGAGAACCAACCACACTCAGTAACCAAAGGAAATTGACCAACTACCGACCCACTTGGTCAAAGCAGAAACTGAGCAACATAGACAAAACTCCAAAATATTTTTGGTGACACAGGATTGCCAAGGACCCGAGATGCTCCTGCATCAGACACCTGGGGTTATTTTGAAATGATTCTCTGAATCATTTGGTATGCCTCGTCTGAGCTGCATCCAACTTAGACTATGAAATCCATGAACTATCTTCCATCGGTCTATTCTTCCATTTAACTAGATATTCCATATATTGTTTTCCTCTTGTGCTCTTGCCAACTCTTTCCTTCAAAATCTGTTCAACCTCATTATTCTACTTCTTAGGATATTTTGTCGGTACTATCCCTTCTTCATCAGGTTCATGATACTCATACAAATCAGCAATATTGAAAATCGATGATATGTCCATGTCATCAGGTAACTCAATTTCATATGCATTTCCTCTGTCAAATTTCTTCAAAATCTTCCAAGGTCCAAATTTCTTCATCTTCAGCTTCCCATATGTTCCAATAGGAAATCATGCTTTCTTCAAATGAACCATCACTTCATTACCAACATCAAAAGTTTTATGTCTTCTTGATCTATCAGCTCTATCTTTGTATTTCTGGTTACTGTCTTCCAACTTTAGCTTCACATCTTCATGCAATGTTTTCATGTACTCATCAAAATTTACTCCTTCAACACTTTTCTTATTCTCATTAGCAATGTCTCTCAAATAAGATATTCCTCTCGGCTATGTACCATTCATAATCTCAAATGGTGTCTTTCCAGTACTCCTATTCATTGAATTATTGTATGCAAACTCTGCTTGTGCCAACACAGAATCCCAATTACTTGGTGTGTCTTCAACTAAACATCTCAACATATTTCCCAAACTTCTATTCACAACTTCAGTCTGTCCATCAGTTTGTGGGTGAAATGTAGAACTATATTTTAACTCAGTGCCAAATTTCTTCCAAAGTGTTTTCCAAAAGTAACCAACAAATTTACTGTCTCGGTCAGAGATAATACTCTTCGGTAATCCATGCAATCTGACAATTTCCTTAAAGAAAAGATTTGCTACATGTACTACATCTAATGTCTTTCTACATGGTATAAAATGTGTCATCTTAGAAAATCTATCCACAACAACAACTATTGAATCATTACCTCTTACTGTCTTCGGTAAGCCAAGAACAAAGTCCATACTAATGTCAATCCAAGGTTTCTCAGGAACAGTAATCGGTGTATACAATCCAGTATTCTAACTTAGTCCTTTTGCAACTTGAAAAATTTCACATCTTTTCACAAATTTCTAAACATCTCTATACAATTGCGGCCAAAAGTATTTCTCCTTAAGCAAATTCCATGTTTTATCAATGCCAAAGTGTCCAGCCAAACCACTACTATGTTTCTCTTTTATTAGATTAGTTCTCATTACTCCTCTTGGTATACACAACTAAATACCTTTAAACAACATACCTTCTTGAATAAAATATTTATCTCATTTAGTATCTTGTTGATCTTGAATAGGTGCTCTGCACTTTCTCCATGGCTCAGAAAAATTAGGCTCATTTTCATACAAACCTTTCATCTCATCAAAACCAAGAACTTCAATTTTCATCTCGGTCATCAAAGATATTCTTCTACTCAATGCATCAACAACTTGGTTAGTGACTCCACTCTTATGCTTTATCACAAATGTGTAACTCTGTAAATACTCAACCCATTTCATATGTCTCTGATTCAACTTATTCTGACTATCCAAATATTGTAAAGCCTTATGATCAGTATACAACACAAATTCACTCCGTATCAAATAATGTCTCCATTTCTTTAGTGCTTGAACAATAACATAGAATTCTTGATCATATACAAAATATTTCCTTCTAGCATCATTCAACTTTTCACTAAAGAAAGCAACAGGTTTACCTTCTTGACTCAAAACAACTCCAATTGCACTTCCACTTGCATCACATTCTACTTGAAATACTTTACTGAAATTAGGTAATGCCAAAATAGGTAATTCGACAACCTTCTGCTTCAGAGTCTCAAAACTTTTGTTAGCTCCATGTGTCCACTTGAATTCTCTTTTGTCTCCTCTCATAGTCTCAGTCATAGCATTACAAATTGAACTAAAATTCCTTATGAACTTTCGGTAAAAACTTGCCAAACCATGAAATGATCTTACCTCAGTAGCATTCACAGGTGTAGGCCAATTCAGAATAGCTTCAACCTTTTCAAGATCCATCTTCAAACCATCAATTGAAATAACAAATCCCAAATACATAATCTCTTCTTTCATGAATGAACACTTTTTTATATTTATCAGCAACTTTTCCTCTTTCAACCTCTTTAAAACTTGTCTAACATGCAACAAATGTTCTTCTCTGGTCTTAATAAATATCAGAATATCATCAAGATATACAATCATAAACTTACCCAAGAATTTCTTCAAAACTTCATTCATCAACCTCATAAAAGTACTTGGTGCATTAGTTAAACCAAAAGGCATAACCAACCACTCATACAAACCTTCTTTTGTCTTGAAAGTAGTCTTCCATTCATCACCTTCTCTAATTCTGATCTGATGATACCCACTTTTCAAACCAATCTTAGTGAAATACTTTGCTCCAGTCAAACTGTCCATTATATCATCCATCCTCAGTATAGGAAACCTATACTTCATTGTTATCTTGTTGATTGCTTTGGAATCAGTACACATTCTCCATTCTCCATTCTTTTTTGCTACCAATATAGTAGGTACTACACAAGGACTCAAACTTTCTCTAATCAAACCTTTCTCTAGCAACTCTTGAATCTATCAATTCAATTCTCGATAGGTGTCAATTGATGAGGTGCCTTATTCGGTAAACTAGCTCTAGGGATTAGATCCATACAATGATCAATGCTCCTTTTTGGTGGAAAACCATCAGGTACATTATCAAAAATGATATCACTATACTTGGTGAGTAACTTATCAATCTCGTCAGGGACATTATCCTCTATTTTCTTACTCGGCTTATTAGGAATCATAGTAAAACATACATCATTCCTCTTCAAAGAGTTAACAAACTTTCTTCCTTCCATCAAAAAAACTTTCACAGATGTGCAAACATTACTAATAGGTTCTTCGATCAATGGTAACAAGATTTGTTTCTTTCCATCAGCCACAATAGTATACTTATGCAATCTCCCATCATATATAACATGTCTATCATATTGCCAAGGTCTACCCAACAAAATATGACAACAATCCATAGGCATGATATCAAACAACACCTTATCATAGTATTTTCCAATCTTCAAATTCACATAACATTGTTCACTTACCAGGAGTGTATGCTCATCTTTGATCCATGAAATCTGATAGGGCTTCGAATGTACTAACATTTCCAACTGCAATTTTGTGACCATCTGTTTAGATGCCAAATTCTTCAAGCTACCACTGTCAATGATTACCTTCCAAACTTTATCAAAAACTCTACATCTAGTTTTGAACAAACTTTTCTTTACTGGATCTTCCTTATTTCTTTCATTCCACAGTGCTCTCCTTACCATCAAGTTATTTTCTCTCTCAGGCTCATTCAGTGACTCTTCTTGCACCAAAGCATTTCTACTGCTACCGGCGTTCTTACTAGCTTGTGTACATTTAAAAGATATATGTCCTTCTTCTCCACAATTATAACAAGTTCCTCAGAAATTTCCTTTGCCATAACCATGTCGGTAGTTACTAACTCTGCCTCTAGAACTTTTACCTTTCCACTCAGTCTTGCCTTTGTCCAGATTTGTCTTTTCAGGTTCAGATCTACCATTTTCACCATTAGATCTACCTCTTCCTCTTGGGAATCTACCACCACGACCTCTCTATCTTTGCTCATGTCTCTTGTTCAGTTTCTCCTTGTCCTTCAAGGCAAATTGATAAGCCTCTTCAATGTTCTCCAACTTGACCATACTAATTTCCTCTTGGATGGAAACTCTCAAACCATTCAGGTATCTACCAATTCTTTCCACATCATCTTCATCATGTCTAGATCTGATATCTAATTTGTAGAATTCCTTAGTATACTCTTTTACCAAGCTATCTTTCTATCTCAAACTTTGCATTCACCGAACTAGATTAATCTGATAATCACATGGTAAGAATTTTCCTTTCAATTTATTGACCATCTTACTCCATACCTTGATTTTTTCCTTTCCTTTCCTTTTCCTATCCAACTGTAGATGTTCCCACCATAAGGATGCATGAATTTTAAACTTTGTGCTTGCAATCTTCACCTTCTTATCCTCAGGAATGTTTTCATATTCAAAATACTTTTCCATCTTGGTGATCTAGTCCACCAATTCATCAGAATCCAGCTTTCCACCATACTCAAGAGGATTGAAATGTGGTGTTGACTTCAGACTTGTTAAAGCCTTCAAACATCTTTCTTTGCCTTGATCCATAATAGCTATAGGTTCTACATTCACCTGTTCTTCTTCAATTTCATCATCACTAACATCTTCAAGATGTCTTCCTCTTCTTTGGGCTATCTCTACTGCTTCTAATCTAGCAGTAATTTGCCTTAGCATATCTTCCAATCCTAGATCTGCATCTCACCTCCCATGAACGATCTTGAAAACCCTCTACAATTGCAAGTCATATCACAATCTGCTACCCCACAACAATCAACTAGGGCTTCAAGAGGAACCTATAAACCTAGATCCACATAACTAGATCAAGATCTCACCTCACTCTGATACCACCTGACACAAGGGCGGGGAGCAAGAGGGGCCAAAGGATGGTGCACCCTAATGATCCAAGCCTGCAACACACATGTGGAAGAAACAAACAACAACAATGAGAGAGAGAATGCCAAATCTTTCATACATTATCATTAATTGGAATCATACATGCTGAGCTGCGAGGCCTTCCCGATTACAACCAGATATTATAATGAATTACAAAAGTCCTCAAACATGTGAGGATTTGTTAAAAATCCCCAAATCTAATGTCTACTCTCTTCTATCCAAAATTGACTCCCCCTAAACTACAATCAAACATCTACATTTATACAAGAAGCTACCAAGCTGAGTCAGCCTTCAGATCCATAATTAATGGAAGTAATGGTCAAATCTAGGACCACATGCTTCCCAAAGATGGGTACCAACATTAATTCTATGATCCAATATAAATGCACAAGTTAGCCACAATAGGAAACAAAACTAGACCCGTCGGTAAGCACGATAACTGAGCAGTAGACAAGCAATGTCGAGCGCCAGTGAAATAACTGATCACCCAGGAGAGAACTGACCACACTCAGTAACCAAAAAAAACTAACCAACTACCAACCCAATCAGTCAAAGCAAAAATTGAGCAACACAGACAAAAGTCCAAAATGTTTTTGGTGACACAGGATTGCCAAGGACCCGAGATGCTCCTACATCACACTCGCTATCACTTACAATCCTATTTCACTCACCCCTTGTTCCCAAGGTGTCATCCCTATTACGATAGTAGAATAGAGCTACTATCCCATGTCCTGAGCTTCCTATATATAATGTGATCCATCCTTGCAGCACTGAGCTTTGTATATTTGTCACTTATCCTGATTTACCTAAGCTTCTGTAAATATCTATTGTATACAGTGTCTCCAATTTTGTACATATCACCCTAAGTCCTTGACATTACCTTTTGATCGCAAAATGCATAGCCTTTCATTACCACAATATCAACAAACTTTCTTAGCAAGTATCCCGTGTCACCGTGGTTCTCCAAAATTTTCCATTTGCCCCTCACCAATTTAGCTTCCAGTCAAACCCACCAATCAAGTCCTTGTAGGATGCATGCTTCCTCCTGTCTGACCTAATCCCAACATCCACAGTTGGTCGATCTATTTTAGCAAAGGACATCTTTTGATCTTATCACTTTGGTTTCATGATGCTTGCTTACGTTTATTAGTTAGTTTTGTAGTCTCAGTTTCTTTCTCTCCTCAAGGTTGCCATGATCCTTTATATCATGGTGCGTTGCGACGAGTGATGTCTCCTGGGGCAAGGTCTTTTGTACTCTTTTGTTTCTTCTTGTGAGTCAATTAGACATGACCCTTGCATGGTTCACAAGTGATCTTTTAGCTTACTTGGTGCACTTGGGAAATGTTGTTTGTTTGTGGGTTCGTCGGCATCGTTTCCACCATGTTTCCCTCTGGGTGCATGCATGATGCTGGGCAATCCTTGTGTGTCTTTTTCATGTCAGTCCTATGCAATGCTAGTGATGTGACCTCAAGTTCCTTGTAACTTTGGTTAGTCCCTTCTGTTGCTATATCAAACGAAGTGCTCAAACTACATGGTGGTATTCCACTTCAGAATACCCCACACTCAAGCTTTGATAAAAACCCATCCCTCACCAATCTTCCCATCTCAAAAATCATCCTGAAACTCCTCCCCCCCCCAAAAAAAAAAACCAAAAAAAAACCTCATCCTCACATCCCTCTTTTCACCTATATGTTCCCTCATCAACACCTCATCATGATGCAAACCTCTCCATCTCATTCACCCTTAGCCCACATTCCTAACCCACAAATTTTGATTGTGCAAATACCCCCCTTTTCCATCATCCCCTCCACACCAACCTCTCCACCCTTCAGTGAGGGTTCAGTTAGGTAGTGATATGTTGTGCCACCTCATCCTTACATCTCACCTTTAAATCTTCCATCTACATCCTTATGTTCTCCTCCACCTCCCCACATGCATTTCATCTCATACCACTATCCTAGGTCGCACTACCTCATTTTCATTTTCATCTCCTCATCTCTCATTGCATTCATTGCTTCACTATAGATTCATTTTATCTTGTCTTGGGTTCCTTTTGTTAATCCATTTAGGTTCATTTTTAATCTTGCATTGTTAATTCATTTTAGATTCATTCTTAGTCTTGCATTGTTAATCCATTTTAGAGTCATTCTTAATCTTGCATTGTTAATCATTTTAGGTTCCCTCATTTCTTTTCCTTTAGTTCATTTTTAGATCCATTTAGGTTCCTCTTACATTGTTAATTCATCTTAGTTTCATCATTCACCATCATTCATTTAGGTTCATTTTAAATCTTGCATTATTCAAAGGGTTCATTGTAGGTTCATTCATTATCCTTCATTTAGTTCATTTTAGTTCATCATAAATCACCTTGCATTGTTAGAGTTAATTTTAGGTTCATTCCTTATCTTTCATTAAGGCATTTTAAATTATCATTTAGGTTCATTTTAAATCTTTCATTATTGAAAGGGTTCATTATAGGTTCATTCATTATCCTTCATTTAGTTCATTTTAGTTCATCAGATATCATCTTGCATTGTTAGAGTTTATTTTAGGTTCATTCCTTATCTTTCATTAAGGTGTTTTAAATTATCATTTAGGTTCATTGTTAGCTTGCATTGTTAGAGTCATTTTTTTAATCTTGCATTGTTAACACATTACATCATAGCATACATGAAACATCCATATAAAGCATTACATCACATCCTGCATCCACAAAACATCAGAACATGTAACACATATAAACACATCATATTGCATATCACATAAGCACCTTGCATCCTACATCACACACATGTCAGTCTCACAACATATAGAAAATCACATCACATCCTACATCACCCATGCCAGTACATAATATGCATCCATACATCCATACATTACACATCATATCCCACCTAGCTCATCATGTATATAAAATCATCGCAAAGAATAGTATAGTGCATCCCCACCCAAAGAATGAAAGAATAATATATGTCCCAGTCCATGTCCAAAAGTACAAATATACATATACATAGGGACTATGCCCTCCATCAATAAATAAACTACAAAAAAAAAATCTGCTCTGCAACATATCACTGCCTATCTGCCTCTCCTGAAGGAGGTTACATATCAAAATCCCCATTTAAGGGGTCCACCTATGCTAGGACCTATAACACTATCAGCCTACCCACTGTGCCCTATGTAACTATGCTCTACACCTTTGTGGACACCTGTACAAACCCTATGTCCACCTCCATCCTTGTACCTGCACCTGACACCTCAGCCTCTACCATTTGTATCAAGTCATTGATCGACTATTGTTCATTCTGTGAGTGTCCTGAGTGATGGCTCCCCTACCCTATCCAATGTGAGGTGTCAATCATGGGTGTGATACCCCTATCCTCTAGCTACTTTCAGCCCCTGAGTCTAAACCTCCACTAGCCCCTGACCCTATGACTAATGGGTGGCTCGGACACTGATAATGTTGGCATCACTCAACTAGCACTGTTGCATGGTACATCCCCCTGTAACATCCTATCTGCTCACTCATCCTCTTGAGCTCTTGCTGGAGGTAGGATACCTCTCCTACTTTATCATGTGAGCTTCGTGCAATAGTTTCCATTGTCCGCTGCTAGACAGCCATGTCCCTCTCTCCTTGGAAATGGTCCCACTCCGACCGTAGACTATCCCTCTCTACCTGCAACTAGTCTCTCTCCACTAGTAATGCATCTCTATCTTATTGCAGTCACTCCCTCTCATTTATCATCATCAACCCCTCCTATATAGATTGCGCTAAGTGGCCAATCAAACTATCCCTCTCAACAATTAAACAATCCTGCTCTCCCTGTACAACTCTCAACATCTAGTTGGTCCTATCATACGCCCCATGTAATGAGGCCAGGTGCCTTGCCATATCATCCCCTCCTCCTCTAGAGGATCCAACTCCTACCACTAGTGGTGGCCTTACTGGTGGTGGCCCCGCTAGTGGTGGTGATCTGACAGGTGGTGGTAGTCTAGTCTGTGATAGTAGTCTTGCATGTACCTATCATGCGGGTACTTGTCCTCCTCCCCCATCCACATCCATCCCATCCCCTCCTCTATCTCTATCTCTATCTCCCCCTCTCATACCTCTATCTTCACCTCCCCCTCTCCCTATCCTCCCTCCTCTCCTCCCCCAGCCTTTGTACATAGGTACTACGACTCCCTCGCCATCTGACAACCCCGATCTCCCTACTGGCCTAGGTGGCTGAAACCATGCCACATACATAGTTGTAGTAGTCAGATCTGCTAGCCCACCAACCCAATCCCACTGGAATGGTTGTATGGAATGATACTCAGCCATCAACCCCACCTTGTCTTGAGGTGGCCCAAACTCTGAAACCCTCTCTCAAGTGGCGCACTGATACCAGCGCTTTGGCCCTAGCCTGTCCTGCCTAAAACTGAACTATCATGAAGCCCTATCTGGTTTGTACTACTCAATAATGTAATCCCACCGCCTTATCAAAAAGGTTGGCAGTGCGATATATGGCAGCTCTTGCACATCCTCTGCCCATGACGCCTACCCTAGGTATGGACACCATGTAATCCCATCCTGAATACCGTCCAACATCTCTCACCAAAAATTGGTGTCCCCACCACCCTGGTATGTTACCAACTCTCCCCATCTGTACACCATTGACTCCTTTGCATGCCTATCCACTCGGCCTAAGGGCCTAAGGGCTGAAACACTATTATGTGCTCCCATATCCACACCTGTAGGAGCGACACAAACTTGAAGCTCCTCCCCATGGTACTTGCTTCATGATATACAATATAATGCAAGTCGCAGTACATCTCTGCTAGCATAAGGGCCCCCCATGCTCTTGGCCCCCCGCATCCACTATCCAAATAATCCTAGGGATCAGTACTAGTGTCATGCTCTTCTCACCCATGTTTGGGGTAATATACCCTGACACTAGTCCGCACACATAAAAATGAACCCATCATGCCACTGACACTGTTGTCGCATGCTATGCTAGAGCTAGTTGTCCGTGTGACAATATCACTGCTACCCCCGACCCTAGTAATGGGGCCACTACCTGAACCTGTGTGTATACCCCTACCACCACCGGTGTACCTCAGATGAGAAACTAGATGATGTTGTACACATCCTCCAAGGTCACTGTCATCTCCCAGTCAGTAGGTGAAATGTCACTTTCTTTGAGTGCCATCACTCGTGAAGTGCTATCACCAATGCCATAAAAGTCTTCCTACATGACATTCATGCTAGATACCCTAATCTGAGTGTGTCCACCCATGTCCACTCCACTGGAGTAAACTACTCCGCTATCATCAAAATTGCCACATGTTGCTCATGACTCGTCAAACGATCCATAGACCACTGCATCCAAGTCAAGCCAATGTGTCAATCTTTCCTCTATACCCAAGCCTCTTTTCCTTCCCTCATTCTTGCCACCCCCTTTTTTCCCCTCGTTCCTGCAAACCTAGTGCTCCCCGCATTCCTTCAGGGGATTCTTTCCCTGCATTCCCGTAGAGTTTGTTTTTCCCCATGTTCCCACCATCGTAGGATCAAAATCATGTTTGGGCATGGGAATGCATTCCCATGCCACCCATCTAACCCCCCCTTCCAATGGGAATGCCATTTTTTTGGCCCCCCCATTCTATTTTGCTCCGGCAATGCGATCCTGCAAGAGTGCCTTGCGGGATCATGATTTCATAGAAGTTTCCCCCTATCCTAGGAATTTTTTGTGATCCCGCAAAAAATCTGTTGCCCATCCATTTTTCCCTCCCCAAGCATGTTTTGCAAGAACACGTTCCCGTAAGCGCGGACACGTTCCCGCCAATCCTGCGCTCATGGGAATGTATGTTTTTGTCCTAAAACATGTCATAAATGCATCAAAAACATAATGAAGAGCTGAATATTTTGAGCCTACCTCTCAGTCGGGCCCTCCACTATGGCGCACACATCACATGATGTGAGAATGATGAGTTAGTCACCCCCATTGTGCCATATCATCCTCTCTTATCAGAGCTCAAAAATCTCAAATTCTAAGCTCTCGGTGTGCAAATGACCTATTTTTGACCCCTTTGGCCCTTATTAAGGCCCTCTCGAGCCCTAATTTTCACCTCTGGATACCTTTTCACCCCTCATTTCTTCCCCTCACATCAACTCTTGTCCCTCATTGCCTTTTTCACCTCTCTTTTCCTCATGCATCCCCCTTAGCCTGCAACACACCTTTTCTTTTTTACCTTCAACCTTTTGAGATGCCGCCCAGACCCCTTTTTCTTTCCCCATCATCCTCTCGAGGGGGCATCACCAAGTCTAACTTCCTGGCCCATAACCAGGGCAATTTTGCTACCGAGTCCATTCATCACATCGCCTATTATTGCTAAAAACATCTTCAAAATAGCGTTATTTTAACACTATGTCAAAGAGGGGCAAAATGTAGACACCTAAATTTGATTACATTATTTAGTAATCTTATTTAGCTTTCTTCTAGGACATCTAATTAATTAAATATTATTATTTGATTAATTCATGTCATCCCCTAGTTAATTAATTTAATTAATTAACTATAGTCCAATTAATTATTTATATGACAAACCTATAGTCTGATAATTAATTAACTCTTCTTCTACTAATTTAAATGGATACACTTATGTAATTAAATTAATTCATGAGACCTCATTTTCCTCTCACCTTGAATTAAAATAAATATTTAATTCAACTCCCAACCCCTTCACACATACTAATCACCCTTAATTAGCTAATGACCCATGATTAGCTAATCTAACCCTCCACTCATTCTCTCTCCTCCCATCACATCCTCCTACATCTCTCACTTACCTCCTAATCCAAGCCTAATTACCTCCTAAACATTTGCACAATCATAATCCATAGATTAATAAATCCTAAGCCCAACCAAATCAACCCTCATGTCACATCCTCACATCTCCTAATTCCCTCACCTCATGTCAACCTTAAATGCTCTTACATCCCTCTTACATAGTCCATCCTTCCTCTTACACTTTTGTTCCCTCTCACATCTCTCAAAATGGTCACATTCCCCCATTCCTTCCAACCTCTCCCATTGTGACACTTGTCACAATGAGATGCATTTGAGAAAGCACAATCCATGTGCTCTCTCTCAAATGCATCTTGACCATCCATTTGCCCTTCCCTTTTTCCTATAAATTGGAAGCCCTTTTCTTTCATTTTCATCCACCATCAAAGCATTGTTATCATGCCCATTTGACAGCCAAAAACATGAAAGACAACCTTATAATGCCAAATTTCTCCCACACATCTTGAAGCTTGAGAAAGGTTTTATGAGCATACATATCCTCATTGGACAAATCCTCTACACTTTGGAGGCTTTTTGGGTCTAAGGTTTGCATTCCCTCATGTTTCATTGCTTTCATTTGTAGGTATAATCTTAAAGGTTTTACTTTCTTTGTTTTGTTGAATGCTAACTTAGTTTAGTATTCTTTGACACTACATTCTAGGTAATACACTAACATAATGTAATAGACACACCAATAAGTTACCCAATGAATATCATATCCATATCTTTCTCATACATCTCATCTTCATGTCAATATCTCATTCCTTAACCAATATTTATTTCTTCAAATATTTGTATCTATCATGATAAGTATAGTCAAAACTAGTTGACATCAATGACAATATAATAACTGATTTAATGTGTCACATATACCTTTGTATCTTGGTGATCGTCAATCTCTCCCTTTGAACTATCCAATCAGTTGTCAATCTCTCCCTTTAAATATTCAATCAGTTGTAGTATAACAATCTCTCCCTTTGGCATTGATGACAACACAATATGAAATATGTCATAGAATACCAAACATCTCTCTACAACTCTATATGTATATGATATGACTTGGTAAGCTCTCCCTAGATTATGCATTTAATATTTTTTATCACTACACAACATCAATGTCTATCCCTGCATGTAATCTCTCTCTCATTCTCTCCCTATAGATATTTCTTTGATTCATTCTCTCCCTTATCTGAATACTTCATGCAATCTCTGTCCCTTTGACAACAATTCCAAAAAGAAAATAATCAGCTCTTCAGTAGCTAAACCAGTATCTTTATTGTTCAGTTCAGATTATTGTACCTTGCATGTACATATATGCAATTTCAACTTGTCTTTCATCTTTCATAACCTTAGGAATCCCAAATTGTGAACATCATTCATCAACATCATTAGATATTATGATAAAGTATAGGTTGATGCAACCTCATATCACCTTAGTGACTTGACGCAGGGGCAAGGTAGATACAAGCAGAATCGAGAAGAATTGACTCCACTTGAATAAAAAAAAAAGCCTCGTTTATAGTTATACATGGAAGCAATATGAATACCACATGAAATTAGTGAAAACACAATGGATATGAGACAAGCAACTGACAGCAACAACAAAGTAATTACATTAAATCTTTCAACATGCCCAGCTGTGAGGCCTTTCAGGTTTCGACCTTATACAAAGAGAATTATGAATTTAGAGTCTTAGCTCGCATATTATCTTCTCTTCTTCTTATACTACTCTTCTACTATCACCATCCTACTATCAACTAAACAATCAAAGCTTCTTATATAGCCAAAAAAGCCACAAGTTAGTCAGTCAGGCATTTAATTACATTATAGGTCCAGCTTGGAGGAGTAAACCAAAGCTAAAGAAAGAATGAACAAAAATTAATGCAAAGTTATATTTAGGTCCACACATGATCCAAGAATATTTCTCTAACTTAGTAAGATCCAATTCCATCATACGGCACTGCGCAAGATGAAAAACTCCATGTTTCGCATGAAAACTAGCTGAAAATTGATACCCAAGAAAAATAATCATAACTTTCAACTCATAATGAATTAGGACTTATGGTCTTAGGTGAAGATATTAATTTAGATCCTCTTGAATTCCATAAGAGCACAAAGGTTGATTTATTAAGGATCAATGACTACATGATGCACAATCAACATGCAAAATGTAGGAAAATATAGCTCCGGCAGCAAGGAAAACAACTATAACTTTGAAACAGTCCATCCAATCCTTATGTGATCATAGGAGAAGGTTCCAAAATAGGTCCTCAACATCATGTAAGATTTTCACAACATGAAACCAATAAATGCAATGATTATAATGCAAACAACAGAAAACATGAAATATTTTTGGTTGATGCAAGATTGCTCAAAGACCCAAGATGCTCCTGCATCAGACACTTGGGGTAAATAAAGAATTGATGTCCACATTAGGCACTACTCATATTCTGACCTAAATCATAAAGATCCAACTTAGCTTGTGTAATCCATGAATGTCTTCAACTATTTTGTCTTTCCATTGAACTAGATATTCCATGTAGTCTTTTCCTCTTGTACTCTTCCTCACTCTGCTATTCAAGATCTTCTCAATGTTGTCATTCTTCTTCTTAGGATAATCCAGATCATCTCCCATCTCATCAGTTGATTCAAAGTACTCAAAGATATCAACAATGTTGAATATAGGTGATATATCCATGTCCTCTGGTAATTCCACTTCATAAGCATTTCCACTGTCAAACTTCTTTAGAATCTTACAAGGTCCAAACTTCTTCATTTTCAGCTTGTTGTAGGTACCAACTGGAAATCTATTCTTCTTCAAGTGAATCATAACCTCATCTCTAACTTCAAAAGATTTATGTCTCCTTCTTTGATCTACTCTTTGTTTATATTTTAGATTACTATCCTCCAAATTCTTTTTAATTTCATCATGAAAAGTTATCATGTATACTGAAAAATCCTCAGCTTCATCACTTCTTCTTATTTCAGTAGGTAAATCTCTACACTCTATGGTTCCCTTAGGATGAAATCTAGTAACAATCTGAAATGGTGTCCTCTTACTACTTCTATTCACAGAATTATTATAAGCAAACTCTGCTTGTTCCAAAACTAAATCCCAATTAGTAGGCTTATCTCCAACTAAACATCTCCACAAGTTTCCCAAACTTCTGTTCACAACATTTGTTTGTCCATCTATCTAAGGGTGAAATGTAGAACTAAACTTCAATTTAGTATTCATCTTTTTCCAAAGTGTTCTCCAAAAGTAACCAATAAACTTAGTATCTCTATCTGAAACAATAGATTTAGGAAAACCATGTAACCTTACCACTTCCTTGATGAATAATTCAGCTACATGTAATGCATCAGATGTCTTCTTACAAGGTATGAAATGAGCCATCTTAAAAAATCTATCAACCACTACCAAAATAGAATCATTACCTCTTTGAGTTCTAGGCAATCCAAGAACAAAGTCCATACTCACATCTTCCCAAGGTCTACCAGGTACATGCAAAGGTGTATACAATCCCACATTTTGACTAGTTCCTTTTGCTACTTGACAAACTCTACAACTTCTTACCATTCTTTATACATCTCTATAAATCTATGACCAAAAGTATCTTTCTGAAATCAAATTCACAGTCTTATCAATCCCAAAATGTCCAGCAAGTCCACCACTATGTTTCTCCTTTATTATATTCTCTCTCATAGATCCTCTAGGTATGCACAATTGAACTCCTTTAAACAACATGTCTTCTTGAATGAAATAATCAATCCACTTATCATTTACTGTGTGTTCCTTACAAGCTTTCCAAGGCTCTGCAAAATCAATGTCAGTCTCATCAAAACACTTCAAATCATCAAAACCAAGCACCTCAACTCTCATATCTGTCAGCAAAATTCTTCTTTGGCTCAAGACATTAACAACCTTATTTGACTATCCACTCTTATGCTTTAATGAAAAGGAAAAATTCTGCAAGAACTCAACCCACTTCATATGTCTCTGATTCAATTTATTCTGACTTTCCAAATACTACAAAGCTTTATGGTCAGTATACAACACAAAATATTTAGGCATCAAATAATGTCTCCATTTCTTCAAAGCTTGAACAATAGCATAGAATTCTTGGTCATAAACTGAATATTTTCTCTTAGCATCATTCAACTTTTCACTAAAGAAAGCTATAGGTTTTCCTTCTTGCCTCAAAACAGCTCCAATTGCACTCCCACTAGCATCACATTCAACTTGAAAAAATTTACTAAAATCAGGCAAAGAAAGTGTAGGCAACTCTTCAATTATTTGTTTCAATGTTTCAAAACTCTTTTGTGCTCCATGTGTCCATTTGAAATTCTTTTTATCTCCTCTCATAGTTTCAGTCATAGCATTACAAATAGAACTGAAATTTCTGATGAACTTCCTATAAAAACTTGCCAATTCATGAAATCTTATTACCTCTCCAACATTCTCTAGTGTAGGTGTAGACACGGAAAATTGGTAAAAGGCTTAAATCAAACAAAAAGTGCAATCAAATCATCAAATAGCATGAAAAATCAATAAATGGAACAAAGGCAATTCAAATCAAAGGAAAATTCAATTAAATGATTAAATGATTAAATGAAGCTTGAAAAGGGGAAAAACACTACGAAATTGATTAAATTCAATTAATGACATAGTTGTTGAAAGAAAAAAATCAAAATGAACATCTTACCCTTCATGGCTAAATTTAATTACTTTAATTAATTAATACATACTAATTTCCCTCAACAAAGCAAAAAGGAGACAAAATGGACACAAATCACTCACTTTTGTTGAAATGGTCCAGCCTTTTGAAACCATTTAAATGATTGTCCCCTCCTTGTCCCCCCATTTATGGACAAAGCAAAGCCAATTGACCTTACCCAAGCATAACCATGATCAATTCACTCTACCCCCTACCCTTGGGAAAATCCTATATATTGAAGGCATTTAGAAGCATAATTGATCCACTCCATATCTTTGAATTGCAGCAAAGCTCTGGCAATTTGCATCCACATCACTCACTTATCATTTTTCATTGATAATTAGCTTAAATTGCTTTGATCATAGTAGATTGTTCATCAAATAGAGCTAGAATTTGATAGAATAGATCTAAATTTGCATATCATATAGCTTAATTCTCATCTTTAGAGTGTCACTAGTGAGGATCATAGCTGAGAGCCTCATTTACCACTTTATTTTAGAGATCCATGAGATATTTAGATTAATTGTGCATTATTTAGATTATTTTGCTTTGAATAGTGTAATTGTCTTTTAAATCTTGTTATTTCATGAAGGTGTAAATCACTCACACACAAATGGCACCCACCGTGCGGCCCTAGGCCTCAAATTCATCATTATTTTCACATTATTTACAAAATTTAGGCTAGAATTGCATGAATTTGCTCGCTGTTTGCAGGTTATAGAGAAGAAATCACGCCTGCCAGTAAAGAAGTCACGCCTAAAGCAAAGAAATGTTGCGGATGCCAAATTAAAATATCACCTATAGTCTAAACTTTTATGCGGATTAACCTACAGATTCACGCTACCGGACAAAGAAATAACACACTAGAGAAATAAATCATGCTTCTGGTTATTAAATTGTCACGTTTGTGACAAAGATATCATGCATTTGGTCATTTAAATGTCGCGGACATCAATTGAAAAGTCACTTTCAGGAAGTCATTTTACGTTTGGTGTGAAGGGAGTACTCTGCCTTATTGATTTAATTTCTCGCGTTTGTCATTTTAAATCTCAATTTTGATAAATTAGATGTCACGATAATAGCATCAGTTTGTCACGGTCTTGTAAAGATTTCACGTGTGGATAAAATTAGACATTGCTCCTGGTTATTTTAATCTCGCTTGAGCCCTGTAAGGTGACGCTCATGGTTAAAGTAATCATGCGTTTGTGAAATTTAATCTTGCGTACAGTCTGGACAATGTCGCGTGGACTGTATTTTTGTGTTTTATCAAATTGTTAAAATGATGATTGAATTTTAACTCTATGTCCATTTTTCTGTCTCAGGTACATGCTCTGTCACAAAAAAGTGCTCAAAATTTTTATTTTTTTCTTTTTTGCATGCAAAAAAGAAACAAAAAAGGACATCCTATTAGAGTATACCTTGCACCTTTTGGATTTAATTTGAAAATATTTGAGTTCAAAATAAATCAAGAGCATAATCAATTTGATCATTTTAAGCTTTTTGATTTTGGTTTCCCCTCACTTTGTATGAATTTGTGTTGACTAACTTGTTGGTGGAGGGAACGTTTTGCTAAGGTAAGGGAAGGATTTGGAGAGAAAATGAGAAAATCTACTACTTAAAAATGCGCCTAGCCTTTGCTAGCATCATTTGAGGTATTTTTCTCATCAAGCTTGCACATTCCCTTAACTTGTGGCATTTCAAAGTTCAAAACATAGTTTAATCATTAAGAGGAAAGAAAAAACATTTCAATTATAAGAACCCCTTTGTCACAGGGTTGAAAAAGAACAAATTGATTGTAAGTGTTTGGGATAAATCCACTTTTCATGCTTTCAATGAACATGTTTAGAACTTAGTGGGCTCGCCTCCTGAGATTGCCTTAAAGGGCCGGTGAGAGGGACAGCCCAAAGTGGGATACACTTGCTTTTGCCACGAGAATCTGACCCACTATAAAAAGAAACACATGTATCCTTAATGGGGTGCACAACAAAAGGATTTTAGCTCTTTCAAACTTCCTCTAGTAGTCTTAACGGATTGCGCAAAATCATGCTTCGGTGCATGTGGGAAGCCCCTTAACATATTTGGGGGATGAATGGCTAAGATCTATTTTGAACGGAAAACTTACTACATAATGGTAAAATAGCAAAAACTACCTAATAGAGCCATTTAAAAGACAAATTTGTGCTAGGTAGCTTGCTTGGAAGTCTTTCTTGTGATCAAACCCATGGAAACATTCAAGAATATACACATTAGAATGATCTAGGGATATGGTGAACTATTGATGTGTGTGTTGCGATTGTCTTCAACTTTTCAAACAAGAAGTTCCAAAGTACTTGATCAAACTACAATTAAATTTTTAAATCTTATAAATTGATCAATACCATTTACCCATTCCAAACCAACCCAACCAGATTGAAATTAAAGAAGGAAGGATTGATCCATAATGATGAGCCTATTTGAGAAACAAATCAATCCTATAATGGAGCATAATTATCAAAGTCAAGATCAAGATCTCCATAGGAATCAAAGTGATGAGGTTTCTGAAGATGACGTTGTTGAAGCATCCCAAAGTCCCAGGTTTCTAGAAATAATGGAATTACTTTTGAAGTGGGATAAAGAAGCATACTTTCTAACTTTAGCTCAAGTAGGAGCTAAACTTCCTTATAATTATGACACATCAAACTTGAGAAAGAATGAGGAAAAACAAAGAGATACATCATATAAAAGGCCATTATTAATATCAAGCTATTCTTTTCAAAGTGATGAGGTGTCTAAAGATGATGTTGTGAGAGCATCCCAAGATCCCATGTTTATAGAGATAATGGAACAAATTTTGGACTGGGATAAAGAAGCATATTTCCTAACTTTAGCTCAAGCAGGAGCTAAACTTCCTTACAATTATGACACATCAACCTTGAGAAAGGATGAGGAAAAACAAAAAGATACTTTATCTAAAGAGCCATCATTAAGATCAATTTGGCCATTCCTTTATGATGATGGGCCATCCGTATCTTCATCCTCCTCACAAAAAGAAGCATTTCAAAGAAACAAAATTATCTCGGATCAAAGGAAATTGCATAATCAACCTATGTGTGATCAAGATAATAAAGAATATGGAGTGAAAAATACCGCTCTCAAGAAAGATCTAATTCAAAAACCTCCATATAGAAAGAGTAATCCTTTCATCCTTTGTCCATCTCCTAACAAGGTTTCTCCCTGGATGACTTGTACACCTTTCATCCTTCATCCATCTCCCAAACCTCTATCTAGATAAGACCCTCCCATAGCTAGCATTCCTTTCATCTTTTCTTCATCTCCCAAAGCTCCACAATTATCCAAAATTCCTCCATCAAAGAATGAGCCTAATGATGACACGTTTCCCATTAACTATGTCTACCCTCAAGGACTACCTCTAAAAGAAACCCAAGCTAACTCACATCTTGCTGCAGATTGTTTCCATGCTTCAAAGATCTTAGAACCCAAAGCTTCATGTGCCTCAATGCCTATTATACCTATTCAAGAGGATCCTACACCATTCTTCCAAACATTCCCCACACATATCCAAACATCTACCTTGTCCTTAGAAGTGGCTTCATGTCAAGAGGATAATCTAAAAAGAAAAGAAAAAAATATTGATAAAGATCAAGATCAAGATCATATACAAACCCCTCCCATATTTGATGAAGGTCCCATATCCCTTGAACCTTGTGATGATCCCATTGCATCCTTTCATGTCTTCCAAGATGATATCCTTCTGTTCCAAGAACAAAGTACCCTTCCAAGTTCCATATTTTCTCCACTTCCTGAGCAAGATCAAGATATCCCTTCCATAACTTCCAATGAGCATATTGAAAATCAAGAGCAAAATACATTCGCTACACAATTCAAAGATCCTTGTCAAGATCAAAGTATCCCATCATTTCCTTGTCATATTCCTCCATGTTCACCTCAAGAAAACATCATTCTTCCAAATCCCTTGCAAGATAATAAATCCCTTCAAGCTTCAGTTGATCCTATCAAATGTGTTCCTATCAAAGCTACTCACGAGCCTATTAGTATAAAGATAAATCTTAAAGATGAGAACGTTGACGATGGAGCTCCTTCCAAAGATATTGATATCCCTTTCACACCTTATATCCCTCCATTCAAATACAACCACATACCTCCACTATCCTCCAAATCTATTTTGGGTGCCTATGTCCCAAAACAAAAGTCTTCATCCCTTCCATCCATACTAGGTCCATATATTCCCCCATCAACCATTCCTATCATCCCTAGCTATCCATTCACTTACCCTACCATGTATCAAGATCAACAAAGACACACATACTTGAAGAATGTCCAAACACTGATCCATATGAACCCTTCATATTATTCCTATTCATCCACAATTCCTAAGTCTTTTGGAAGCAATGTTGATGTGCAACATAAAAATCATAAATCCAAGAATCCATATGTGTATAAAAATTACAATGTCCCATCTAATCGACATGTGAATGAAAAGAAAAATGAAATATCCAAAAGGCTGCAAACGTCCACAAAGCAAAAAGAAAAAAATAAAATGTGGGTTCCTAAATCCCTCATTGAAGAAGTGCATTCAAAAGCATCACAAAAGGAAGAAAAATCAAAGAATATGTGGATTCCCAAGTCACTTTTGAAGGACTTGCACACAAAAGAATAATCAAAATTGACATTCAAGCTTCCAAAGGCTTCCATTCCATCTCCTTCCAAACATCCTCCACTTTCCAAGCCTAATTTGGGTTCTCATATCCAAAAATCCACTACCTCAAAAGGACCCTTACCTCTATCATCTATTGTTCCTCCATCATTCCACCACTCTTCAAAGTGTGTGTCAAAGTTGATCTTGCCAACATTTCCATCTTCAACATACCTTCTTCTTATCCTCACATTCATTTTCCAATGCATACTTTCTATACTTCCATCCCTCTTATCAATACCTTTGAGCATCCTAGTCATACCCATGGTTTATTACAACATATCTTTCAAAGGAGCATTGTCCAAAGATTCTAATGTTGGGAAAATATTGAAAAATACAAAAAAAGAAAAAAACAAAGAAAAAAAGAAAAAAATGAAAAAAGAGAAAAAGTGCCTTGGTGAAAACCTAGCAATAGGCACCTTGGTAGAAAAAATAAAAATAAATAAATCTAGGGTGAAAACCACTTCTTGTGGTGCCTTAGACAAGTACCATGATGAAAACTTGGCAAATAGGCATCATGCATAATTCTTCCTTCTTGCACTCTACACTTGGGGGCAAAGTTTCATCCATTCTATCCTCCATCTTCCTATCATTTACCTCACTTTCGTCCATATTTCCTCTATCACCTTCATCTTGACAAGGTTGAACACATCCATGAGCATCAAGTATCTTGACATCTGTTATCCTTTCCATCAACTTATGTACTTGTTGCATCCATATTACCCTATCATGATCTTGCTTATCCCAAAACATCCCTTCATGACCTCCATCATCCCTTTATTCTAGATTGTGTTATCTTATCCACATCTTACCCAAATTGACCCTTGGTCTTGATCAAAATGAAGAACTTTAAAAAAAAAAAAAAAAATTGTTATCAAAAACTTCTTGACATGTCCACTCTTTTGGATCACTCCTTTTCATGGTAGTAGATCGTTATCCTATAGGCTATCTAACACTGTATCATTGGCTTTCATGGCTTATCCAAAAACATGCTTCACATTGCTATATCATTTTTTCCTTAGCTTGGGTACTCTTGAGGAGATAGTCCTATGGGTCACATTCGCATACTTCTTCCATCATAGCCTTTCCATCTCTAATCCATCAGCTTGCAAATCCATCCTTCATGTCCTATATCTTGCTAAGACATTGGGGGCAAACCAATGTGATCTTGTTTGAGAGCTGGTAAAAAGGAAAGCATAAAGTGCTTCTAGATGCATCTAGCATGAACCGAGTTTTTGTAAAATCTTGGAAGTTTGCTCAAGTCCAACATTTTTCCTATCCAATCAGGGGCATTTGATCTAAATCAGTGGATTCAATAGTGCTATAGTCGGTCACACATCAGAGAGACTTATCAGAGCTTCAGAAGAGAGTGATTTTCATGAACCTTTGATGGATATCATTGTTCATACCCAAGTATTTGAGCCTACAACTGGATCCTTGAGTCTTCATTGACTTTATTATTCAAGATTAAAAATTGATAAAAACACTTTAAAAAGATCAGAATGCTTGGAAATACTTTTTGAAAATCATGAAACATTGCAAAACATTTGAAGCTTTCTTTTGATGATCTTTACTTACATTGATTTTTATCACATCTTTTTAGCTAATCGATGATGTTTCAACTAGGTTGGCAATGATGGAGACATGATATTTTTCTTGCCTTTGAGTGACTGTCTTGAGGGATACCCAACAACTTATGTGAATTCATCTAATGACATGTTCATCAAAAAACCATCGAGGACTTTCATATAGGGTGGAAGGTTGACCTTTGCTTGTTTATGCAACATTGAATTCGTTGAAACTAGTATTCATACTCTCATAGTTGGTTTATTCGACTAGTGTGGGTTGTACTAGTTCAAAAAGGAGGTTACCAAATGTGATAAAAAGTGGTATTCATATCATCATGTCAGTGGGTAGTGGTGATTGTACTTGCATTCTGGTCCCAAAGTGCTCAATGATGAAAATTTATCCTCAAGGCATTTATTTGGTAAAAGCTAGTGACACTTAGCTACATTGCATTGCATTATCATGGAAGGTTAATTGCATTATCATGTTAGATTAATTTCATGTGCATTTGTTTGTAGTATTTTTCCAAGAGAAAAGGGGGGTCATTCAATTGAAATCTTGATCAATCATAAAATGGGTCATTCAATCAAGAATCAAGGAAAGTCCATAAATCATAAGTGTCCATAATATCAAAGATCCATGAACTTTGTCTAATCAAAGATACAATGTCATCAAAGTGATACATCAAAGTCCTGATCGATAACTAAAATATCATGATACAATATCAACAAACTGAAAGAGCTCCATAATCAATCATCTCAATAACCTATACTCTAGCTGGGTCAAACCCATGACTTAAATCCAAATATCCAAGAAGCTAAGGTCCGTATATATATCATTTACAGAAATGTGCCTGTTTCACAAATCAAGGGAATCATATCAGTAGTCTATATCAGTGAATCATCTTACATCAATCAATCCTATCAAAGTATCAAGCAATCACACCCTGTACCATTTGTTCATGTCTCTGTGTCCTGAGAACGAAGCAGCAGTATCAAATCATATCATTTTTCACACTGATTGATTTATCCTATCAGAACTATCCTATGAGATTGACAAATCACATTCATTGGTACCATTATCCTATTATCCTAATCACTTGTTTTACTTAACTACAACAAACCTATCTATCTTGGATATGCAAATTTGCAAGTCATGGCATATCATCAATATTTTTCAGAAATGAAAACATATTCTAATCAATCAAAATCTTTCAAATCAAGGACTCAATATGTTTTATTTCTGAGGGGGCATCAGAGTATCAAATTGGCATCACATCAAAAACATTTATCAGTGGGGCATATCATATCAAGTTATCATATCATATCAGTATCATATCATATCAGTTTCATATCAGGAGGCAAATCAGTATCAAATCAGTTTATCATATCATATCAAAACCTATCAACATATCAGAAATCAGTGAACTTAGGACCTATCATCAAACCAGGACCCATATCATATCAGAGGCATTAGAATCATATCAGTACCATCATCAGAGGCACATCATCATCATCAGGAAGTACATCAATCAGAACGATCAGAGGCATATCAGAACCAGGACCTGAATTAGATCATCATATTAAGGGAATCTTTGAATTGGTGTTCTTCACACATCGACTCAAAGAGGGGCATTTGTAGACACGAAAAATTGGCAAAAGGCTTAAATCAATCAAAAAGTGCAATCAAATCATCAAATAGCACAAAAAATCAATAAATGGAACAAAGACAATTCAAATCAAAAGAAAATTCAATTAAATGTTTAAATGATTAAATGAAGCTTGAAAAGGGGAAAAACACTACGAAATTGATTAAATTCAATTAATGACATAGTTGTTGAAAGAAAAAAATCAAAATGAACATCTTACCCTTCATGGCTAAATTTAATTACTTTAATTAATTAATACATACTAATTTCCCTCAACAAAGCAAAAAGGAGACAAAATGGACACAAATCACTCACTTTTGTTGAAATGGTCCAGCCTTTTGAAACCATTTAAATGATTGTCCCCTCCTTGTCCCCCCATTTATGGACAAAGCAAAGCCAATTGACCTTACCCAAGCATAACCATGATCAATTCACTCTACCCCCTACCCTTGGGAAAATCCTATATATTGAAGGCATTTAGAAGCATAATTGATCCACTCCATATCTTTGAATTGCAGCAAAGCTTTGGCAATTTGCATCCACATCACTCACTTATCATTTTTCATTGATAATTAGCTTAAATTGCTTTGATCATAGTAGATTGTTCATCAAATAGAGCTAGAATTTGATAGAATAGATCTAAATTTGCATATCATATAGCTTAATTCTCATCTTTAGAGTGTCACTAGTGAGGATCATAGCTGAGAGCCTCATTTACCACTTTATTTTAGAGATCCATGAGATATTTAGATTAATTGTGTATTATTTAGATTAGTTTGCTTTGAATAGTGTAATTGTCTTTTAAATCTTGTTATTTCATGAAGGTGTAAATCACTCACACACAGTAGGCCAATCAAGTATAACTCTCACTTTCTCAGGATCCATCTTCAATCCATCAGCTGAAATTACAAAACCAAGGTACAAAATCTCTTCTTTCATAAATGAACATTTCTTAAAATTAATCAACAACTTTTCTTCCTTCAATCTCTACAATACTTGTCTGATATGTTCAAGATTTTCTTTATTAGTCTTACTGAATATCAAAATGTCATCAAGATATACAATCACAGACTTACCCAAGAATCTTTTCAAAATTTCATTCATCGGCCTCATGAAAGTACTAGGTGCATTAATCAAACCAAAAGGCATAACCAACCATTCATACAAACCTTCATTAGTCTTAAAAGTAGTTTTCCATTCATCCCCTTCTCTAATTCTAATCTGATGATATCCACTCTTCAAATCAATCTTTGTGAAATACTTTGCTCCACTCAAACTATCTATTATGTCATCCATCCTAGGTAAAGGAAATTTGTACTTTATTGTTATCTTGTTTAGAGCTCTAGAATCAGTGCACATTATCCATTCTCCATTCTTTTTAGGTGCTAACACAATAGGTATTGCACAAGGACTCAAAATTTCCCTATCAAACCTCTCTCAAGAAATTCTCGTACTTGTCTATTTAACTCAGTCTTTTCATCATGTGTCAACCTATGTGGTGCTTTATTAGGAAAACTAGCTCCAGGTATCAAATCCATACAGTGACTTATACATCTCGTAGGTGGTAAACCATCAGGTACATTATTAGAAATGATGTCATGAAATTCAGTCAATAAAGGCTTAACCTCAGGTGCATGTTCTAACTCATCATGTTTCTCAGTTTTCCTTGGAATTAAAGCAAAACAAATATTTTGTTCTTTCATTTCTCTTGCAAAATTTTTACCATCAACCAAGCATACTCTGACTGTAGTACAGTGACCTTCATCAAACCTTTCTACTAAAGGTAATAATACTTGTTTCTTTCCATCCATCCAAATAGTATATTGATTCAATCTACCATCATGCAAAGCTTTCCTATCATACTACCAAGGTCTACCCAAAAGAATATGACAACAATCCATAGGCATAATATCACACAAGACTTCATCACGATAATTCCCTATTTTGAATTTAACAAGGCATTGTTCACTTACAAGTAGTTTATGCTCCTTCTGGATCCAAGAAATATGGTATGGCTTATGATGTTTCAATCTCAGCAACTACAATTTGTTAACCAGCTCTTCGAATGCCAAATTATTAGAACTTCCACTATTAATGATTACCTTGCAACATTTATTAGCGATCTTACATCTAGTTCTAAACAAACTTTTCCTTAGAATACGTTCCTCATCAGCTTCTTCATTACACAAGATCCCTCTTAGCATCAAGTTCTCATCATGTTCAGGTTCATTAGACATTTCCTCAACTTCTTCACAAGCCAAATTATTTCTGCCATTACCTCCAATCTTATTTCCAAAGTTAGTACATTCAAAAGCTCTATGTCCTTCTTCACCACATTTGTAACAAGTACCTTTAAACCAAGATTTCTCTTCTCTTTTCCCACTATTGTTATTCCTCAAGTAACTAGTATAGATACCTCTAGAGTATTTACCTCTTCTAGCAGGTTCATCTTTCCATCCTTTATCTTGTACTGCATTGTCAGATATGCTACTTTCTCCATAAGATTTGCCTCTACTTCTCTGAAATCTACCACCTTTCCTCTTTGTCTTTGTTCATGTCTTTTTGTCAATATCTCTTCAGCCTTCAAAGAAAATTGGTATGCTTCTTCCACACTATCTATTTTAACATAGCTGATCTCATCTTGAATAGTTGTCCTCAGGCCGTTCAGGTATCTAGCCACTTTCTCAACTTCATCATCCACATGTCCAAATATAATATATAATTTTTAAAACTCCTCATTATATTCTTTCACACTCATGTCCTTTTGTGTTAGATTTTTCATCTTTCTCATTAGACTCACTTGGTAGTTAGCTGGAAGAAACTTCTTCTTCATATTTGCAAGCATCTTCATCCATGTCTTGATCTTTTCTTTTCCTCTCTTCTATCTCTCAGTTTGAAAATGATCCCACCAAAGAGATGCATGACCTTTCAACTTTTTAACTACTATCTTAACCTTCTTGTTATCAAGAGTACCTTCATACTCAAAGTATTTATCCATCTCAGAGATCCAATCCAAAAGTGCATTGGTCTCAAGTCTTCCATCATAGCAAGCAACTTCAACCATAGGTTTGGAGTTAGCCTTAGAGAAAACCCTCAAGAGTCTTTCCTCATCTTGTTCAACTTTAGGTTCAAGATTAGGTGCTACTTCTTCTTCATCACTAACATCTTCAAGATGTGCACCTCTTCTCTGGGCTGTCTCTACAGCTTCAAGCCTAGTTGCAATCTGCCTCAACATATCCATGATATCATTATCATTTCCTCTACCATGAACCATCTTGACAATTAGGTTCCAACAAGATCATAACCTTCTACAAGTTATAGTTCAGATCTCAGATCTGCCACCCTACAACCAATCCAATAAGGTTCTCCATGATCCAATCCACAAGAAAGAACTTTCTCTAATACCACTTGACGTAGGGGTAGGGTAGATGCAAGTAGTATCAAGCAGAATTGACTCCACTTGAATCAAAAAATAAGCCCCACTCAAAGTTACACATGGAAGCACTATGAATACCACATGAAATTAGTTAAAACATAATGGATATGAGACAAGCAACTAGAAGCAACAACAGAGTAATTATAGTAAATCTTTCAACATGCCTGGCTGTGAGGTCTTCCGGGTTTCGGCCTTATACAAAGAGAATTATGAGAATAGAGTCTCAACTTGCATATTATCTTCTCTTCTTCTTATACTAATCTTCTACTATCACCATCCTACTATCAACTAAACAACCAAAGCTTCTTATATAGCCAGCAAAGCTACAAGTCAGTTAGTCAGGCATTTAATTACATTATAGGTCCAGCCTGGAAGAGTAAACTAAAACTAAAGAAAGAATAAAAAAAACTTAATGTGAAGTTATATTTAGGTCCACACATGATCCAAGAACATGTCCCTAACTTAGTAATATCCAATTCCATCATACGACACCACACAAGATGAAAAACTCCATGTTTCATGTGAAAACTGGCTGAAAATTGATACTCGAGAAAAATGGTCATAACTTTCAAATCATAATGAATTAGGACTTGTGGTATTAGGTGAAGATATTAATTTAGGTCCTCTTAAAGTCCATAAGAGAGAAAATTCTAATTCATTAATTATCAATGACTACATGATGCACAATCAGCACGTGAAATAAAAGAAAATACGACTTCGACAGCAAGGAAAACAACTATGACTTTGAAATGGTCCATCCAATCCTTATGTGCTCATAGGAGAAGGTTCCCAAATAGGTCCTCAAAATCATGTAAGATTCTCACAACATGAAACTAATAAATGCAATGATTATAATGCAAACAACATAAAATAGGAAATGTTTTTGGTTGATGCAAGATTGCTCAAAGACCCAAGATGCTCCTGCATCATGACTGTTATACAGGGGATGGAACCCTAGTCTACTTCTCAAGTATTCAAATGTGTCCTTTGGTAATGGCTTAGTGAATATATCAGCAATTTGTTCTTGTGACTTTAAATATTCCAATCTTACTTGTTTTTCCTGAACTTGTTCCCTCAAACAGTGATACTTAATAGATATGTGCTTTGTCTTTGCAAGCATTACTGAATTCTTTGAATTTTTATTTATTTATTATTTGTAATAGGTATTATTTATTTAAAAAAGAAGTCAGGTTAAAATTGACTTGAACCAAGGGTAGTAACATAGTGGGTACTACCAACCTTGAAGAAACATAAACAAAGAAACTACAAAGACAAAGCATCCAAAATATATCGATTTAAAAAAGAATATCACACAAACATACTTCAAAATCCTCTTCTTAGTATGAGATCAAAGATTCATATCAAAAGACACATTCTTCATCTTTCTATATTTTTTCCTTTTCACAATGAGCCACCCATCTTCAATGCAAGCCACCACTGACTCCCATCCATCAATGTTGTCAGGGAGTTGAACCTGATCATCTACCTCTAAACACTCTTGAGCTTCATTTGCTATAAGTGTTCTCCCCATAATAGAGCCCAAAGTTTTACCTTTTTCTTTCCCTTTCATAGTAGAAACACAAGTACTTAATTGAAGCCCCTCATCCTTCCTAGCTAATAAGGATGCTATATTTTGTGTCTTTGGTTGCTCATCTTGTGAAATTGGGTTTTTGGGTTTCTCCCCCATAACAACCTGGAAAAAACTCATATGTTTCTCCTCTTTCTTTCCAACCATGTAATGCTTTAGATTAGCATCTATCCACCATGTCGTAGCCTTCATGGATTTCACCTTGTCATAGTTTGCAGCCAAATGACCTATCTGAAAACATTTTCTACACCGAAAGGAAAAACCTTCATAATCTAGGGATTGCAACCAACAACCCATAGAGGTTTTGATTTTAATCTCTACTAGAAACCCATGGATGGTATCCATTTCAACAAGGATATGAGCATAAGTAGAATGAAACAAGTTGGAAGAGTTCACATCTACCAAAAAAAAGCTACCCAATGAGTCATCAATTGCCTCTAGGCAATTATCAAACCATAAATGCAAGGGAAAGTTAGGAAGCCTTACCTAGATTGGGATTTTGTCAAAAACCTCTATGGTTGGACAAAAATTTGGATGCCAAGGTTTCAGCATAAGTGCATACTTGTCCTCCCAACACCAAACCTCATCACACAAGATCTTAGTTCTATCTTGAGTCAAATAAAAAACTGCTGTGAAGAAACCCTTTGTCACTGGGTAAATCTCCACATTTCCTTCAAGCATGGGCTCCCAGTTGTCTAAAATCTAGGTATGAAATTGCTGTAAACTGGGCCAAAAGCCCCTGAACCTTCCTATTAACCTTAACTTATAAAAAAACTCCAAGTTATGAATCACTTCCCCATTAGTCACCTCATCCAAATTCAAAATAATCTCTTTGGAAGAAGGTTCCAGAGGTAAACCTCCCCTAAAATCTGAGTGTTGGGAGAAATTGGAACAATTTCTATCCCATTGTACCTATATTAGGAACCCCTCATTACCTCCCATCAAGGCATTACAATGGGTCACATTACCTCTACAGTGTCAGTGTGGACACTGTTTGTGTGATTCTTTGCTATAGATTGGAGACCCATGGACTGTCATCCATTAATCTGCAACCCATAACCCATGAGTGGCTTCAACCCCTGTCATGGCTGATGTGAAGCTTCACCCATCTCAAATATAACCACACCATTTTTCATGCGCTTACGCAGGTCAGGGGCATTACCAAGCGGACCCCCATGTATTTTCTTTCAAATTTGGAAAAGGGTGCGAGCAATTTTGTGGATAACTATGCAGACCCTGAGTGCTGAGTCTGTCATTGCACTATTGTTTGCATGGATTGTAGCTTACCTCACCAAAGCACCAAGGAGCTGTTGAAGCCCTAAACATAGTCACAGAAGCTAGGGCCATCCCCGTAGTAAAAGAATACAATTTGTATGGTTTTATGGATTTTTACCTCAATGTGTAAGGCTAGATTATGTGGATGGTTGAGTAACTTTTCACCCTCCTCTAAAAAGGGGTTCTTTGAAATATTAATAACACTTGTATTATCACAATAGATTATCACTAGATAAGTGATCACCTCATTCATACCTTCCAATAGTTGCTTTATCCATGCTATTTTGAACTGAGAAATGCATCCTTGTTTCTTACTTATCCAAGTTACCAATCTTTCTCCTAAATAGAATACTCCACCAGTAGTGATTTTTCTATCATCAATGTTTCCAATCCAATCAACACCAATATAAAATTTTAGTTCAAAATTGCCTTCTTTCTTGTACCATAAGCCATAATTTTCAGTATTCTTCAAGTATCTCAAAATTATTTTCACAAGTCATGTGTGGTTCTTTAGGATTAGCAGAGAATCTAAATACAATTCTAACCACATGTGCAATATATAGTCTACTATGTACAACATACATCAATTTATGAATCATTGATCTATATAAGGTTTGATTTACCTCAGTTGACTTGTCATCCTTTGTCAGCTTACATCTGGTTACCATAGGTGTACCAACTAGTTTTGAATATTTCATATTGAATGTCTTCGAGACTTCTTTGATGTATTTAGATTGTGTGATGTATATGCCTTCCTTATGTTATAGTATTTGTAATCCTATAAAAAAATTGATCTCACCAAACATCAACATTTTAAACTCTTTCCTCATTTCATTAGCAAAATATTTGCATAAGTTATCATGACCTCCAAATATGATATCATCAACAAATATTTTAGAAATAAGAATCTTATCATCAATTTCACATTTCAAATACAAATTTTTGTTATCACCTATTCTAAAAAATCTAATTCTTATGAGATAAGAATGTAGTCTTTCATACCATGTTCTCGATTCTTGTTTTAGTCCATATAATGCCTTGTGAAACTTACATACCATATTCCTCTATTAGGATCAACAAAACCTTCAAGTTTTTCAATGTATACCTCTTCCTCAAGTATCCCATTTAGAAATGCAAATTTAACATCCATCTAATATAACTTAAATCCTTTGTAAGCAACATATGTAAGCAATACTCTTACTCCTTGAAGTCTAGCAACAGGTGCAAAAGTCTCTCCATAGTCAAATCCATCTTCTTATGCATAACCTTTTCATACTAGTCTTGCTTTGTTCCCTGTGACATCTCCATTCTCATTCAATTTTTTTTTCTGAATATCCATTTGGTTCCAATCATATTTTTGTCTTTTGGTCTCAGTACCAATGCCCATGTCTTGTTTTTTTTTCTATTTTCTCAAATTTTTCATTCATTGTCTTAATTCATCCATCATTTCCAATACATCTCTAACTTTTTTAGGCTCAAATTCACAAACTAAACATGTGTTGTTCCTTAACTTACTTTGAGTCATCATTCCTACTCTTTTGTCTCTAATTATCTGGTCTTGTGGATGATGTCTTCTCACATACTTTGCAAGCACAGGTTCAGATCTCTGATGTTCAATGTTTTCTCCACTTGGTGCATGATCATCATTCTCATTAGTAACTATTTGTTGATGCTCAATTTGTAAAGACTATTTCTTGGTAGCATTATTTTGTTGCTCGGTAATGGCAGACTGCTACTCGAATAGAGTTTCAGGATCTTCAATATAAACAAATCTACTATAGTCTTCTAGTTCCTTTTTGCTTTCTTCATCATTCTTTTCTATAAATTCATCAAATCTCACATTTGCACTTTCAATCATTTTGTTAGTAGCCTTGTTCAAACATTTATAAGCCTTTTTTTTAGTAGAATATCCTCAAAATATCCCTTCATCACCTTTTGAATCAAATTTCCCCTTTCTATCATCTTCAGAAATGTAACATCTACTTCCAAATATTCTAAAATAACTCACATTAGGTGTGTAACCATAACATAATTCATAAGGTGTCTTTTTTTATTCTTTCTTTGGTTGAACTCGATTTAGTGTGTAAACAACAGTACTAACAGTTTATCTCCAGTACATTTGTGCAACATCTTTTTTAATCATCAATGTTCTAGCACAATCAACAATGGATCTATTCCTCTTTTCAGCAATACCATTCTATTGGGGTGTCCTCAGTGTGGATACCTATCTCTTTATTCCATGCTCATTACAAAAATTAGTGAACTCATCATAAATAAATTCACAACCTCTATCTGACCTTAAGAATTTTAGTTCTTTACCACTTTCTCTTTCCACTTTTGCTTTATACCACTTAAACATTTTGAAAGCTTCTAATTTTTCTTTTAAGAACATGACAGTCATCATCCTAGAGAAATAATCAACAAATAAGATAAAATATATGTCCCCATAATAACTCTGAGTTCTCATTGGACCACACAAGTCAGTATGAACTAACTCCAAAATAGCATTAGATGAGTAATGTTTGCTCTCGAAACTAGACTTTGACATCTTACCCATTTGATATTGTTTGCAGATTACATGGTCAGGTTTAGTTATGCTTGGTAAACCTCTAACTTTCCTTTTCTTACTGATTTCAACCATGTTGTCAAAGTTCACATGACATAACCTCCTGTTCCATAACCATACATTTTCATTTTTAGCCAATAAACAAGAAGTTTCAGTATTGTCCAGATAGAATAAGTTACCTTTAGATTGTTCACCAGTACCGATCAACTTTCTAGTTTCATCATAGATAATGAGACTTTGTGGGGTAGGGTTCGGTTGTTGCAGCAACCCAACAATCCTTTTTTTAAAAAATTTATATTTTATTTAAATTTTTTTGGTATATATATATATATATATATATATATATATATATATATATATATATATATATATATATATATATATATATATATATATATATATATATATATATATATATATATATATATATATATATATATATATTTATCTTAAAAAAACATGAAGCACAAGTTTAAGCATATATTTGTTTTTTGAATATGGTGTGTGTGTACAACAACATTTATATATATATTTTTAAAGAAAATATGCATGACAAGTGTAATAAGCAACATTATACATATTTTTTTATATAAAATATATACATCAGGAATAAACAACAAAATATAACTGTGTCACTTTTTTTAAATTAATATAGTCTAGAAAGATTAATATTAAAATATTTTTTATAATTCTTTATAAAAGAAAAAATCTGAATATTTCAAATTATCAAGCATATGAGCATACAAGAATTTAAAACATGACTAGACAAGGAAATATATTCACATTTCTATATTACAAAATTATTATTTTTTTGAAAAGAACTTCAAAACTTTAAAATTTATTTCAAATACACACAACTATACTCATTTTCATGTTGTCTCTTAAACTAGACTTAACATTTGAAGATTTAATAAATTTCTTTGAAATCAAGAATTTGTGTTCTCACTAAATCTAAATAAAATTGTTTAACTAAAATAAACTAGCAACTTATTTTTCAAGAAACTCCCAAAATACTAAATACAATTTATTTATTTATTGACAAAACAACAACCTTTTTTTTGAATACCATGACATAAAATATAACATGAATAAAAGCACATTTTAAATCCCAATAATATACTTTTTTTAATACCATTCTGCTCTAGTAAACAACATAAATCTTTTTTTTTTTATAATATAATGCTTCTATAAATATTTTCTTTATAAAATGTAATGCCTTCCAAAAAAATTAATCCACTTTACAATGTAAAAATTTTCCATCTTTTTGTTTACGACATAGTAAACAAGGTAAAATCCACATTTTTCAAGAACCATATCTTCAATCCAAACTTCTATCCCATTTTTCGTTTCAAATAAAGAACCTGCAAATAAAATAAAAATTTGCCTCTTTGACCATGGAGGCTCACCTCCCATCCTATGCCTTTACAAGGACACCCCCGAGCTAGGAGAACTAGAAACCAAACCGGGTAACACTCAAAAAATACTTACAACAGGATATGACAAAAAAATGAAATACACAGGAACTCCCAACCCAAAGGATTTCACAAAGAATCTCAAAATGATCCAAATATGGGGACAAAGGTGGACTAAAATCTTAGGAGGAGAATGTTGGACTACTAAGAGGGGGGTGAATCAGTAATAAGTGATTCATTAAACCTTAAAAATTTCTTTGATTCAACTTGATAACAACTCAGTTAGACAAACTTCAATATTAACTGATAACAGTAAAATAACTTTATCAATCAACAATAATATTCACAATAAATACTCAACACATATAACATCACGATTTAACGTGGAAACCCAATTTAGGAAAAACCATTGTGGGAATTGTCACCCAATCAAGAAATACTCTTCTGAAGTATGCTCAGTTAAAAGCCAATCTAGTTAATGATTAAAATGCACATTGTAAAATGTGACCCTATTAGGGGATTTTCTTTAGATCTATTAGGATCTTCACCCTAGTAGGAGAGGCCTAGTTAGAGGTCTTCAAACACTCTTCTAGAATTTCACCTTGCTAAAGGTTTTACAATAAGATAGTTAAGTCCACTCATTTAAGATATTTTTATGCTACAAATGTTAATAAACAAGAGTATAAAAATTGATCTATAAATCTGCAACTACCTCTTTTTTAGTTAGATCCCTTATGCACTCTTTGTCTTCACTTCTTTCCTTCACTTTCACTTGCCTCAACACTTTATCAATTTCCATCTGCAAACTCATATTTCAATCTTTTTCTTCTTCACTACATCACTTGATTACAATTCCACCTTTCAACTTTTTGAGCTCTTTTTCCAATAAATTTCATCCTTTATTTAGAATTTATTTTACCTTTTAATCTCCTTTATTAGGTTTTCCTCTATTTAATCTCATCTATCATATCATCCTCATAAACTAATTCAATGAATTTGGAACTCGGTAAAATGTTTTATCATCATCTCAAAACTTGACATTTTCTTGGAACTTGTACCTTCACTTTTTTTCACTTAGATCTTGTCATAGATCATCACCTTAAATTTTCCTAGTCATAGATATCTTCAAATAACTCTTCCTCATCCTTATAATCTTCCATATCACTATGGCTCATCATTAAATGTCATTTTGATCCTTGTATTTAATTTTTGTTCCTTCCTTGGTGACTAACTTTTTATCCTTCAATAAAAATTCTATTTTCTTGATTTGGTAACTAAATTTTTTTACTCGATCTCTTGAATTTCTTTCCCTTTACCAAGACTTACTTTCCTTTTATCGAATAACTTTTCCTACTGATAACCAAACTGTTTTGTTTATTGACTTGAACAATCTTCTTTACTCACTTGTCCAATCTCTTTTCTGACTTGATATAATCAAATGTAAAATAGAAAAAACCTAAATCAATATAACCTTATCATTGTATGATCTATGTTAGCTACCCAATTAAGTTTTTCAACTTCACAACTTTTCACTTCTTGTTTTTCCTTTAACTCACTCAACTTATATCATACTCTGAATGATATGGAAACTCAATATAAATGAGAAATAAATTGCTTGGCATCAATGAAAAAATAATAACAAATCTAATCCTTCTATAATATTGTATACCTCTAATATTGGTCATTCATCATCATCACCAAAATCAGTTAACAATCTCCCTCTTTGGCATTGATGGAAACACTCACTGTCAATTGATGATGGCAACACTGTAATTAACAATCTCTCTCTAAATTTCTGTATTTTAGTCTTCTCAGTCTCAGTTACTATTTTTCTCCCTCATAACTTTATCTTCTTTTCAATCTTCTAATTCTATTCTCCATCTTCTCCTTCTTTTGTCAATTGATGATGGTAACACTATAATTCACAATCTCTCTCTAAATTTTTGTATTTTAGTCTTCTCGGTCTTGGTTATTGATTTTCTCCCTCTGAACTTTATCTTATTTTCAGTCTTCTAATTCAATTCTCCATCTTCTCCTTCTTTTCTTATTCTCCCCGTTTCTTTGTAATCAATTTCATATTCTCCATCTTTGACAACAATGCCAAAGATAAGCCTAGCTAGACACTAGACGAGGTAAATTAGTCAATAACCTAAGATAAGGGAGAATCAAACAACTTGTATGGGGAGATGCAACCAAAAAAAGGGGAGATAGAGTTTGAGGATGCAAAACAAGGCATAGTCCTGGGACATGGGATTTCTAATATTTCTCAGAGTTTCCCATCTATTGTTGAGGGTTCCTGTGAGGAAATGAAAATGCCCAAATGGGGAAATAAGGAAGAAATAGATAAGGTGTTAGAAAATCTTGATTTTGATTTTGATTCCTTTACTAAAATAGAGAGGACAAAAGGAAAGAAAAATAATGTTTCTAAATACATAAGGAATACAAGACTCAATCAACTTGATGTAGGAGGAAATCAGATGTCACTGAGGAGACCTCCAAATTCTAGAAAAAGAAACCACAAGGCTACCAAGAACATAGTGGATGATACTCACAAAACCATCACCCAGTCTAGATTAGTAAAAAAGAAATGAAAATTATCTCTCGAAATATTTGAGTGTTAAATAAACCTCATAAGTAGGATTTAATTAGAAACTTGGTAAGAGATAACAGATCAGATATTTTTTTGATTCAGGAGATTAAAATGTCTAAGGAGAAGGTTGAAAGTTGAAAGTTTTTTAGAAATTATTTTGTTAGTGGAGGGAAATCTGAAGGTGCTTCTGGAGGAATTGCCACTTTCTGGAATGGAGATGTTATTAAAGGAGAAGTTCTTATCTAGGAAAATAATATGTCTTGCATAAGATTTTAGCATATTAGGATGGATCAACTTGGGTACTCATGAATATCTACGCTCCTAACACTAAAAATGGAAGACACATTTTTTGGAAAAACCTTGATTAGGTTATAAAGAATTTTGTGAATGATTCTTGGCTTATTATGGGAGATTTCAATACTCCTTTGAAGGAAGAATAAAAAAATGGTGGTAGCCATCCAAATTTGGATAAAAGACTTGATTTGATGAACTTTATCACCAGGCAAGCTCTGACTGACATTGACCTCCAAGGAGTTAAATACACTTCAACCAATAGAATAGAAGGTGGTGATCTTATTCAGGTGAGACTTGATGGAGCCCTTATCTCTGATGATTGGTATCAACATTATTTTTGTTCTCTGATTTCTTTTGTTAGAATGGGTTCAGACCACTATCCTCTTTCTTTCATTGCTGACCCAATTTCTAGGAGAAGGCATTTCTCCTTTAGATTTGAAAAAATGCGGACTATTCATCTTGATTTGGTTCATAGATTCAACGAATGGTGGTAGATCAAGATTGATGGATCTTCTATGTATAGATTAGCTAAAAAACTTAGACATGTCAAGGATAATATCAGGATATGGAAAAAATATTCTTTCAATAATATTTTTTCCTCTAAGGCTGAAATTTTGTTAGAATTAAAGGAGATTTAGGACTCTATTAAAAAATATGGCTATAAGAGTGTGCCAAAGGAGAAAGAGAGTGAAGTTTTGATCAAATATTATGATATAGTTCATAAAGAAGAAACTTTATGGAAGCAAAGAGCTAGAAATGTATGGCTAAAAGAAGGGGACAAAAATTATAAAGTTTTTCACATGACAACCATAAAGCACAAAGTAGTAAACAAAATTTCCAAACTCGAGGTGAATGATAAAGTTGTGGAGAAGGATTAGGAAATATATAAAGAGGCTAAGGATTTTTTATCCAGTCTTCTAACTCAGGACAAATTGCTGGATTACAATAATCAACTGGAAATTTTGAAGTGCATTCCAAAAATTCTCACTGAAGATGACAACTTGTTTCTTAATGCTATACCCTCTAATGAAGAAATAAGGAGGGTTTTGTTTTCTTTTGAAGGCAGAAAATCCCCTAGACTAGATGGCTATCTTATGCTCTTCTTCCAGAAGTACTGGTTCATTGTCCAAAAGGATGTCACGAATGTAGTCAAAGATTTTTTTGGCTCTAAAAGAATCTTAAAAGAAATCAATGGCACCTTCATTTCTCTTATCCCTAAAAAGACTAGGGCTGATGCTATGGATCTCTTTAGGCCTATTAGTCTTTGTAACTCCATTTATAAGATAATCTCTAAAATTATTATTCTAGAATTCTGATTTTTCTCCCTAGGATTATTTCTCAATAACAAACTAGATTTGTGCCAAGAAGACAAATCCTAGACTCGATAATAACTGTCCATGAAAACATTCATTCATTGGTTATGGCTAGAAAAGAAGGGTTCATTCTGAAAATCGATCTCTCTAAGGCCTATAATAGAGTGGACTGGGATTTTCTTCAGAAGACTCTGATGGATTTTGGCTTTAATCAAAATTGTATTAAGATATTGATGCATCTTGTTTCCTCAGCTACTTTTTATGTGTTGGTTAATGGTTCCCCTACTCCTTTCTTTAAATATTCCAAGGGTCTTAGACAAGGAGACCCCCTATCACCTATGTTGTTTGTCATTCTAGTGGAATGTTTGGGGAGATATATTTCCAACTTGGTCCAAAAAGGAGATCTTAAAGGGATTAGACCTTCATCTACCAATCAGGTTTGTTCCTACCAACAATTTGTGGATGACTCTATCTTTATGGGTGAAGCTTCTATCACCAAAGCCAGGCATCTTAAAAAAGCTCTTAATAAATATGGGACTGCCACTGGTCAAAACATTAATTGGAACAAAAGATCCCTTTTTCTCATCAATAGTCCTAATTACGAACAACATAAAATTAGTAGAATTTTGGGTTGTCAGATTGGTCATCTTCCTGCCACCTACTTGGGTCTGCCCCTTGTTCTAAACCCTACTAAAGATTTCTGGAGTTCAATTGTTGACAAGTTTCACAAGAAGCTTGCAAGGTGGAAAGGTACACTTCTTAGCTAGGCTGGTAAAGTTCAATTACTAAAATCATCCCTTCAGTAGCATACCCCTTTATGCTTTAAGAATTTTTAGAATTCCTAATAAATATGTTGAAGCTATTGAGAAAATCCAAAAGCAATTTCTCTGGTAAGGAGTTGAAAAGAATAAGAGACTTTCTTAGGTTTCTTGGGAAAAAGTGTGTAAGCCCAAATACAAGGGGGGTCTTGGTCTCAGAAGAATATAGAATATTAATGAATCCCTTCTTGCTAAGCTTGTTTGGAGGGGTTATAGATCGAAGGGGGAATGGAGCACTATATGGAATAATAAATATAAAAGGGACCTTCCCTTTCTCCAAAATTTTCTAGCTAATGAAGAGACTCCAGGTGGGTCACGCATTTGGAAGATTGTGACTAAAACTAAAGATCTGAGCAGAAGGGGTGTAAGATGGAAAGTGGAAAAGGTGATAAGGTGGACTTTTGGGGGGATGTTTGGATTGGTGACTCTTCTTTTTTTGATAATCCCCTTTGGAAAAATGATGCAGGAGCATCTCGAGATCTTGGAAATCTTGTATCACCAAAAAAAAGTTAGAGTTGTTAGATATGCTCGGTAGCTTCTTTTGGGCTCTCAGTGATGATTTCCCATTTCCACCGATGGGGCTCCATTTTACTTAGTTCCTTCATTCACCAAGTTGGTTTGGTTGGTTCACGGAGTTAATTTCCTATCACTCAGTAATCTTGCTCACTGAGTGGTTTATTTTGGATTCTTTGAGGCTGACTTGTGCATTGGATTTTAGTTGTGGAGTTAATGTTGGTATCGATCATTGGGAAGTGTATGGACCTAGATATGGTTGTTTCTTTCTCCAATGATGGATCTGAAGGCTGAATTGTTTTGGTAGCCTCTTGTATAAATAAAGTTGTTTGTAGTTTTAGGGAGTAGTTTTTGGAAATCAGTTTTTAGAAGATAGAAGATAGGATATGAAGTTGAACCCTCACATGTTGGAGGACTGCTGTAATTGAATTTGAATGTATTTGGCCATAACCATGAATTCCTTATAGCTCATCATGTATGAAGTTATTTTATGAAATATAAATGATTCCTTGCATTCTCTCTCATTGTTCTGTTATTTCTTCTATGTGTTGTCTATGCAAGGAGGTTGGTGATTAGGGTGTGACTTTGGCCCCTCATCCCCTCCTCTCTTGCGTCAGGTGGTATCAGAGTAAGGTTGAGATCTGGATCTAAATTTGCAAGTTTAGGTCGAGGGTTCCTTCTTGTAAAATCCTAGTTGATATTTGTTGTGGGGTAGTAGATTGTGATCTGGCCTACAATTGTAGATGGTTTCAAGATGTTTCATGGGAGGTGAGATGCAAATCCAAGATTGGCAGACATGCTAGGACAAATTACTATTAGGTTAGAAGCTATTGAGATAGCCTAGGGCTGAGGAAGACATCTTGAGGATGTTAGTGATAAAGAAGTTGAAGATGAACAAGGTGAAGCTGAACCTGCACCTGTGATGGATCAAGGTGAAGAAAGAATTTTGAAAGCATTGAAAAATTTAAAGTCTACACCACATTTCAATCCTCCTGAATATAGTGGAAGGATGGATTCATATGAGGTGATGGATTGATAACTGAGATGGAAAATTATTTTGAGTATGAAAATATCCTTGAGGAGAAAAAGGTGAAAATTGCAAGTACAAAGTTGAAGAGTCATGCATCCTTATGGTGGGAGCATCTACAATTGGACATAAAAAGGAAAGGAAAAGAAAAAATCAAGGTATGGAATAAAATAGTGAATAAATTGAAAGGCAAGTTCTTACCCTGTGATTATCAGATTAACCTAGTTAGGTGAATGCAAAGTTTGGGGAAGAAAGATAACTCAGTAAAAGACTATACTGAGGAATTCTATAGATTAGATATAAGATCTAGACATGTTGAGGATGAAGTGGAAAGAATTGCTAGGTACCTGAATGGGTTAAGAGTTTCTATTCAAGAGGAAATCAGTTTGGTTAAGTTGGAAAACATTGAGGAATCATATCAGTTTGCCTTGAAAGCTAAGGATAAATTAAATAAAAGACATGAACAAAGACAAAGAGGAAGAGGTGGTAGATTCTCTAGAGGAAGAGATAGATCTTATGGTGAAAACAATATATATGATCAAGACAAAACAAATCTGGATAAAGGCAAGACCAAGTGGAAAGGTGAAAGTTCTTCTAGAGGTAGAAATAGTAACTACCAAGGTGGTCATAGCAGAGGTGGATTTCAAGGAACTTGTTAAAATTGTGGAGAGGAAGGACATAGTTCATTTGAGTACACACATGCAAGTAAGAAGTTTGGTAACAATATAAATGCTTTGGTGCAAGAAGACTCACCGAATGAACCAAAGAAGGAAAAACACTTGATGGTCATGAGAACACTATGGAGTGAAAGTAATAAGAAAGATCCGGTAAGGAAAAGTTTGTTCAAGACTAGATGAAGAGTTGTTGATGAAGTGTAGAAGGTAATCATTGATAGTGGAAGCTCAGAGAATTTAGCATCTGAGGAAATGGTTACAAAGTTGCAGTTGGAAAGGTTGAAACACCCAAAACCCTATCAGATTTCATGGATTAAGGATGAGCATACACTGTTGGTAAATGAACAATGTTATGAGAATTTGAAAATTGGCAAGTACTATGATAAAGTATTTTGTGATATCATGCCTATGGATTGTTGTCATATTTTGTTGGGTAGACCTTGGCAATTTGATAGACATGCTATATATGATGGGAGATTGCATAAATATACTATTTGGGCTGATGGGAGAAGACAACTCTTGTTACCTTTGATTGAAGAATCTGTTAGTAATGCTTGTACATCTATGAAAATTTGTTTGATGGAAGGAAGAAATTTTTTTAAGGATTTGAAGAAGAATGATGTGTGTTTTTCTACGATTCCTAACAAAATGAGTGAGAAAATAGTAGATAATGTCCTTGAAGAGATTGATAAGATACTCACTGAGTATAGATAGATCATTTCTATTAATGTACCTAATGGTTTTCCACTCAAGAGAAGAATTGATCATTGTATGGATCTGATCCCTAGAGCTAGTTTACCGAATAAGGCACCACATCGGTTAACACCTATCGAGAATCATGAACTTAACCGACAAATCCAATAATTATTGTAGAAAGGTTTGATATGAGAAAGTTTGATTCATTGTGTAGTACCAGATGTATTGTAACCTAAGAAGAATGGAGAATGGTGAATGTGTACTGATCCCAGAGAAATCAACAAGATAACAGTGAAATATAGGTTTCTTATATCGAGAATGGATGACATAATGGATAGTTTGACTGGACTAAGATATTTTACCAAAATTGATTTGAGAAGTGGATATCATCAAATCAAAATCAAAGAAGGTGATGAATGGAAGACTGCTTTCAAAACAAGAGAAGGTTTTTATGAGTGGTTGGTTACACCTTTTGGTTTAACTAATGCACTGAGTACTTTTATGAGATTAATGAATGAGGTAATGATGAAATTCTTGGGTAAATTTGTGATTGTATATCTAGATGACATTCTGATATTTAGTAAGACTAGAGAAGAGCATTTGTTGCACATTAAACAAGTATTGTAGAGATTGAAAGAAGAAAGGTTGTTGATTAATTGGAAAAAGTGTTCCTTCATGAAAGAAGAAATTGTGTATTTGGGATTTGTGATTTCAGTTGATGGTTTGAAAATGGATCTTGAAAAGGTTGAAGCTATTTTGAATTTTCCTACACCTAAAAATGATAGTGAGGTAAGATCATTTCATGGTTTAGAAATATTTTACCAAAAGTTCATAAGAAATTTCAGTTCAATTTGTAATGCTATGACTGAGACTATGAGAGGAGATAAAAGAGAATTCAAGTGGACACATGGAGCTGATAAATTTTTTGAGACTTTGAAGTAGAAGGTTGTAGAATTTCCTGTGTTAGCTTTACCAGATTTCAATAAGGTATTTCAAGTTGAATGTGATGCAAGTGGAAATGTAATAGGAGCTGTTTTGAGTCAAGAAGGTAAACCTGTTGCTTTCTTTCTAGTGAGAAGTTGAATGATGCAAAAAGGAAATATTGTGTATATAATCAAGATTTCTATGCTATTTTTCAAGCCCTGAAGAAATGGAGACATTATTTGATACCAAGTGAATTTGTATTGTACACTAATCATAAGGCTTTACAATATTTGGGTAGTTAGAATAAGTTGAATCAGAGACATATGAAATGGGTTCAATATTTAAAGAGTTATACATTTGTGATAAAATATAAGAGTGGAGTCACTAACCAAGTTGCTAATTCATTGAGTAGAAGAACTTTGATGACTGAAATGAGAATTGAAGTTATTGGTTTTGATAACATGAAATATTTGTATGACACTGACCCTAATTTTTCTGAGCCATGGAGAAAGTGCAGAGCACCTATTCAAGATCAACCAAGTACTAAATGGGAAGACTATTTCATTCAAGAAGGTATGTTGTTTAAAGGTATTTAGTTGTGTATATTGAGAGGATCAATCATAACTAATTTGATAAAGGAGAAACATAGTGGTGGTTTGGCTGGACATTTTGGTATTGAAAAAACATTGAATTTTCTTAAGGAGAAATAATTTTGGCCATAGTTGTATAAGGATGTTCAAAAATTTGTGAAAATTTGTGGAGTTTGTCAAGTTGCAAAGGCAGTAAGTTAGAATATTGGATTTTGTATACACCAATTTTTGTTCTAGAGAAACCTTGGATTGATATCAGTATGGATTTTGTTCTTGGCTTACCAAAGACAGTAAGAGGTAATGATTCTATATTTTTTTGTTGTGGATAGATTTTCTAAAATGGCACATTTCATACCCTATAGAAAAATATCAAATGCAATGCATATAGTAGATCTTTTGTTTAAGGAAATTGTCAAATTGCATGGATTATTGAGGAGTATCATCTCTGACTGAGACAGTAAGTTTGTTGGATACTTTTGGAAGACTCTTTGGAGGAATTTGGGTACCGAGTTGAGGTATAGTTCTACATTTCACCCATAGACTGATGGAAAAATAGAGGTTGTAAATAGAAGTTTAGGTAATTTGTTAAGATGCTTAGTCTGAGATAAACTAAGTAATTAGGATTATATGTTGGCACAAGAAGAGTTTGCATACAATAATTCAATAAATAGGGGTATTGGGAAAACACCTTTTGAGATTGTTAAATGGCATACAACCGAGAGGTATATCAGATTTGAAGGACATTGCTGGTAAAGAAAAGAGAAGTGTTGAAGGAGAAAAAAATGTTGAATTCATGAAGACATTGCATGAGGAAGTGAAACATAAGTTGGAGAATAGTAATAAAAAATATAAAGATAGAGAAGATAGATCAAGAAGACATAAGATTTTTGTAGTTGGGGATGAAGTAATGGTACACTTGAAGAAAGGTAGATTTCCTGCTGGAACCTATGGAAAATAAAAAATGAAGAAATTTAGTCCCTGCAAGATATTGAGAAAATTTGACAGTGGAAACACTTATGAGATTGAGTTACCTAATGACATGGATATATCACCTATATTCAATATTTCATACTTGTATGAGTATCATGAACCTGATGAAGATATGACAATATCGAATGATTATCCTAAGAAGTAGACATAAGAAGTTGAGAAAATTTTGGAACAAAGAATTGGCAGAAGCACAAGAGGAAAGGAATACATGGAGTATCTAGTGAAGTGGAAGAATAGACCGATTGAAGACAATTCATGGATTTCACAATCTAATTTGGATTCAGCTTGGGTTGTACCTATTACATGATTCAGAGAATCATCTCAAAACAACCCCAGGTGTCTGATATAGGAGCATCTCGGGTTTTTGGCAATCATGTATCACCAAAAACAAGTTAGAGTTGTTAGCTATGCTCGATATCTTCTTTTGGACTCTTAGTGATTGTGAGGCCTAGCCCATCATGACATAGATTAGCACTATCTTTCACTTGTATGTCTTCTTGTCAAAATTGATTTTTGTTATAGTTGGACTTTTGGGATACATGTAAAACTTTATGGATTGTTGAAACCTTTACTTGCAAACAACACCTGAATATGTAATCAGGGAATCTATATAATAATCTATGTTTGTGATGCAGATTTGTATTTAGGACTTAGTTCTGATGGTTTAGTATATTGAATTAGTATGTGGATGTAAGATGTAATCAAGATGCAAGATTATTAAAGAGTGTTATGTTATGCATATGGATTAGATGCAGATATTGTTTAAATTCAAAGAATCATTGTTGCATATATGAGTGAATGTATGTTCTAATTACATTATGTATTCTTATATGCTTAAAGTATAGATTTAGTGGACCTACTGATGTGTGCAATGAGTGTGCAGGAAAGAATGACCATGGAACTATTCGGGGATTCAGGAATGAACCTATGTATATTCTCCGTGATGCTAAGGTCATTTTTATGAAGAGACATAGACCTCATTGTTATGTGTTTAATTCGTGAAAGTAAATTGTATGGTTGTGTTTAAATTAGTTTTTTGAAATGTTAAATAAGTCGTGCCTAATGTAATTTATGTGTGTCACTTGACACCTATGTGCTTATGTGTTGGCATGACTAGTAAATGTAACTAGGAAGACCTTTGCATAAGTTGAAATTCGGATGTAAACTTCTAGTGGAGTTTAGGAGGACCTAATAGGCTTCTAGAAGGTGATTAGCATTAGTTTTGACCACCCCACTTGATACCTTAAGGGTTAGGGGTCATTTTCAACCCATTAAGAGCCTTGGGACTCATTTATGACACCCCTAAAATATCTCCTCTTCAAAGTGGCGAAAATTGAAGAGTTTGAGAATTTTGGATAACATATTCAACCCTTCCCATGTGAGTCATTAATGTCATTTATTAGGACCTTGACTTAGGAAAGAAGGAGAGAGTCTAGAGGCTTCCTCATTAATGCTAGAATCAGATATTTCTTGGCTAGAGCCTATTTAGGGAGAAGAGGAGAGGAAAGAAGGTTGTCCACCCACTCTCTACCTTTAGAGAAAGATCCTTTTGTAGGAGTAAGTTTTGGAGAGAAGGAGAAGGATTGGAAGGGAAAGCTCTTCACAATCAATTTTGTAATTTCCATAGCTTGGATTTGAGGTTAGTTTCCTTAGAGTAAAGATGACCTTATGTTTTTAAGTATGTATATGGCTTGAGCTCCATTAATGGAGTCTTATATGTGGTTTATGGACTATTCCATGTATGTCTTATTGAGTTCATGTTATTATTTTATTTTAACTTCATGGGTTTGCATGGAGTTTTTTGTGTTAAGTTTTGTATGAAGTTTTGGTTTACTCAATGTATGTTTTATTGAGTTCTTATTTATGTTGTATTTTATTTGTGCTCATACTTGTTTTGTGAGTATTTAAGGCACACTCATCCTTGGGAGGATAGAGTACCTTAGAAGGGTGATAGGTCGAGACACCAGGAGTGTAGAGTCTCCAAGTGTGGAGGGATGAACATGGGTATATGGGTGCCCATGATGCCAAGCATGCCTAAGGGATTTTGGGGGTGATAAGGAGAAGTTAGATGGCTAAAGGCCATGGCTTGAACCTTGTGAGGGTTGGTTGTTTAAATTCATGTGTGACTTAATTACAATTTATTATGCTTTGGCTTCTCCTCCTTGGCTAGTTCACTATCACCCTATTTTTGGAGAAGGTTTCTTGGAGACCATCTTCTTGTTAAACCATGGAAGGAAATTTCTTGATGAACTATTGTTGTTTTCAAAATTGTGAATACTTGTTTGTATGTATGTCTCCCATTTATTTTTGGATCCCCTAGCTCGGGGGTGGCCTTGCAAAGGTCTAGGTTGGGAGGTGAGGCTCCATGGTCAATCGAAGATTTCTATGTAGGTTTAGTTTGAAGCTTTTGGAAGGCTTGTATTAGTGTTCTTATGGGAAAACACATCTGGTGATCTTGTGATTCATCCTTATAAATGAGCTTGTTTTTAAGCCAAAATAAAAAAATGTTAATTATGAAGTCTTGTAAAGTTATTTTGAGTAAGAGGTCTTTGTGTAAAAGTATTCCTTTTTCTTTGTAAGTTGTAAATCAACTATGTTATAGAGGGGTATTTATGTGAATACAAAAGAGAGATTTTTTTTATCTATGTTGTTTAAATTATATTGATGGTTAAATTATTTTTTTATAGCATAAAGTTGATTAGATCAACCTCTAAGAAAAGTACGAGTTTAATAGATTAAGGTTCAAATAAGCCTTAATTTCTACTATATGTTTATGTTTATAAGATAGTTTTATGCCATTGATGAGGAGGCAAAGTTATTTCCATTAAGGGTGAAATTGTAACTATCTTCTTTTAAAAGTCATAGAATACTTGGATTAAGAAAGTTATTATGATAGGTTTTCAATCTATTTAAAATTGTAATGTTGCAAAAATGGTTTTAAAAGAAATGAATGACTTCAAGTCCTGTAGTTAATTTAACTTGTTTTAAAGTATTATAAGTTCTTTAGGTTATGGTTAGATTCTTATAATTTTAGGGCATGATAGTGATGTTTTCCTATTTCCACCGACAAGGCTCAGTTGCTACTTGATTCCTTCATTCACTCAGTTGGCTTGGTTGGTTCACCAAGTTAATTTCCCATCACTCGGTAATCTTGCTCACCGAGTGGTTTATTTTGGATTTTTTGAGGCTGAATTATGCATTAAATTTTGGTCACGGAGTTAATGTTGGTATCGATCATTGGGAAGCGTGTGGACCTAGATCTAGTCATTTCTTTCTTGAATGATGGATCTAAAGGTTGACTTGTTTCGGTATCCTCTTGTATAAATAAAGTTGTTGTTTGTAGTTTTTGTTAGGAATGAATGCAAAGTGTTTTGGCAGTAATTCTGTAGCAATTATTGCATTCATGACTTGGATTGTCATTGATGTCAACATTGTGATATTCTGGATATTAGCAGGAAAGCAGGTATAGTTTTGTTTTACACACATGTTGTATTGTAGATTGGATTTTGCACAGTTAATGGTATGTTCTTTGGTGTTTTATTAACCTATGGTTAACAACGCAAAAATAAATTCATTCATTTGTAAGAGTTATGAGCATTTTGGTGAAAGCGGTGTTTAGACAGTGTTTCTATGTAGCGATGTTAAAAAATTGGAGGATATCTCTTAGTTGGGATGGAATCTGATTTTGCACAGTTAAAGGGATGTTGCAGACTCATTAATGATGATGTGGTTCATAGTGCAAACTTTGAGGACATGTTTGGAGAAAGTTACAGTAACTGGAAGCCGACAGTTTTATGTGAATTCTGTGTGTAGCATGTAGAATTTATTATTTTGTAATTGAGGACCGACTCATTTGTAATTATTTAAGTTTGGTATATAAGAAGGAATTTTTTCCTTATTGTAATGTGTACTATGAAGATTGAGATGTGAATATATGCATGAAGTGAAGAAAAGAGCTAATTCAGTGATGAAGGAAGACTTGTGAGTACAGAGATCTGGAATTGTGATCTTGTGTAGCAGAGAGTGCAGTTTGGCATAGTGTGAAGGAGGTAATATATTTCATATTATTTTGTTGAATAATTCTAAGATCTTTTGGACAATGGGTTCAGAGATCTTGCCTTGAAGCTGTTTGGGCAGTGGGTCCTTCTGTCTTCAATAAACTCTTAACCGGGTTAGAATCTTTTAACAGGGATTCAAAATCTCCTAACAGGGATTTATATGTACTGAATGTATTTCATAAGACTCCTAACAGGGTCCATCCTCTAACAAGGAACTTTCATATTAGTACATCATTTTGTGGGCATCATTCCCACCAGGGTTTACTCTTTTCAAGAGGTTCCCTAGTTAACATATCTTGTGTTATTGTGTAATTGTGTATGATTATCTTTCTATGGTTGATCAATACATTGATTATATTGTTTAAAGCTGTTGAATGGATAAATTATCTGATAACTGATTCACCACCCCCCCTCTCAGTTATCTTGGGGATCTTTACTTTCTAACAATTGGTATCAGAGCAGCAAGTCCTTGAAAGAAAAGTTTAACAACTTAAGGAGATCCATGGTGAATTTCAAAAAAGAAAGCCCTAAGTTTGATGGAGTAAATTTTGACAATTGGAAAGAAAAGATGAAGACACATCTATTGTGTTTAGGACCAAGTTATTGGTTGATTACAAATAATGAGAAGAATATCATTGAGGAAGACAATCTAGAGGCAGGAACTAAAGATGAACTAGATCTATTCATGTTAACATACTTGCAAGAGAAGCACTTTTGTTAGCACTACCAGAGAATGAATATAGTCAGGTAAGGTGTTTGAAAACATCTCATGCAATTTGGAAAGCTTTACATTCTACTTTTGAAGGTGATGAACATGCAAAGAAGGCTAGATTACATAATTGGATTTGTGCATTTGAAGATATCAGAATGATGGAAGATGAATCTATTAGAAGCTATATTGGTAGGATGTCTGAGATTGTGATAGGAATAAAGTCTTGTGGAAGTGATAAGACAGAGAATGAAGTGATATGGAAAATTCTGAGAACTTTGACACCGATATTCAAGGAGACAACGTAGATGATTGAACAAGTGATACCTTGTACATCAAACTTTTCAAGAGAGACTCTTCATGGAAGATTAGAAATAGCAGAGATGAACTTGAGATTATCAGGAGAGCTACCTAGAATGGAAACAACATTTAGTGCTCTTAGCATTAGACCTACAAGAAGTACTAGTGTGAATGGAGATTATGCCAGTAGTAGTAGATCTGAGGAAGATAAGAAGATTGAAGAAGGTATTGCATTACTTGTAAAAAGAGAACCAGATGGTAAGAAAATCTTTAAATATTGGACTTGTCAAGAATATGGTCATTTTGCATCTAAATGTCGTAAAAGACTTAAGAAGTATAGAAGCAAATTTAAACCTAGGAGATCTAAAGAATGTTATTATGCAAATGATGAAGATTTTGAAGCAGGAATTGAAAAACATTTAAGTGACAGTGATAATGATAACTTTGAGGAAATAGGATTTGTAGCAATTAAAGATGAAAGTTTTGAATCTGATAAAAGGGAAGAAAAAGCATTAGTTTCACAAGTTGATAAGAAATTTGATTGGATTATAGACAGTGGTTGTTCACATCATATGATTGGAGATAAAAGAAAGTTTGTTAAGTTAGATAATTATGATGGAGGAATTGTTAGGGTTGGTAACAATGCACCTTGTTTGATTAAGGGTATAGGATCTATTACTCTTGATGGAAAGACTAACACTGATGATGTTTACTTTGTTGATGGACTAAGACATAATCTACTAAGCGTTGGACAATTGGCTGATAAGGGTTATCAAGTTTGGTTTTTTGAGAAAACTTGTGTGATAAAAGATAAAGATAGAAATCTAATTGGAAAAGGATCCAGAACCAAAGGTAATGTATTTCAGTTGAATCCTACTGAGATGACATGTTTGATAACTAGGATTGATGACAGTTGGTTATGGCATGAAAGGTTTTGTCATATAAACTTTGATAATATTGTCAAGGTGAGCACTACACTTGCGGTAAGAGATTTACCTAGAATTATGAAACCTACTAACATGATTTGCAAAGAATGTATGATGGCAAAGCAGAAAAGGAGTTCATTTCCCAATAAGAAGTTCACATCGGCAGAGAAGTTGGAGATTGTTCATACAGACTTGAGTGGTCCTACTAGGACTAGAGGATTATATGGTGAAAGGTATTTTATGATTCTTGTTGATGATTTTACAAGAATGATGTGGATTGCATTTTTGAAAGAAAAATCTGAAGCATTTGATAAATTTAAGATCATGAAAAGCAAAATTGAGAATGAATCTAGAATGAAGATTAAGTGTCGAAGATCTAATAGAGGTGGTGAATTTACATCTACAGAGTTGAACACTTTTTGTGAAATGAATGGTATTAAAAGACAACTTTCAGCCCCTAGAACACCAGAACAAAATGGTATTGTAGAAAGAAGAAACAGGTCAATAACTGAAGCAGCAAGAGCTATGTTGTTTGAAAATGATTTGGCTAAAACTTTTTGGAGAGAAGCAATGAACACAATAGTATACACTATGAATAGAGTACAAATCAGAGCAGATACAAACAAGACACCTTATGAATTATGGTTTGGACATACACCCTCAGTTAAGTATTTTAGAATTTTTGGAAGTAAATGTTATATTAAGAGAGATGATGATATAGGAAAGTTTGATCCTAGAAGTGATGAAGGAATATTTCTTGGATATTCTTTAAAAAGCAAAGCATATAGATGTTATAACAAAAGAACTAAGACTATTGTTGAAAGTGAAAATGTAAAAGTTGATGAGAAGTTTAAAATTTAGGAAAGAATGCTTGATTATGAATCTGATGGAGAAGCACAACCTCAGCCTAACATTGAAAATGCAAAATTATTTTTTGAAACTAACAGTGATTTACTGAATGAAAGTCATACTGAAGAAAATAGAGAAGAAAGAAGAGAAGAATCTACAGTCGGAACAAGATCAGTAACTATGACACCTAACAGGTATACTTCAAGACATCACCCTGTTGAGCAAGTTATTGGAAGTTTAGATAGAGGATTTTTGACTCGGAATAAGGTACATTTATGTTTGATTTCTCAAATTGAACCTAAGACTACTAATGAAGCTTGTGAAGATGAACATTGGATCAATGCTATGAAAGAAGAACTAGAGCAGATTGAGAAAAATAAGACATGGGAATTGGTCCCTAGACCTGAAGACAAGAATGTGATTGGAACAAAGTGGGTATTCAGAAATAAGATGAATGAACAAGGAGAAGTGATAAGAAACAAAGCAAGATTGGTATGTAAAGGATATTCACAACAAGAAGGAATTGACTATGAAGAAACTTTTTCACCTGTGGCCAGACTTGAAGTAGTGAGAATGTTTCTAGCATATGCAACTTACAAGAAATTCAGAGTGTATCAGATGGATGTGAAGTTAGCATTTTTGAATGGTGAATTGGAAGAAGAAGTCTACATTGAGCAGCTTGAAGGTTTTCCTTTGACAAAAGAAAGAGATATGGTATGTAAGTTAAAGAAAGCTTTATATGGATTAAAACAAGCACCTAGAACCTAGTATGCAAGATTGGATAAGTATTTATTGAAATTAGGATTTATAAAAGGAACAACAGATAGTAACTTATACACAAAAGAAATTGAGAATGGTTTGTTGGTTATAGTTATATTTGTTGATGATATTATCTTTGGAGGAGAAGATGAAGCTAGTGACAAATTTGCAGATGAAATGAAGATTGAATTTGAGATGAGCATGATTGGAGAAATGAAATATTTTTTGGGATTACAGATAACACAAAGAAAGGAAGGTATATTTGTAAGTCATAATAAGTATTTAAATGAATTATTGAAAACATTTGGAATGGAAGATTCTAAACCTGTTGGAACACCTATGGTAACCAGACATAAGTTATCTAGCAAAGATGAGACACCAGCAGTTGAGCAGAAAAAGTACAGATCTATGATTGGAGGATTGCAGTACTTGACACATACAAGACCTGATATAGCACATTCAATGGGGATTGTAGAAAGATTTCAAGTAGAACCTAGAGAATCACATTATGCAGCAGTAAAGAGGATACTGAGATATCTGAAAGGAATAATGGATTATGGATTATGGTATGAGAATTTTGATGATTTTACTTTATGTGCCTATATTGATGTAGATTGGGGAGGCAGTGTTGATGACAAGAAAAGCACCAATGGTGGAGCCTTTTTTCTTGGAGGTAAATTGGTCTCTTAATTAAGTAAGAAGTAAAATTGTACTTCACAAAGTACAGCAGAAGCAAAATATGTTGAAGCAGCAAATAATTGTAATCAGATTATTTGGATGAAGTAGATGTTGAAAGATATTGGAATAAAGTTTGATGAGCCTGTTGTTATACATTGTGATAACACTAGTATAGTGAGTATGTCAAAAAATCCTATTTTACATTCTAAGACTAAACATATTGAGATCAAGTATCATGTTGTAAGAGAGAAAGTTGCAGAAAAAGAAGTAAGATTGGAGTACATAAGTACAAAGGAGCAGATAGGAGATATATTTACAAAGCCTTTACCTAAGGATACATTTGTGTATCTGAGAGGTATGCTTGGGGTTATGCCCCAACCTATTTTTGAGAATTGATGCAGATGGTTGCATCCGTCTAGGGTATATGAGCCCTATCTTTCTTCTGGATTGGATGTTGGAACTTCCTCTATGGGGGAGTTTATGAGCTGAGTCATGAGGACTCTTGTTATTGTATTTTTATGAAAAGTGTCTTTTGACATTAAGTTGTTGTTGACTTAGTGATAGAATTTATGTCATTGATGTCAATGGGGGAGAGATATACATGAAAAACATTGTGGATTGTATGAGAAAGCTGAATAGGAAAATGAAGCAAGATTTGATTTGATATTTTGCAGTGATGTTGCAGTATTGGATTTTTGGAACATTGGATGTTTTTCATCTATGTTGCCATCAAAGCCAATGGGGGAGATTGTTAGGAATGAATGCAAAGTGTTTTGGTAGTCATTCTGTAGCAGTTGTTGTTGCATTCATGACTTGGATTGTCATTGATGTCAACACAGTGATATTCTGGATATTAGCAGGAAAGCAAGTGTAGTTTTGTTTTGCACACATGTTGTATTGTAGATTGGATTTTGTGTAGTTGATGGTATGTTCTTTGGTGTGTTATTAACCTATGGTTAATAGCGCAAAAAGGAATTCATTCATTTGTAAGAGTTATGAGCATTTTGGTGAAAGCAGTGTTTAGACAATGTTTCTGTGTAGCGATGTTCAGAAATTAGAGGATATCTCTTAGCTGGGATGGAATCTGATTTTGTGTAGTTAAAGGGATGTTGGAGACTCATTAATGATGATGTGGTTCATAGCACAAATTTTGAGGACATGTTTGGAGAAAGTTACAGTAACTAGAAGCTGATAGTTTTATGTGAATTCTGTGTGTAGCATGTAGAATTTATTATTTTGTAATTGAGGACCAAATCATTTGTAATTATTTGAGTTTGGTATATAAGAAGGAATTTTTTCCTTATTGTAATGTGTACTATGAATATTGAGATGCGAATATATGCATGAAGTGAAGAAAAGAGCTAATTTAGTGATGAAGGAAGACTTGTGAGTACAGAGATCTGGAATTGTGATCTTGTGTAGTAGAGAGTGAAATTTGGCACAGTGTGAAGGAGGTAATATATTTCATATTATTCTATTGAATAATTCTAAGATCTTTTGGACAGTGGGTTCAGAGATCTTGCCTTGAAGCTGTTTGGGCAGTGGGTCCTTCTGTCTTCCATAAACTCTTAATCGGGTTAGAATCTTTTAATAGGGATTCAAAATCTCCTAATAGGGATTTATATGTATTGAATGTATTTCATAAGACTCCTAACAGGGTCCATCCTCTAACAAGGAACTTTCATATTAGTACATCATTTTGTGGGCATCATTCCCACCGGGGTTTACTCTTTTCAAGAGGTTCCCTAGTTAACATATCTTGTGTTATTGTGCAATTGTGTATGATTATCTTTCTATGGTTGATCAGTACATTGATTATATTTTTTAAAGATGTTGAATGGATAAATTATCTGATAATTGATTCACCCCCCCCCCTCTCAGTTATCTTGGGGATCTTTACTTTGTAACAGTTTTAGGGAGTAGTTTTTGGAGATCAAGTTTTAGAAGATAGAAGATAGGATATGAAGTTAAACCCTTGCATGTTGGAGGAATGTTGTAATTGGATCTAGATGTTTTTGGTCGTAACTGGGAAGGCCTTACAACTCAACATGTATGAGGTTATTTGATGAAATATAAATGATTCCCTACATTCTGTCTCTCATTATTGTGTTATTACTTCTATGTGTTGTCTCTGCAAGGAGGTTGGTGATTAGGGTGTGCCTTTGGCCCCTCATCCCCTCCTCTCTTGCATCATAAAACTATGTTTCCCATTGTAAATTTAGTATAGGACCCAAATTTACTGGCTATTGGGATGCTGGTCATTAGAAGGACCTCACCACTATTGATCCTGATCTTAAAACCTTGAATATGACCCTCAATTCTTGCATTTTGAGCAATGAGGAAGACCACCTGATTTTGAAATTTACCACTAATGGTAACTTTATTGTGGCTTCTTCTTATAATCATAATTTTGACAATCAAGATTCTCCCTTATGGGCCAAAGCTTGGATGAAAGGAATGACCCCCAAAATCAATATTTTCTTCTGGATGATGCTTCACAATAAGATCCTTACATGTTTTTTCTTTGTAGGAAGGAGGAAGAGTAAGTGAAACACTTGTTTATCCATTGTCTATTTGTTGAAGAAATCTAGTCCCTTTTTTGAAGACTTTAAACCTGGATTGGATTTTTCCTTTGGATGTTCAAAGATTGTTTAGTTCATGGGATATTATCACTATGAATATGGTCATAAAAAGGATTTGGAAGATTTCTTTGCCTCACATAAATTGGCCTATTTGGAAAGAGAGGAATGATAGAATCTTCAGAGATAAATCTATTCCTCCCAAGATCTTATTTGAGAGAAAAAAAAGATTGATTATTGAAAACTATAAAATCATGGAATGCAATCCCAATACTAGGGTTGTGGGGGATATTTTTGTTTTAAAGAAATGGAGAATAGAAGCTAAAAATGATGATCAAAGAAATCCTAGGGAAGAGGCTGTTTGGGAATGTCCCCCTATAGGGTGGATGAAGATGAACTTTGATGGGGCCTCTAAAGGAAACCTTGACAATCATGGGTGTGGTGTTGTGCTTCGTGATGAGAAAGGTATATGAAAAGTTATTAGGGCTATTCCTATAGGTATCCAAAATAATCATGTTGTGGAAGACATGGTGGCTTACCAAGGTCTTCTGCTTGCTAAGGAGTTCAATTGCCAAAATTTATGGTTAGAGGGGGATTCCTTGAACATTGTTAATTTTCTTAACAATGTTTCACCTCCTTCATGGTCCATTGAAAACATTATGCAAGGTGCTAAGGATATTATAAGAGCTATGAAAAAGTGTGTAATTACCCATGACTACTATGAAGCAAATGGAGTTGTCGATTGGGCAGCCAACCAGGCTTGCAGAATTGGTAACATAAACACATGGCAGACTAAAGAGAGTATACTGTAGAACATTAAATATTTCATTTTGAAGGAGTGTATCCACGGTACTCAAAAAATGGAAAGGTAATTAATTAATAATGGGAAAGATGTCAATTTATGTAAGGAATAATTATGACTTTGTCATTTCCAACACCATCCTTCATTCCTCTAATGCTACTTCTCATGGATTATGGGTGTTTTTGAAGGAGGTTGCAAACATAGAGAAGATTGTGGGTTTTCTAACTAAGTGTACAGTGAAGAGAAACAATCAGATTGTGGGTTTTCTTTTGTCTGTGCTATCTTTCTTTGTATCTGACTGCTTGGCAGTCTTTTTTTGCTATCTTTGGTTGGGCCATGTGCCTTTGTTTTTGTTGTCTCTTTGTTTGGCTGTTTGATCAGTGTTGAATATATTCTAATCTTTTGTACAAGGTTTCAGGACCTTTCAAATCTTGTTTTTGCTTAATCAGAACAATTAGATTGACAAAAGGAACATGGGTGGAAACAGGAAGAGACATGAGCCAGTGAGCTGCAAAGAATGGAAATATAATGAGGAAGTATAGAGGATTTTGTAGAAAGGTGATTTCAAAGCTTACATGGAAAGGCTTCATTTTCGCAATCCTTCCATCATAGAGTATTTCATCAAGAACTAAAAGAATGGGAATATCCTCTTTGAAAACCAATAGATTAAGGTAACTGAAGATTTGATTGCTGAGGCCATGGGTATGTCAAAGGATGGTATGAAATACTACCGTGATAGAATAATTTTTGATAAAGCTCCTGAAATATTTCCAGAGAATGACAGTGAAGTGGCCAGACTTTTCAAAAGGGTTGGTGGGTACCATAATCCCAAAAATATTAGCTGCCCCTAGAGTTTCATTCTATATATAGATATCAATTATATCACCTTGGACGGTAGATTGTCTCATGCTTATGGGCATCATTTTTTCATTTTAAATCATTTTAGATATGGTGACAGTATAAGAATTCCCTACTATCTATTTAGTTATATGAGACAAACTATGATGGATTTGAAGAAAGACCCTAATGGGGACCATGCCTTCCATTAGGGTCTTATGGTCTTGATTTACAACCTGTTGAAATTAAAGAAACTAAAAAAATCCATCCTTAAGGGTAATTCCCTTGGTGATGAAGAGACTAAGGATGAGGATTCAAGTGACAAATTTGAGGAGGATAATGAGGATGAGTAGATGGGAACCCTAGATGACAAAGCCAAAGGGAAAGGCAAACATAAGGGAATTACTTCAAGGAAAATAATTAAAAATAAGAAGAAGGTTGATGAGTCTGATTCTGAGTTTGAACTAGATGATGATAACACTGATGAGAAGGAGATGAACCCTAAAGGGAAAAAGAGAAAACCCCTCCAAACAAGGAGAAGAATTCAGATATCAAAAAGGTCAAAGGAGGTAAAACTAAAAAGAGTATTCTCATATCTTCAAATGAGGAGGATGAAATTATTGAAAGCCCTAGAAAGGGAAAGAAAATGAAGGATAATAAAAAATAAAAAAGAGACTGAGAGAAGAGGTGATGAAACCATGGATGATACCCAGAATGTACAATAAGATATGAAGAAGGTTAATAAATTTATCAATGACATTGTGGGAGAAGATACCACTCCTCCTGGTAACCAGATTGAGAACATGGACACTAATCAAGTTTGTGATGATGTTGGCAATAAAGAAAAAGGTAAAGTTTAGATTGGTCAGAATCAAAAGGAGAGTATTCTATCTTTTGGCCACTTTCTAGAAAATATTGTTTAGGACACTAAAAAAATTAAGGCCGACCTTAAGGAGTAGGACAAAATTTTCAATATGATTAGGAAGGAGAACTTTGGTGACAAGCCCCTAGCTACTTGCTTGGAAGATTGGATGGAAGCTATGTGCAAAGGGGAGACCTTTGGGGAACTAGGTGGCATTGTCCTTCAAATGGAAGAGAAGCTGATTAATTTGAGCAAGGACATTAAGGATAGTAACTATGAAGCCAAGATTACTAGCTTGTAGATTAAAGTGGAGAAGCTAGAAAGTACTTTGAAGAAAATCAGTGAGAAAACCTTCCACATTCTGAAAGCCTCTGCATACCACATTAAGATCCTGGTTGCTAAATTGGAGCATAACATGGGAGAGGAAAATAAGGAGATAAAGGAGAGCACAAGGCTTGGTAAAAGAACTTGTTGTAGTACCAAAAAGAAGGATGATGATCTGGAGAAGTTGAAGGTGTCTTTAGGAAACATGGAGCTATTGGTCACCTAGGATAAGGAAATGATGAAAACTTTCTAGCTGCTCCTTTGCTTTCTTTTTGCTATCTTTTTCTGTTGTTGTTTGTTTTCTATCTACTATCTTTTTCTATTGTTCTCTTTTGGGGCCTTGGGCCTTTGTATCTTTGGGTGTTGTAGCACATTTTGGTTTGAACATTAATGTGTATCCTATGATATCTTTGTAAAAGGTTTCGGGTCCTTTCAAAACCTATTTTTACTTAATCAAAACAATTCCAAAGATACATACTCCTAAAATTATGTTCAGATAGTGGATCATACCTAGCATGTATTGATAACTCTTTGCATACAAAACCATTTTTCACAACTTCAGGCATCACCCAAAGAGTGAACACTAGCATCAACTCACAAAATAGATATTCTAATGTATCCTTGAATTTATGTAGCATGCATCATGCCCTAGTGAATATTGGATAGGAGAAGAATCCCTAATTTACCTCTGAGATACTCAAAATAATCTTTTAGTAGTGTCTTGGTAAATATATATGCTATCTTCTTCTTTGAATTCACATACTCCAATATCACATGCTTATCTTGAACTTGTTCTCTCAAGTAATGAAACTTGATGGAAATGTTCTTGGTCTTGGAATGCATTGCTAGATTCTTTAATATGTTGATAGCCCTTGCATTATCATGGTAAATAGTAATTAGATCGGTAATCTCCTCTTGCATACTTTCAAGTAGTTGTTTGATCCATACAATGTTTGTATAATTCATAGTTGTTGCTAAATATTTTTCCTCAATAGTAGATTGTGATATAAAACTTTATTTCTTACTCATCCATGTCACTTATCTTTCTCCAAAAAAGAAAGATCCTGAACTTGTACTTTTCCTATCATCAATGTTTCTAGCCCAATCAACATCAATATAAACTTTTAGATCAAAATATCCCCCTTTCTTGTATAGTAGTCCGAAATCTTTAGTCCCTTTCAAAAATCAAAATTTTATCATCACTATCACATTTCTGATACAAATTCCTATGTTTAGTATTTCTTTTAAATCCAATCTTGATCAAATATGAATGTAACCTTTCATACTATGCTTGGGTGCTTGTTTCAAACCATATACTGCCTTGTGAAGTTTACAAACCATGTCCTCGTTAGTATTCTCAACAAATCCTTCTGATTGTTAAACATAAAATTCTTCTTCAAGAATACCATTAAGAAATGAAGACTTAACATCCATTTGATAAAATTTAAATTCTTTATATATTGCATATGCTAGTAGAATCCTAAGTCCTAATCTAGCAACAGGTGCAAAATTCTCACCATAGTCGATACTTTCTTCTTGTGCATACCCTTTGCAAACCAGCCTAGCTTTTTTCTGATTACATTTTCATGTTCATTTGAAGTTTGTTCCTAAAAATCCACTTAGTACCAATAACATTTTTATCTTTAGGTCTCGGTACCAAAGTCCATGTATTGTTCTTTTCAATTTGGTCTATCTCTTCTTTCATAGCTTTAACCCAATCTTCATTATCCAATGCATCATTTACTTTTCTTGACTCAAATTTAGAAATCAAACATGTCTAATCTCTCAACTTACTTCTTGTCATAACTCCATCATTCTTATCTCCTATAAGTTTTTTCAGTGAATGGTGTCTTCTCACATATTTTGCTAAAACAGGCTCGATAGACTATGATTGTTCTTCATTTTCAACATTCAGTGGTGGCTCTCTCTATTTAGCTTCCTCCTCAATTTGTATTGTCGGTAAGGTATCAGGAACATCAGGTGCAATATGACAATTCTTGTTGAAATTGAAACATTTCAAGGGTAATTTACCTTGGTATTTTCCTTTTCCTCTCAGTATCCTCCTAGCTAGTAAAGATTCAAACTCTTCTTGTTGTCTTTCCTCTTCAAAGAGACTCTCTAGATCACTCTTCCAACTTTGAAATATTTCACTTGCACTACTAGAATAACCATTACTAGATCTAGACTCTCTAGAGTTTCTAATATTCAAATATGACTTGAATGTAGACTCAATCTTAGAAGTGGCAGGTAAACTATTGTCAAAATCATTCAACTCAAAAGAAATCAATTTACTGATTGTAGCATCCAGCAAAATAGGCATCTGAGGAATGGATCTCAGTTCTTGTATTGCAGACATTCGGATGGCATAAATAGGCATCAATGTCCTTAGTAGTTTACTTGTTATTTATTCATCTTCAATATGTCCTCCAACACCTCTAATAGCACTCAAAACCTCCTTCAATCTTGTACTGTATTCTGTAACATCTTCACCTTCTTTCATTCTCATAGAATCAAATTTACCTTTCAAACTTTAAGCTTTTTCCTTTTGAACATGAAGATCTCCACCATATACTAGTGAAATCTTGTCCCACATTTGTTTTACCATATCACACCCTTTTAGATAATTGAATTGTAAGTCGGTGAGAGAAGAGGATATATATTAATCATAACTTGTGTTTGATCTTGTCTTTCTCTTGTTCGAATTTCATAGGCCCAAATAGCAGTGGTGAATACTCATTGTCAAGATAATATATTGCATACTCTCCAATTCTAGATATGTGCAGCCTCATCCTACTTTTCCATGTAGATAATTTATCCTTATTCAACTTTGGTGCCTCCCTCTTAGACATCTTCAACTCTTTTACTCAAGTCTTTAAAACTTATCTCTTTAGAGTACTTAGCTCTGATACCAATTGTTGGATTACTGAGAGGGGGGTGTATCAATAATCACTGATTCATTAAACCTTAAAAATTTATTTGATTCAACTTGGTAACAACTTAGTCAAACAAACTTCAATATTAACTGATAACAGTAAAATAAATTTATCAATCAAAAATAACATTCACAATAAAAATTCAACACATATAACACCAGTATTTAATGTGGAAACCCAATTTGGGAAAAGCCATTGTCAGAATTGTTGAGGGAAGAAAGAGAAGATCTGATGCATATTGTGATAAGTTTGTTCTTTTAAATTCAATGTCAAATTCATCACTAACTCGAAGATGACACGATATGCTCAATGCCCTTTGTCCTTCTCCAACTACCTTTCTTTGTTTGTTCTTCTTGCAGTTTGTGAGAGACACATCACTGGATGTTGAAACAACCTTCTCCAGTAGTTGCATAGATCATATATTCTACTCATCCACAACACCAAGATTGGAAAATTTCACAAGAATTCTTGCTTCACTAGGATGAGTTAGGATTAAAATATTTCTCTATTAGGATTTTTGTACATGATTTGAAGCTTGTCGCATTCCTTTCATTATAAAAGGAATACCAAGATAATTTTAAATGGCTTATAAAGGTTTTATCTGGATGAGCACAATAGATATAGTGTCTTAAGTCTATAGTTTTTTTTGAATAGGTGCTTTAAGATGTATAAACTTATATAATATAATATAGATGATAATTTTATAGGATGTTCTAGTCATACTGTTGTCTTTACCTTGTATTGAAATATTTCATTAGAATAGAATATAAAGTATATTTCTAGTTCATTAATCTGTTTTATGGATATATGTGTATAATTTTTTATGATTTCTTTCAAGGAAAAAATTAAATGGCTTAAAATGATAACTATGAATGTTTAAATGTGGTGTGGTTTTGATAGATTTGCATGTCATATTTATTTACATAAATGGAAAACATAATCTATTTGACTAACCCTAAGTTTTCCTAAAATTATTCATTTAAATTAAATGCATCTTATTGTATTTTGATTCTATTGCCAAAATGGAGTAGGCATTGGTATAGGGTGTGAAGGAATACATTTTAAAAGTGAAAAATTCTTCAAACAAAAATCATTTTATTTTCTGTTGTAGGTATAGGCTTAATAAAATTTCATTCTTAGCACTATATGAATTCATAATGGGATTGTATGTTGGGATGGTGAATAAAAAAAACCCATTTTATTAATCTAATAATTTTCTATTGTTAGAGGTTTATATATATATATATATATATATATATATTGTTAGAGAATTTTTTTGATGTAAAACCAGAGAACATAATTACTTTTTTTTAAAAAATAAAAAATTCTAATTTAATCTATTTACAATTATAGAAGCTTAAATTTCTAATTGTATACAAATACCCAATTTGATTGATTTTTCCATCTGATTTTAATTTCAAGGGTTACATGCAAATTTCTAATCAAACACCAACTAAATTCCTAGGGTTTACACAAAACATCTATCATGGATATATATTTTTAACCATAAAGCATTCTAGATTTGGGTTTATCAAGAATTTTTCACACAAAGTTCTCGATGACCAAGTTAAACCAGAATAATGGAAAATCAAACATTAATAAAATGATAAATTCAGCAAACACTCCAAATGCAATGTAAAAAATCTTTTCAAAAGAAGGTTAACATGGTTTTATCAAACCCTACCTAAAATTTCACAAGAAGATCTGAAACAACAATGGCCAAATCAAAGACTCAAATCTTCCAAATTACTCCTAAGCTTTGAAACTAATTCTTCAAACAATCCCAACATTTTTCTCCAAAAATTGGTGGTGGTCAAATTTCCAGTTAAGTTCAAAATTTGAAGAAATTTGTCATTTCCCACTTCAGAAGTGAAGAAATAGGGTTTTATGTGTTGGTAGGGTTTCAAAATTATTTTCCTAAGTTCAAAACCCTGCATTCAGTCTATTTCCTTATTACCTTTTTGATGGCTTGGCTGTTGGTCATAGCTTTTCGATTAGTTTTACTTTTTCATGCTCAGTCGCCAACTTGCTAACTGTTCAAATGGCTAGTCGCTAGATTGCAGGATTTGCTAGAAGTTTTAACTTGTTCTCAGTGAGTTAGCAATTATGTCTTTTCTTAGTCTTTGTCGATAGATTGCTAACCCTGTTAGAATATGAAATGTTTTACTTGTGAGTTAGTGAGAATGTGCCAAGTGTTTATATTGCAATAACATGAAGATCATATCTACAGTGGTTGCTAGCTCATGAGGCATCAAAGAATATTCCTCGATTTCCTAGTGAGTTAATGAGAAGGTGCCACGTGGAAAATGAAAGTAGAAAGTGTGAAGGTAACCGCTAGCTCGCGGGATACTTGAGCGGTTAAGAGAAATGGTTAGGGAAAGTGAAAGTGAAAGATGTTAATCACTGAGTCACGAATGGAATGATGGTTAAGTGAAATATGCTAGTGAGTTAGCGAGTGTGTAGTAGGGTTTTATTGCCAACTTGTTGTGGTTAGTGGAACTTAAAGAAAAAAGCTAGTGAGATGGCGAGTAGCGGTTTGGAAGAGGTTAATCACTAACTCATAGATAAAAAGTGAATGTGACATTAAAATTTGGAAATTTAGAGAAGGGCTATGTTTCTTTTGGTTGCTGACTCATAGATGGTAAGGATATTAAGCATTGACAGTTCACGAGTTAGCGATAATGGTTTTCTTTATCTTATCGCCAGGTCATGAGGGTTTTCTAATAGAGTATCTATTAGTTGGTGACTTAGTGATGGTCATGCATTGAGTTGAAAAAGAAAAGGGGGGTTTAGCTAATCATGTTTTGACATTTGGAGCTTCCCATTGTATGCATGGTTCTTATCTTTGAATATTTAAGTGGAGAACTGAAGTTGTTGCAGTGCATCAACTTGGCAATGGCATTCACGAGGAATAGAAGTTGCAGAGATTGCATGATGATATCAACAATGTAGAAAGGTGATGGCATGGAGGTAGCTCGAAAAGGTTATAAAGGAATGTGTGTTTTCATTCTCTAAGGGCTCTACTATTGTTCTCTTTCAGTTGAGAGCTTAGTTAATTCAAGATGTATATCTAATCTTTGTGATTCACCTTCTGTGGATACACATGCAGCGCAAATCAAGTTTGATTATGAATAATCTGGGGTACCAACTATCACTTTTGTTATTACTTCCAGTAGTTGAAAAGTTTATTTTTATGTTAACAACTCCTTTCTCCCATGATTATATATATCTCAAAAAAACATGAAGCACAAGTTTAAACATATATTTATTTTTTGAATATGTTATATATGTGTGTGTGCACTAGAAAACAACAATAACATTTATATTTTTTTATAAAAAAAATCTACATGACAAGTGTAATAAGCATCATTATACAAATTTTTTGATATAAAATATATACATCATGAATAAACAACAGAATACAATTGTGTCCCTTTTTTAAAATCAATATAGTCTAGAAACATATTAATATTATAACATTTTCTATAAGTTTCAATGAAAGAACAAATCTGAATATTTCAAATCATTAAGGATATGAGCATACAAAAATTTAAAACATGATTAGCCAAGAAAATATATTCACATTTTTATATTACAAAATTATTATATTTTTGAAAAGAACTTCATAACTTTAAAATTTATTTCAAATACACACAACTATACTCCTTTTCATGTTGTCTCTAAAACTAGACTTAATATTTGAAGATTTAATATTTCTTTGAAATCAAGAATTTATCTTGTCACTAAATCTGAATAAAATTGTTTAACTAAAATAAACCAACAACTTATTTTTCAAGAAACTCTCAAAATACTAAATACAATTTATTTATTTATTAACAAAACAACAATCATTTTTTAAATACCATGAGATGAAATATAACATGAACAAAAGAACATTTTAAATTCCAATAATATACTTTTTTTGAACCATTTTTCTCTAATAAACAACATAAATCTTTTTTTTTAATATAATGCTTCTATAAATTTTTTCTTTATAAAATACAATGCCTTCCAGAAAAAGTAGTCCACTTTACAATGTAAGAATTTTCAATCTTTTTGTTTACAACATAGTAAACATGGTAAAATCTACATTTTGCAAGAACCATATCTTCAATCCAAACTTCTATCCCCTTTTTTTCTTTCAAAGAAAGAACCTGCAAATAAAATAAAAATTTGCCTCTTTGACCATGGAGGCTCACCTCTCATCCTAGGCCTTTAGAAGGTCACCCCCGAACTAGGAGAATTAGAAACCAAACTGGGTAACACACAAAAATACTTACAACAAGATATGACAACAAAATGAAATACACAGGAACTCCCAACCCAAAGGATTTCACAAAGGATCTCAAAATGAGCCAAATATGGGGGTGAAGGTAGACTAAAATATTACGAGGAGAATGTTGGATTACTGAGAAGGGGGTGAATCAGTAATCAATGATTCATTAAACCTTAAAAATTTCTCTAATTCAACTCGGCAACAACTCAGTCAGACAAACTTCAATATTAACTGATAATAGTAAAATAACTTTATCAATCAGAAATAACATTCACAATAAATATTCAACACATTTAACACTAGTATTTAACGTGGAAACCCAATTTGGGAAAAACTACTGTGGGAATTATCACCCACTAAAGAAATACTCTTCTGAAGTATGCTCGGTTAAAAGCCAATCTAGTTAAAGATTACAATGCACATTATTAAATGTGACCCTATTGTGGGATTTTCTTTAGATCTGTTAGGATCTTCACCCTGTTAGGATTGGCCTGGTTAAAGGTCTTCAAAAACTCTTCTAGAATGTCACCTTTCTAAAGGTTTTACAATAATACTGTTAAGTCCACTCAGTTAAGAGATTTTTTTCCTACAAATGTTAACAAGCAAGAGTATAAAAATTGATCTATAAATCTGCAACTACCTCATGTTTAGTTAGATCCCTTATGCACTCATTGTCTTCACTTCTTTCCTTCACTTTCACTGGCCTCAACACTTCATCAATTTCCACCTACAGACTCAGATTTCAACCTTTTTCTTCTTCACTGCATCACTCGGTTACACTTCCATCTTTCAACTTTTCCAACTCGCTTTCTAGTAAATTTCATCCTTTATATAGAATTTTATTTACCTCTTAATCTCCTTTATTACTTTTTCCTCTATTTAATCTCAACCATCAGATCATCCTCATAAACTAATTCAATGAATTTGGAACTTGATAAAACATTCTATCATCACCTTGAAACTTGAACTTTTCTTGGAGCTTGTACCTTCACTTTTTGCCTCTTAGATTTTGTCATAGATCACCACCTTAAATTTTCTTGATCGTAGATATCTTTAACTAACTCTTCCTCATCATTAGAATCTTCTAGATCATTGTGGCTCATCATTAAATATCATTCTAATCCTTGTATTTATTTTTTATTTTGTGCTCGGTGACTAAATTCTTATCCTTCAACCAAAATTTTGTTTTCTTCACTCGATAACTAACTTCGTGTACTCAATTTCTTGCCTTTCTTTCCCTTTACCGAAACTTACTTTCCTTTTACTAAATATATTTTCCTTCTTGATAACCAAACTATTTTGTTTACCAACTTGACCAATCTTCTTTACTCACTTGTCCAATCTCTTTACCTACTTGATATAATCAAATGTAAAGTAGAAAACAACAAAATCAATATAACCTTATCAATGTGAGGCATCATCCTAGACCCACCATGGCTTTTCCATTATTGTTATGGTAGCCCTAGGAATTGGCTTAATGTTTTGATTAGCTTAGTTGATTTTACTCTTTTAGACAAAGATTTGATTATCGTAGATGAGAATACATTACATTTTATGATGTTTTTTATACTCACAATGTTGACTTTATGATACATTATGACTAACATTATGATGATTGATTTAGATGGAATACTGAGATGTGCAATTAGGGAATTTATATCGATATGAGTTGTTAGGAAAATGAAAATCAAGAAATGAATAAGGTTGAAATGTGTATTTCATTTTAGGTTAAATGTTAGGTGATGAATTATTGATGACTATTTTATGATATAATTATATGAATTCCAATTTATGGTATTTTGATTTATGAATGTTGGGATGAAGTGATGGATTTTATACGCTTATGTAAGTAACTAGGAAATGGAGTTTTGATTCGATTATGATACGATGAGATTTATATTATGAATTGAAATGTTAATTACTTAGGTGAAGTTTATGAGTGTCATGATGACTTTTAATCGCAATGGAATTATATATGCAATGATTATGCTACAAGCTTAATTTAGTGATGAATCAAATATTTCATGATGAGTTGTATGTATGTTTTAGATGAATGATTATGCCATGTGAAAGTTTGGCTTAATTACAATTAATTTCTTGAGAATTATTTGATTATGAAAGTTATGGAATTTACATGTATATTTATTTGGACTACTGATATTGGACTTGAGTGTGCAGGGAAATAGGCCAAGGTAAATTCGGGGAACCATCGCTGAGACTAATGTGAAAATCTGTTTGAGCCAAGATTGCTTCTAGTGAGAAGCCAAAAACCTCATTGTAATGTATTTAATTTGTAAAAGTATGGTGCATGAATGTAACTGATTTATATGTTAATTGTAATTGTGTCACTTGACACATGTGTGTGTAGTTGTGGCCATGACATGTCCACTTGGGGATTGGTTGTACACCAACCTAGGAAGGTACCCTTTAGGATCCCCATGAAAATCACTTGGTTAGGGAGCTTGAGGTTTTGTCATATCAATGAATTTCGAATTTGAGCTTCACATGGGTTTTTGGGAGGCTTAAAAGGTGTCTAGGGAAGTGTTAGGGCCATTTTTAGTAAGCCCACTTGATATACCTATGGGTAAGGGGCATTTTTCTTCCTAGGACAACCCCATGTTAATCAAAAGACCCCTCCAAAAGTTGGATTTTTAAAATGGCCGAAAATCCACTTTTGAAGCAAGGTCTTGGGTAGAGTTTCATCCAATAAAGTGGTGAGTCTTTGGTTCACCTTTTTGGACTACCTTTTTAGGAATCCATATTTGGAAACCATGTAAGAAGCTTGGGAAGGTCATCCAATTAGAAGTGAGATCCTATCCCTAGGAGAGTGTGTGGAGGCCTTTTTAGAGGGGACTCTTCTTTTGGAAGAGTTTGACACCCACTCTCTAGATTTAAAGATTTGCTAATTTGGAGAGGACTTTGGAAAGTGGGAAAAGCTCTTCATCAAATTTCTTCCATAAGCTTGGATCAAGGTTGGTGGCATTCTTCATTTTGATTATTTTTATTTTCATGTTGAAAGAAAGAGTTCTCATGTATGTTATTGTTTGTATGCAAAAATGTAGTTATTATGTTCTTGTTGTGTTTGTGCTTGGGATCTTGCTATTTTGTGATAGTGGATGTTATGTGAATCTTAGTTTTGTTGTGGTATTATTTTCTTTGTGTTGTGAAAGTGAAGTTTTCATGGAGTTCTTGAATGTCTTGATTTGTATTGTATTATGGGAGTGTTCTCAAGGCCATACTCACCCTTGGGAGGGAAGAGTAGCCTTGGGGGTGAAGGGATTGTTGGGACATTCAAGGGTGTAGAGTCTCTCCTTAGATAGGAGAGGGATGAAACATGGATGTATGGGCTCCATGTAGCCATCTCTATTGTTTATTTTGTATATTGGGGGTCATAAAGAGTTTGTTGAGATTGTGCTTGTGGTGAAAGATACATGATGAGGAAGCCAAGTGATGGCTTGTCTCTTATCATGAGATGTGCTTTCTCCCCTTGAAATGGTTCCACCTTCACCCCTCTTTTTGAGTCATTTTGAGACTCTTTGTTTAGCTTTGGAAGGGAGTTTTCATTGTGTTTTTTTATGTTGTTATTGTGGGTTTTCTTGATTGTCTCCTTGTCTTTGTGATGGTTCCCTTAGCTCGGGGGTGGCTTCATAGAAGCCTAGGTTGGGAGGTGAGCACTCCTTGGCCTATGTATTTTTTGTATTGTAGGATTTTGGAGCCATTGAAGACTTCATGGTTGGAGTTGAAATCTTGAAGAAGTTGAGGATGTTTTCATATTTGAGTTGGATCACTTTTGTTTCAAGATTATTGTTATTGTAAGGGAGTCTTGAGAATTCCTTTAGTTCCATGTACATTGCAATGGTGAATCACTCCAAGTCTTGTGATTGTAACAAGTGTTGTTGTATTTAAGTTGTGAAGAAATTATATGAAGGATTTGTTGGTAGTTTTATTTTTGAAAATATAACATATCATTCAAGGAAAGTTTTTGTGTATTCATGTTTCATACGTTAAGGAATATACAATGTACATGTTTCATAAAAGGGATGTAAAGACTTTGTTGGATTAGTTTATGTAAGAGTATTGCTTATTTTCCCATTGAGATATCCTTATGTAACCATGTTGATATATTATAAAGAGAAAAATTTATTGTAGTTCTTTGTTGTTAATTGGAAATAGTTTCATTTGAATAAAAAAATTCTAAGAGATAAGAAAGGAAAGGATTCAATTCATTTTATCTCTCTGTCCATGCTATTGTTTTGGTATTTCTATGACAGTAGATTTTGTGTTGAAAATAATGCACTTAAGAAAAATAAATGTATAAATGTTAGACTAATACCTTTTGTACATTTAAATCAAATAGTTCCTCTTGTTAGATAAATAAAAAAAGTCTTGAAAATATAAAGAGAGAAAAAATCAAATGAAACAAACAAGTGAAAAAGCTCATCTAAAAACAAATAAAGTGGCAAATAGAGACCTACATGTCTCTGAAAAATGTATGGGAAGAAATTCCTATACATTTTCCTATCACAGTCAATTAAATAACATTTCCCCTCATCCACTTGGAATCATAAGAATAGAGTTTAAAATTTTGTCCAATCAGGCTTAAGTGAGTCAGCTTGGGTGGGACCCACTTGGGTCACCACCCAAGAAGCCCAAGTTGGAAAAAAAGTCAGTCAACTTGCAAAAAAAAAATGATAAACAAAACTCAATCAAAAAGTGCAGGACATATTACGCTATAAAAATAAATAGTCAAATGAATTGGACCCATGCTTTGGGTTTCAAAAAAAATATAGTATTCTATTAAATAAAATAAATAAATTTATAAATATAAATATATATATAAATATATATATATATATATATATATATATACACACACACACACACACACACACACACACACACACACACACACACACACACACACACACATTTAAATTAAATCTAATCACTCTTTTTATAAAACCCACATTGTGGCTTGGTTTTTAAATAAATAATTTTATTTAAAAAAAAGAAATTAATTAAAAAAAAGATTTATTATAAAATTTTTTTAAAAAAATGATTTAAGTGGGGGGTGGGGCGGTGGACCCCATGCCACCCACTGGCCCCCCCACGGCTTGCGTGAAGGGACGACCCTGCAATGGCA